>JAUMHP010000055.1:14145256-14202019 GCA_032361065.1 Enteromius trimaculatus
CACACCGACATGCATTTGAGAATGGCTTGATTTCAGAAGGGGCAACTTATTTTTATTAAATTAAAAGAAAACTACTGTGTGGATCTTTATCATTGCAGGGTGGTTGTGTACACACACTCCCAACACACATTTTAGTTCGAACAGCTTGTAAAAGTGCATGTGGCACCGGATGACCCCTTTAAGGCAATCGGTTTGCATGCTTTTAGCAAGTAAATTAGACTGATGTTTAAGTAAATACAACTAAGAAAAATGAACTAAGAAAAAAAAAAAAAAAAAGAAATCCCAAGTTGCAGGAAATCCCAGCTGTTACATGAGTTAGCAGAACGTGTGTGTAAGTTTACAAATTACAATTCTTATTTGAATTCAGTTGTTTTTTTAAGGCAATCAGTTTGCATGCATTTTTTTAAGTAAGGTTAACTAATTAGATTTTACAGTGTAGTAACATTTCAGATGCTGTGCAATGAGAACAGTCCACTGCTTATGCTGTCCCATAGTGCAAAGTCGCATGACTTTGATTTCTTTAACCCTTTTTCACACAAGTCATAAATCACCTTAAGCGGGTGGTAAAAAATTAATTTTAATTTTTGTGAATTAAGTTTCCCCAAAATTATTTAAAATCCAAAATTATTGAGTCATCTCTGTTCTGTCAGAGATAGATGAAAGTATTTTAACATTCGAAAATTGTAGTATGCCTATAATAATTTATTTTTTAAAAATGCATTTAGATGTGGCATCTTAAATGAAAAAAACAACACACTAGCTCATGAAACAATATTTGGCTGTTTTTGTGCATAAGTGTGTACACTTGTGTTTTGTCCCTACATAGACAGGGTACAATAGCTGAAAGATAAAGCTGAGCTATTTTTAGATGAGTGCGATGACAATTTGCTGAACAATTTCCCATCATGCATATGGCAACAACACAGCCCAGCATTTTCTCCCTGATAAAACCTACCCTGACACCAGAAAACCACCCATTTTGCACACTGCATCAGTTTAAAAAAAGATAGTAAACTATTGCATGCACTGACAATCTATTTTTACAAGATCCTAGAATGTTAACAAAAACAAAATGATTTACAGTTGAAAATTGCAAAAAGGGTTCTGACACTTTCTGATTGTCAAACATTATTGGCTGACATTATTAGCATGCATCCACTACAAATAACTAAAGAAAATATAGTTTGAAGAAAATATCTATCTTTTATTTTTCAGATGTCACTAGGTTTCTTATCCTAAAATCTATTGTGATTATATTCAGATAATTCTACATGTTGTATAACAGTAAATTTACTTTAAGGGGGCCACTGTACAGTATGTGATGTGTGTGTTAAATATCATGTGCAAAACCATTATTTACATCAAGTCTTGTATGACTGTTACACAACATCTAAAGACAACATAAGCCAGAACAGACTGCAGGATGGACCCCTGCTATTTGACAAACTCTTACTCAATCCATATAGTAGGTGACCTGAGATAATGAAGCAGTGCATAAAAGAAAATATGATAAATCTCAAAGGCATGTAGCAACCAGCAACTTCATCCAGGACAGGGCTGATGCCTCAAATTACATCTCTCAGCAGGTTTTCATCTCTATGTGTCAAGGATTTCACTGGGATTGTACTTCTAACTATAGGTTCACTTCCCATATACACATAATTCTGAAATTTTCTACTAACTTTTGTGTCTTTATCACTTCTTATACCGTACTTGTGTAAAATTGGATTCCAGTTAGTGTGAGTAATGCAGTTCTTCCCAGAACTGCTACACTGCTTTTGGCATCAGACGCTGTGTGAGTGTTGGTCTGGGCCCTGAGGAAATCTTATCAAGAATTACAACAGCACACAACACCACTCAACAACACCAGCAGCTGTTCTCACTTCACCTGTGCCATTCTATGCATAGAAACACTGCAAACAAGGTGAAAATAATGTATAGCATGTAAGATAAAAATAGTTTTTGTGGTATGTAGCAGCTGGTTAAAATGTAAAAAAGTGTTTTTTGTGTTCTTGGTCTAAACGACAGCATTTGTGTGCCTGCAGTCATGTCCCGTGTGTCTGAGCTCAGCATTAAGCTAAATATAAATAAACCAAATCTCAAGCTCTCAGAACAGGCTGAAGGTAATGCTGGGTCAGCATTTAATAACAAACAAAAAAAAAAAGTGGAAAATAGCAAAAGCATCTGACAGATATGTGACATCCGACAGACAGGTGATAAAGCTTGTTAAAAATTAGAAAAGACGTGCTAAAACCACCTGATTTACACTCTTTCCCATGTTTTGTTAGAAAGCGCTGGTATGGCGACTGGGAAAAATGGTCAAAATCATTCAAGTGTTTGTTGACTTACCATCATGTTTGGTCTCTCGGTGACCAGCGAGCCATCTTTGGCATAAGAGTACACAGTGAAATCCTCTGGAAGAAGCAATCTTAGGAGAAAACACAACTATGTAAGGACTCACTGTAAACTGTAAAGTTAAATTGTTCAACTTATACATTATAATAAGAATACATTTTGGAAAATGATTATGAAATTACCATTTCCATGGCAATGCAATGTCCAATTGTAAGTTAAACACTTAACTGATATAAAGTGTATGATGATTTCTAAAACGTGACGGATAATAATTGTATTAATTATATTAAAGACATTTGCAATGCTACAAGAGTTTTCTATTCAGAAATAACAACAAAAGGGTTGTTTTCACAAAGTTACTTTTTTCAACAGTGATAATAATCAGAAATCCGCCTATAAGCATGATTGATAAAGGATCATGTGACACTGAAGAGTAGAGTAATGATGCTGGAAATGCAGCTTTGAATTATAGGATAAGTTACATTTTAAAATACATCAAACTGTAATAAAACTTTACAGTATTTTACAGTAAGAGCAAGAGCGAATGTGGAAAACCTGACCAAAGGCATTAGAACAACAGCACCATGACCCTGTGACCTTTAATCACAAGCAGCAACAGGAAAGAGAGCTAAGAGGAAGTACTGAGTGGTGTGTGTGTGTGTGTGTGTGTGTGTATCTCTGAGGAAAACAGAATATCAACAATTTATCAACAAAATATGTCAGTGTAAAAACTTGCATCACATCACTCAAACCTCCTAAAAACATATCTCATGTTTTTGTTAAATTTGTGCTTCTGCGCTATATGCCTTTAGATTGTACATTATACTGTTAGCGCCCACGGAATGCAGGCGGCAAACGAATGTTAATGAAAGAAGATGTATTCAGGCGCCTCGATTGCAGTACCTGAGCGTTGCTGTTTTGCATAATTCCTTTAGAGAATCATGTACTAAAACAATGAAGACGGCATATACAAATAAACAATGTTCAATCAGTGAACGCAATTAAATTTGTGTTCCCCTCAGAACGACAAAATTAGAGAAGAGGAGAGTGGATAGAAGGCACAGGAAAGTTAAGACGAGATCTGACCACCTCACATCCAGTTTGTTACTCGTGCACATGTTTCTGAGCCAGCAGCTCTTGTGGGTTTGGTTACTATGGGTGTGTGCGTTCGAGTATTTCTGTGGCTAGCAGCCCATTGAACATGCACACACTCTCTCTTTCTCGTAATCTCTCCCTCTGTGTATGGAGGTAGACATCGAGGGCAGGGTAAATGGGGTGTTGTTTTTGCTTTAAAGCAGATGTCGTCCTGCAGCCACAAATTAAAAACTGCTTTTGTAATTCTGAAATTCTCTCAATTATTCTGTAATATTTTTGTTTAATTTATATACTAATAGTATTTATTAATGTTTTGACTTGCCATTCAATTTCATTTTAGTATGGAGTGGTTTCCCGGACAGGGTTTAAATTAAGACAGGAGTAGGCCTAATCTAGAATAGTTAAGGTTTGTTTAAAAATGGCCTTCTAAAAATAGATTAATTTTATTATTTTATTTTTTTTAAATAAAATTTAAAAATTTTATTATTTATAATTTTATTACTAGCTCCTGAACTATGGAGTCTTGAAGTACAATAAACTTGATTCATTTAAAACCAACTATAATAATCTGAATTAGCAGGACAGAGGTTGCCCCTATTATGCCATTTCAAATATGATCGTTCATGCAGTGTGTCAAGTAGCTGTACGTGAACAAATTATCTTATGACACCGACAATGCACGATAAATAAAGTTATTGTCTATCAAAAAAAAAAAAAAAAAAAGTCAGAAATCCTTAAAAAAAAGGGTTGTTTTCACAAAGTTACTTTTTTCAACAGTGATAATAATCAGAAATCAGCCTATAAGCATGATTTATAAAGGATCATGTGACACTGAAGAGTAGAGTAATGATGCTGGAAATGCAGCTGTATGTGAACATAAACTTATGACACCGACAGTGCACGATAAATAAAGTTAATGTCTATCAAAAAAAAAAAATAGTCTGCTCACATTCGCCTAAACGAGTCGCCAGCAAGTCAAATCTTTCTCTGTTACAGATCCACGTCACTAAGTAACATAATGGCATAATGTCCACCCACGTACTACATCCCGAACAACTTGCCCCGCCCACAAAGAGTACAATTTCCAAGTGTATTACATCATGTCAAGAAGACGCTGTATCCTGTGAGAGTAAATTTGTTTTATATGCCCTTTGAAAGATTAATCTTTGAAAATGAGTGGTTAACATTCATTTTTTTAACAACACCTCAGCAGTACAATCTTGTGCAAATTGCGAGCACTATCCACGGTAGTCCGTGCCAACTAATTGATGTATGCTCTCTGAAAGCATCTTTAGTAATGTCAGAAAGATGGCGGTAGACCAATCATAAAGGACTGCGCCATCTGACCAGACCAACCACAGCAGTAAGGGCTCACTGAGACGAGGGGTTTAGACAGAGTCTTCAAACTGCTTCACACAAGTCGTTTATAAATAATTTAGAAATGAGGTCAATTAATTACTAAGAATGTCTAGTAATATCTTTGTAATTAATTATTTAAAATATTATTGCAATCAACAGATGTTTTTTACCATTATTATTATCATTACCATTATACATAAATCAGTTTTAGAGAGCATCATGGTCAGAATTAATTTGGCATCCTAAAAATATGATCAAAGATGTTTGTGAAAATAAATCTGTTTTATTTTATCATCTTTGCATTTTGGTTTTCAATGGGATTTCAGGTTCCTCTTTTTCTGCTTCCATTTCCTACAAATACTGTTATACAAATACCTTTTAAAATGAAAATATTGAGTTGAAACAAAACAAAACTCTCAGTTTAACACAATGCAGTTGTTTAATTAGGGAACCAAACATAACTGTGTTAAATGAAAATATGTTTTTAAAATAAACTGAACAGTGTTGGGGAATAATTTGGTGCAGGGAAAATGCGGATATCACAGAAATCAAGGGTTCAAGTTTATTGCTTGTTTAATATTATTTAAGATATTATTTATGATCTGAGGAGGCCACACACTGCCACTTAATATCTGGTGATGAGCTGACCTTTATTTCACACCTCATCTGCAACAGACGGTGAAAATAGCTGGAAATCGTCAACTTTTCTGAAAGAATTAACACACCTGCCACCACAAATTTAGCACTGACTGTTAAACGAAATCTGCTTTGCGATCACGATTGTGTTATTTATATTCCAACATCAAATTGTGAAGAAATTTGTTCTTTGTTAATTATGCAAAATATATACATTTTTTTTACTATGAAGGCACATTTCCAATACACTTTCCAGGTCCGGCCCTTTAAAAAAAGCAGAGGAAAATTATGTTTTTACTGCTCAAGTATTTAAATACCAGAGTGAAGAGTACAGAATGGTCTGGATATGCGTTGAGGGAGTATTGGTGGGTTTCATACATAAGACACATTATGTGAGAGAAGTAAAAACGTCCAGCCCTCGGCTTTGTTCAGCTGCAAGACAAATCTTATATTATCAAGGGACTTTATCAGTTTAGCAATTATGTTGTGGTCATTCATGTTCCGCCTATTCATGTTGCAATATTTTTTTTTATTCTGAGAGCTTTATTTTATTTGCCTGGAATAATATTTTTCAGAAGTTCAGAAGAACAGCATTTATTTGAAATAGAAATGTAAATGCATTTGTTATCATAACAATCGGCAATTCAATGCATCCTTGCTAAAAAAAATTTATAATAACAAGCAGAAAAAAAATTCTTGCTTCTCCGGGGTCACATAATGTTATTCAATGCACCCCAATTCAATTTAACTGTTTTCACTGATATATTTAATGGTTTCTGTTGTCAGAAAAATGGAATGAATATAAAATAGTGACTGAAATGGACCCCATTATAAGGCCTTATAGGATGTTATTCTAGATAAAAATCCTTATTAATAATTGAGCATTGTCTGATGAAACAAAATATCTATTTTAACTGAAAGCCCTGCTCCTCTCAGCCACTCGCTGAACACAACAGATGCAGAGAGAAGTGTGCGCGCTGGGAGAACAAGAACTCGCGCTCACATGGCACTACCAGAGACTCGCTGAGGTTTGTCCAAGAAGTCTCTAGATTTGTCGAAAATTTGGCAACACTAATCGGTAGCAACAACAGACCGCAAAGAATGATGGCCACGCCTAGGCTGATGGGAATTGTAGTTCCCGGTACATTCTGTTCGCTCCATTCGCCTGAGCAAACTTTTTTCAGAAGACCTATCATTTTATCGAGTCTTGCGACCACGGTACTAACGGCATTTACAATACTGTTGTAAATACTTACATATTTACAATACCGTTACATCCCTAATATCTGGTTATGAACCCATGCTTCAGAAAGCCTCTATTCCAGCTGAATGCATGGAGAATTACAAACCCAAGTGTGAAAAACTAAACTTAGGCTTATGTTACCCAGTGTTTCCCAACCTTGCTTCTGGAAGCATACCAACAAGCACAACTATCAAACTCTTTTTAATGAAACACACCAGCAGAGACTCCAAGCGCTCTAGAGGATGAGTCAGATAAAGGACACATCCAACATCTGTAATGTTGGTGTGCATCCAGAATCTCTGATGGGAAGCACTGTGTTAGCTCAACGAAGAACTTTGGCTTCACTATTACTATTGTAAAAAGCACAACTCCGGCCATGAGATTAAACACTGTTAGCACAGTCTACATTTGTTCTCTCTTTACCCCATCTGTACAGATCAAACATAAACAGTTTTTGGCCAAGTGCATGACTTGACTTAAGTGGAGAAAGTGAGAGAAGCAAAAGGAAAATACTCACTCATTTCTCTCCAGTATGATGACGTGTTCTTTTCCTTGAGCTTGGATTATGTATGACACCTTAAAAAAACGAAAAATGGGAAACCGTCAAATTACTGCTTATTTACAGGTTAAGAAAAAAAGCAGCACAAAGAGAATATAAAATGAGACAAATTTCTTTAGTGAAGGGCATTTTTAGTACTCCTTTTTAGGTTCTTTCTAGAAAACTGATCTGACATTCTGCCTAAGATGTCCTTTTGTGTATCAAAGAATAATAATATAAAAGGAAAACAATGACTTATATAACTTATAATAACATAAAATAACAAGGGTAGCAAATGGCCTTTAGAAATGTAACGTGACAAACAAATGTCTTTCATGAAAATATGTCATCACATGAATAATGTTTTTTTTTTATTGAACGCAAAATTCTGTGTTCATTTTGCTTCTTTATAAACGGAGTTATGGGTATCAAGGCTGTGCCAGCAAAAATGGGTTTTTCTAAAACACTCTGTCATCTAGCAACATCTAGCAGCCCACTGTTTCTCAATGACACAGAGGTGAGAGGAGCATTGTGTGTTTGTTTGTGCCATGCGTCTCTCAGCGAGATCCTGGCAGAAGCGGACTTTTAATAACTACACCCACGCTGCTGGGCATGTGTGCTGGCCAGATGGTTCCTGTGGCATTATCTGTGAAACACCGCTGGTGCAGATATGAGCAGATACAAAAATCAATGATAGGTCACAGTTAACGGAAAAGAGGACATAGAGAATGAGAGGGACATGCTAAAGATCCTTTTGGAAGGATTTTTCGGAATATATCCCGCTGGATATCATCGCTGCATCCTAATGAAAGTACAGTTGCAAATGTGGGAGTCACTGCGCATTCGCGAAAGCAACAATGCAAATTGTAATGTTGTATTTGCAAAATGTAAATTGTATTTGCAATTGCATTTGGATTATGTCACAATTTATGCGTCCACATATTGAAAACGCAATTGAAAATACAATTTGCAATTCCATTTGAAAACAGTCCAGAAAATCCTTCCATAGATCCTATCCACAGAACTAACGGCAAGTGAG
Organism: Enteromius trimaculatus; assembly: GCA_032361065.1. Taxonomy (NCBI): domain Eukaryota; kingdom Metazoa; phylum Chordata; class Actinopteri; order Cypriniformes; family Cyprinidae; genus Enteromius; species Enteromius trimaculatus. The sequence goes on from JAUMHP010000055.1 coordinate 14,153,522, forward strand.
TGGGGGCTCATGAAAAGATACCATTAAAACTGTATTTGACAATGTTTGATGTATTTTCTGCAGTTTGGTCCCAGTCCTCTTTAGTTATCTTTTAGTGGAGTATTGCATGTAAAAAAGTTGTGATACAACTGCACCTTTCCTACAGCATACTGTATTTATACTGTATATTTACAGTTATCTTACAATTGGGTAAATTAAATATAAGTGTGTATTTTTCCATAATTTAATCAGACTTAACAATAAACTAAAAGCTATATAAGTGACCCAATAATTAAGTTTTTTCTTTCCTTTTAAAAACCAAACTTCTGCTAAAAAGGTCTAGTTTCTTGATTTAACTTGATTTTACTTTAACGTAATTGATTTTCCAAATGCTAAACACGTGTGATTAAAAAGCAAATGTGTGTGTGAGAGTTTACCTTATCTGCACTGTCCTGGTTTCTCCTCTGTCTGCTGATGCGTCTCGGGACCGTCACCTCATACGAGGAGAGCTGAGACGTCTGCTGGCTTACAGAGCCTACAAACAGAGACAGTCCCATCACAACACTATCAACCAATACACATACACAATGAATTATACAAGCTATACAGGAAAACTGTGAGACTTCAATATTTTGCACTAAATGCAGGCAACCTCATTCATTTCTCCATCTAATTTCCTCTATTATTCCTCTCACTGCAAGAAAACATGTTTATATCTCACTGCTATTGTGATCATCATGGGTAATTAGATTGAGTGCAATTGACTGGTTAGCAATCAAGTGCTGAGTGTAGGTGGACATAGTGCTGTGCTGGCACGGGTATCATGACATGAAGAGAGAGAAAGACCTCAGGAAGAGAGGCATCCCACCCACTCCTGAGTCATCGCACAACAAGTTAGAGGAGACATCCCGTGCAGTTTTCCCGTAAAAAAAAAAAAAAAACGAAGGGTAGAAAGAAAAAAGAATTCACAATTCTAGGTCTCTTAACTGAAAATTCACACAAAATTCTCATTTTATCTTAATGTCCTTCAAACATTCCCATCATTCTCAGCTCAAAACACAACCTCAGTTTCTCCTATAGCCCTAGGAGCATCTCCATTTCTACACCTTAAATGCTAAATTAAGCATGTGTAAGTAAGCTGTCATTTAGGAGACACTTTTAACTTGACTTACAGTACAGTTATTATGCAGGGCTTAATGTAGCCAGTGTTGACACAACTGTCACATGCTCCATCAGACCAGTGCTGCGCTGTCTCCACATCTTCATTTATCATGTATGTGTGTCATGGAAACTTACAAAATAATGCGCTGCAATTGTAAGAATATTACATTTATATCTTTCATGAATTTACATTATTATAGGTGTATAATTGTCAGTTATTACCTACAGCAAATTAACACCCATAAATAAACATGCACGCACCCATTTAATTCAACTAAAAAAGTAATAAATTAACTGGTTTATTTGAATCTAAAATTTCATCTGAATCAACCTAAATACACTGCTCAAAAAATAAAGGGAACACTAAAATAACACATACTAGATCAGAATGAATGAAATATTCTTATTTCGTCTCCATGTCACGTCTGTCACATGTACTCAGCGTGAACCTGCTTTCATCTGCACTCCTACGGCCTCCTCCATGTCTTCTAATGTACTGGCCTATCTCCTGGTAGCGTCGCCATGCACTGGACACTAGCCTGACAGACACAGCAAACCTTCTTGCCACAGCTCGCATTGGTGTGGCATCCTGGAGGAGCATTACCTAAGCCACTTGGGTAGGTTGTAGACTCTGTCTCATGCTACCACTAGAGTGAAAGCAGCGCCAGCATTTAAAAGTGACCAAAACATCAGCCAGAAAGCATAGGATCTGAGAAGTGGTCTGTGGTCACCACCTGCAGAACCCTTCCTTTATTGGGGGTATCTTGCTAACTGCCTATAATTTCCACCTGCACAACAGCATATCAGTGTTGCTTCCTAAGTGGGCAGTTTGATTTCATAGAAGTGTGACTGACTTGGAGTTACATTGTGTTGTTTAAGTGTTCCCTTTATTTTTTTTTAAGCAGTGTATATTACTTTATGTATAAAAAAAATGTTGTCATGGGTAAATTAGGTAGGAATAGCTCTCTATGGTAACAATTGCAGTCTAATTTTAAGAACTTTTAATGAATATAAAAAATTTTTTTAACACACTGCTATTAATAATAATAGTAAAATATTTAATTATTTATTTTTTAACACTTTAGAATAGGGAACACATATTAACTATTAGCTAAGAGTATAGTTAAGTTAGTTGTTAAGTTTTATTACTCGTTGTCATTTTTAAGGGATATGGTAAACTATGGTCATGCAGAATGAGACATTAATATGTGCCTACTAGTAATAAGTACTAATAAATAGCCAATATGCTAGTAATATGTTTGTTAATAAGTAACTAGTTAAAGTAAGGGCCTGTAAGACTCAAGGGCGAGGAGACGCCCATAAATTCGGAATTAGCCCAAATACGCTATTATTGATCTGTTTAAGCTTCTTAAACCTTCACACAGCCAGACGAGGCATAGATGAAGGAATATGTGAACCAGACATGATATTGTTTACTATCAAAATCAAAATTCTCTATAGGACAGACAGGCATATAGCTTTGCTCTGAAAGGGTTAAACAAACTCTGATGTATCATGAAGTGAAACTGCAGAGAAACACCAATGTTGTAACACCATGTGCATGTTTCTTTTTTTGAGATACTATAAAACATCAAAGTAATTATTAAGAGATGACTGTGGTTTAAACAACTTCTACTAACTTTAATCTAACTAGTTACAATTACTTTTTCCCCATCATATGTATAGGGTTTAATCAGTTATATTTTGTTCCCCAAATTCTGCTTCAATCCAATTCTGCTCATTCTGGAATCAGAATTTTAAGTTTACAACCAATTATTAAAAGCTTCATTACAATGGTTTACAATAACAAGGTTCTGTGAAATGCATTTTATTTATTATGTACTATTCTTCATCCAATACAAATTTATATATATATATAAAAAAAATTAAAATAAATTTTAAAAATTATATTTCTGTCACAATTTCTTAAATGTTAAATTTTGACAAGTTGATGTGAAGATGTGTGCACGATACAACAAAAAACACTTCAAATGAAACGCTGAAATGCTTGTGAAGTGAGAAGAGAAGAAAGAGGAGAAGTGGATGAAGAAGTACATTAAGATAAAATTTCAATAGCTGTCTTTTAGCAGTTTAACATTGATAAGCACTAGTCCATATGCAATTTATAATGAGTGCAAACATACTTTTGAGTTATTAATTCAAAATTCACTTTACTGTAAAAAAAAAAAAAAAAGAAAAATTGGACAGGATTCAGTCCATGTTTTCTGTCTCACATCATCAAAATCATAGGCGGCCATATGTAATAGCTACTCCGAATTATTAATTCGTATTTAAACAACAACAAAATGTTTCTAGCAAAAACTGGAAAACACCCAAGTGTGCTTCCTAATGTCAACTAAACTGAAACTGATAGGCAAATAATCAGTTGACAGTAAATCTAATACAGCTAACGTTACCAGTATCATCAGAAACAATACCAGAAGTGAATTCAATGGCAGATTTAGGCGGTTTGATACTTATATTTGCACGTTAAATACTTACATATTGACTATTAGTTAAAACATACTAGTAGCTGGAACAAATTCTGAACAAATAATGAAAGGCTAGTTATGAAACTGGATTACTTGCTACTACCTAAAACGTGTTAGTAACATATTAGCTAAGTTACTAGTTAGTCTTAAGGAACACGTCTTGCCATAGTGGTGCCCACATGCTAGTGTTATTTTAAGTGAACAAAAATGGCTTATATTAAAGACTGGGAATTGTTGTGGACATTAGGTGACTCGCAATGGTGTCTGTTCTCTCACCTCCACTGCAGTCGAGAAGAGCGAGAAGCACCAGCCACATAAAGGCGCCTTTAGCGACACGACAACAAACTGCATTCACCATGTCTGTAAAGTATCCTTAACAAACTGCCGTCCCAAAGTAACGTCAAATGTTGTCCTCTCTTCCTTATCCAGGCGTTGTCCTCCAAGCAATGGCAATAAGCCCTCTCCACATAACGTTCCCGTGGAGAAAAAAAAAATATTCCGCACAGTTTCGGCTACCTGGTCATTTTGCTACACTTTATACTTGTGTTGTACGTTTGTTTTGGAGTTATCCGGGTGTTTGTGTGGCAGAAATGGTGCTGTTTCAGTTCTCTGTAGGAAATCCTTGGATTAGTCGATTCGCCAATGAGCCCAGTCTGTGAAGAGCGAAACCGAGCATGCGTCACCAAACAGTTTCCCCTTTAACCCTTCACTTTGGCCTGCTATGAAAATACAACCCGCCAGAACACTAATTTACATGGGTTTTTTAATTACTTTCGGCCGCTAGCAAAAGTAGGTGCTAAGAGAAGAAAAAACATAAATTGCCTTTTAAAACGCTTATGCATTGTTTGGGTCGTTTTCGACTCGTAGGGGGTGCTTTTGAGTCTTAATTTGGCCAAATCATTCTCTGTGTTTTAGTAAATTGAAAGTCTTAAAGTCTTGTTTTTACAAATATTGTGAAAAAAATGCTTGTAAAACATGCAATGTGAGTGTGTGAGAGTGACCTTTCTGCACTTACTTTGATATGTCTGGAAAAAATCAAAATGAGGGCCTTATCTCTCAGAACTACAGTAATATGTAGTGTAGTTGTAGTCGTTTTGAAAGATGTAGTTGAACTCCATGTAGTTCTGAGAGATGAGGCAAGATTTTTCCAGACATATCAAGGTAAGTGCTCTCTCTCACACACTATAATATGCGATTACTCCTAATAACTCAATATAAAAGCCAGAAACTACACTTCGGTTTGCACAGGAAGATCTAAATGGTCTAAAGATCTAAATCTTGATGGAATCAAAAAATGTGGTTATAATGGAAGTCAATGGGCCAAAAACAGCCACAAACAGAAAATGTGTGCATGTGCATGAAGGCCAATGTTGTTAGTAATATTTCACATGTCCAAGACTGTGATAAGGGTAAAAGCAAATCCAGTCCACAATTACCTTTTATATTGAAGAAAAGTCATTTTGTGTTTTTTTCCCCAAAATCAGTGACATAATTTACGAAATTGCCAATTAAAGAGTAAAAATCCTGATTTATTTTTTAAACATTTGGTAGTTTTGGTCAGGACTGAAGTTGTATAACAGATTTATGCAAAACAAAAATTAAAAATATTTATATGCCGTTTAATTTACGGGTCGTTTTTGACCCCGAACATAACGAGAGGGGTAGTACATTTGAACAAGTAGCACTCTACAGTAGTCTGTGGCTTTTTGATTAGGGAGAGTCTAAAAACTACACCTACGTATATTGTAACTACTGAAATTAGTACTACTGCCTAATTTCCCCCTTTTGAAACAACTTTTCTTTATTTATGGCTAAGTCAATGCAATCTATTAATTGTCACCAACGAAGCAAAAAAAAAAAAAAAAAAACAAGCGTGAACTACTAAGTAACAAAACGAAACTACAAGTAACGTAGTTTGACTTGGCCCCTCAAATAAGTGTCACGTGTTATATCGCGAGAGTTCCGACAGCTGATGTTTTGAAATCAATAAATGATAATATAGATCTAGTAGATGAATATAGATATGTGGCAGAAGAATATAGAGATTATACACAGATTTATACAGATTGATCAAAGGAACCTGAAACTGGAGCAGCAATTGTTAGGTGATCAAGGAAGTAAAGAAAGTAAACGAACATCAAATGATTTAAGTGTATATACAGTCGAACTATATGCCATCATAATGGCGTTAGAAAGGATTGAAAAGGAGGAAAATATTAATTGGAAGTGATTCCTTATCAGGACTGTTCAGTCTTAGATCAGGGGTGTCCAAGAGCCGTCATGATCTGCTGTATGCAATATTGATAACAAATATGAGAATAAAAGGAAAAGGTAAAAAGATTTTTTAAAAAGAACTTATTTGGCCTCCAGCTCATATAGGTATTGTGGGAAATGAGAGAGTGGATAAGTTAGCCAAGCAAGCAACCAAAAAAGAAAATATAGAAGTAAATATAGAGATGTCAAAGGCTGAATGGAAAAGTATAGTTTGGAAAGAAGCTGTAAAAGAATGGCAACAGCAATGGAATAGGGAAATTAAAGGGAGACATTTATATGGCATTCAAAATAAGGTTGGAACTGAGAGACACTGGAGAGGGACTGGAAGAGAGGAAATAGTGTTGACAAGGTTAAGAATTGGGCACAGTAACCTGAATAGTACACTATACATGATAGGAAAGCATCCTGCTGGATTATGTGAGGTGTGTCAGACATTTGAAACTACAGATCATGTCATTGTAAATTGCAGCAGAAAATGAGGAATAAAGGAGGAAAATGATGGAGGAAGTAAGAAAGAAATGATGGGTTGGTTGGGACATAGATAAAAGATGTGTTGAAAAGTGGGGCGATTGGACAAAGCAAAAAGAATATTTGTAATTTCCTAGCTAATACTGGTCTGATGTATAGAATATAAATTGTGTAGAGAATAAATTTGAAATAGAGCGGAGAATCTTCTAAGGGGAATCAACCAGAAGGTGGCGGTAGTGCAACGTTTACGGATGCAAACCGCCGTTAAAATCCAAAGAAGAAGAAAAAGCTATTATTATTATTACCATTATTATTATTATTATTATTGGTTTTTGTTGTTGTTTTGTTTTTGTTTTTTTGCTGTTTTTTAGTATTATTATTATTATTATTATTTTAGAGAGAGTAAATAGGCCAGATCCACACTCCTTTTCAGAGGGTGGCGGTAATGCACACCATTCGTTGCTTGCCAAACGCCAATTAAACAGAAGAAGAAGAAGCTGATGTTTTGACATATCTATGCTTTACTTACAGTATATCTATCTTCTCTTTCATAACGGGAGGTGTTAGGTTAGTATAAATTTAGTTGTTTTTTTTTAAAGAGTGGGCATGAATTAGATTTTAATAACAATTCTTGATGACTTGTTTTACGGTATGTATATGCTGCTTCGCAAACTTTTACATGTAAACACCAGGTTAGGTTAATTTCTTAATAATTATGATAACAATGACAGATAGCGTGGTCAAGCCAGTTTGTTATAATGCACGTGTTTTGTAAGCTTATCAATCCAAATATGTTTAAATTCCAGTTATGAAATCCAACAGCAGAGATTCTGTATTTTTGTGACTTCCTTACTCAGATTAATAAAGAAATAGAAAAGAACATTGATTTGTGGAACTGTAAAAACGTTTTCAGTGGCACCAGGCTTTGGTTCTTTAGTGTGATGATGCCTAAACCTGCAGTCTCTGTAGGCAGCCAGTGTATCTGAAAAAGCCAACATTTAATAATCTTATTTATTATGTTGTAGAGTGGAATCAATTTAGCTCCGGCATGGATACAAAGGCAGAAATATTGGAGGACAAGCTGGAAAAGATTTTGAAGGGTGAGGGATTGGAGGTGAGAGAGTTTGATTCAGTTCCTGAACAAGTGAAGCCTGTCACACTGAGGAAAAGCGTGTGCTACATTGTTGGAGCAGTTATCTTCAACTCAAAGGTAAAGTGATATTCTTTCCATGTCTTTTAGAGTCTGTCCAGTGTACATTTATTACAGACAGCCCTGAGCTCATTCCACTAATGAGATGTACAATTTCAGAGGACTCTTTTTACTAGCAGAAAATAGTTTGGTAGCAAGGCATTCAATTTATCTTGCACTTCACAAAAGCCAGTTTAAATTAAAAATAACTCTCAGAAACCCTCTAGATCATTGATAACATGAATTTCCAGGATAGATTCGGATGGAAATGTATACCAAAAAAAAGGGAAAAATCTTACCAGCTAAAACATTTTACTCAAATAGATAAAAACAAAATAGGTGTTAAAATGCATACCTCATCAACATATTCACATACATTTATCTGTGTTAAATATTTTAAATTTGCTTGCGTGGACACAAAAGTTGTGCATGTGTGTTGGTTTGCGTCATACAGAATGAGGTGTTAATGGTTCAGGAGGCAAAGACAGAGTGTTATGGAAGATGGTATCTCCCTGCGGGGCGTATGGAGGAGCGCGAAAGCATTCTAGAGGCGCTGCAAAGGGAGGTCAAAGAGGAGGCAGGAATAGACTGCCAGCCAATCACACTGCTGCTGGTTCAAGAACAAGGACCGATGTGGCTTCGCTTCATCTTTCTTGCTGAGGAAACAGGTTTGAATCAGTAACTGATTTTATGGCGAAACAAAATGTAAAAAAAAAAAAACAGTATTACAATATGGCATAGTGTGACTGTTAATTTTTGCAGACTGTGATTTAATTACATTCTAGTGATTTCAGAGTGAAGTGTGGCACTTCTGCAGTTTATACAGTTTTTTTTTTTTTTTTTTTACAGTGTCTCAGAAAGACTGTGAATTAAACCCCTCTGAGGCGCTATTTCCAGGCCAAAAGCCAAGTGGTGTACCATTTAAAATGGAAGAAATTAAAATCTTAAATGAATAATTTAACAGTAAAATAATTTTATTACTTTTTTACTTTTTTTTTTCTTTAGGACAGTAGGATTATAATTTATTTTTAATTAATATATATTTAACAACATTCGCCATTTAAATTGTTGTTAAAAGTTGATTTTTGTAAAGAGTAACCCTAACCCTTTTTTGAAAAAAACTAATTTCACAAATCATTCAGCCCCTAAAATGATTTTTAACTAAATAAGTAAAAGGTTGTGCAAATTAAAAACAAATCTTCAGTGGTTTTTTTTTTTATTTCCTTCATGTTTTTTTTATTAATATTTTGAAGATACACTTCCTGATAATTTCATTCCAGAATTGATTAATTCCTTACAAATAGTTCAGATATTTTTATTTCATATCACAACAATACATTTTACAAAAAAAATGTAAAGATCATGCAGTCCTTGATTTGATCTCTCTAATTTGTAACAAGCCAAAACATTTTTTTATTTTTTTTTTATTTTGTTTTTCCAAAAGTTAAAATTGTCAGTAGTTAACCAGTTAAGTAATTATTATTAAGTTTTTTTTTTATGTCATTGTGACAATCAGGAGGCTCTCTGAAGACAACGGCAGAAGCAGATTCTGAATCTCTTCAAGCTCAATGGTGGGACCGCGAGTCACCCCTGCCTCTTCGCAAATGTGACATCCTGCCCCTCATCGATGCTGGGATAAAATATCGCCAAAATCCCTGGTTCCCTTTGGTACAACCTGTTGACTTCCCTTGTCAGGTCATCTGCCAAAGACTTTTCCTCACATTCATCTTCAGCAGCGGTAACACAGAGCACCTGTGGCTGCTGCTGAGCAACAACGATGGCACTTCTCAGCCCAGTCTTCCCATAGCAGTATCAGGTAATAGATTCGACACTTTCCCACGTGCTGCACACAGATTGGTGAAGGAGTGTGTGTCTTCTTCATCCTTGCAAGTTCAAACATGTGGCATTCTGGGAGTGCAGCACAATGGGAGAATTCCAGGGGAAACTGATGGGATCTGCTTTAACACGCTTTTGTTGTTGAAAAATTCTGAGGATAGAGCTGAAATCAGCAGCCCACCACCATTGGAGGGTGACACTTACAGATGGTATGAGGTGACCAATGAGAGCTTAAGGGCAAAAATAATACAGAAGATTAAAGAAGAGTCTGTTCTGCCTGTTCATTCTCCATGCTGATGCTCTGCAAACCTAGTAGAGGATCAAGATCAGGACCAGAACTAAACCAATGTGTCTAAGGTATATTCCGTATTGATTGCACACCTGTAGTATACTTTGAGACACATTTTTTAATTTGTTGACTCGCAGACAAGGCTTAAGCTAGTCCCAGACTAAATTGCATGTCTGAGCTGTTTCATATGAACATATCTCGCTCTGACATCTTAAAACATGTCAGTGTCATTGTTCTGTGTTAAGATGCACACCTGTAATATTTTCTTATAAGGCATTTTTGTAAAAGTTGCTTGAATATCTTAATTTAACTAATGCCTAGTCCTGGTTTAAGCTAAGCCCCGTTTGTGAAACCGGGCCAGTCTTCTAAAGTGTTTCGAATTTGTTATTTATTATTATATTTCACATTTTATATATTTTAAATGAACAAAACATGTAACTTTATAATAAATGTGTAATTACGAATACATTTAAATGCATGGCATTAAAAAGTATTTTGTCAAGTACTCATTTACCCTTTATTTTTACACCTTTTGAAAGGCCTCCACCCAGTAACAGCTTTTGTACATATTTTTTTCTGAGAGTGTAGTACATTTGTCAGTTTACTTTATTTCAAAATGAATATCAAGTCTGAAGTTATATATAAATAGTTTATTTATTTATTGAAACTACAATACAGTTTCATTAAACACAAATAACATGCAATAAAGTATCTAAAACATTGTTTAGGTTACACAGTATATTATATGGTATATTATTTACATAATAGTTCCTTTTTTATTACCTGAAGTATTTGTTTTTCAAATGACTCTCATACTTTGACAGGAAATATAGCGCTACACAGAAAAATAAGGGGCCAGAATTGTGCTTTTTGAGGTGCAACAGCTTATTCCTGGAGCAGTACCCTTAAAAGGACATATTTGTACTATATAAGGTACTAATATGTACCTATAAGGGGGAAAAAATAAAGAAAAAGGCAAGCTGTTATACCCCAATACAATATTTACAATATTTGAACAAACACAAAGCACTTCGCCGAAGTCATTTATATGAATACTTAAATAAAAATTGGATGCTGTTAGGAAAGAGTGAAGGGTTTGTATGCAGATAAATCAGTTATTAGTTTTCATAAATCATGTTTTTTGTGTTATGTTTTTATTGTTTAATTGTGTAAGTAGTATTTTAGCTATTATTAATCAAAACAACATAACTGCAATTTGATTAATTGGAATGCAGAATAAAAGCATAATTTTTTAGGAAAAAAAAGGAAAAGAATAAAAATAAAAAGGTTTTGGAAATTAACTGTTCAAGTCTTGAGACATGGGTCTATGTTTGATGATACTGAAAAAATTCTGATATTCAATGAGGTAGTCACGGTCAACAGGAATGGGCCCAAATGCAGAGTAAGTGAAAGCACAGGTCCAGGGGTGCACAATTCTTGAGACGAACTCCATCCAACGGGAGAGAACTATGCCTCCAGAGATAGATGGTTTGTTTGCTTGCTGCTTGGAAAATGTTTGAACTTGAATCGCAATCACACCTTTTTTGTTTTGTTTTCCAAAACATGTCTGAACCACTATTTTGGGAAAAAGAACTATTAAGGTATTTGCTTTATACTATACATGACCAATCCTGCTGCATATTTTGTAATAAATATTAATGAAGTTATGGTTCTGGGAGTTCTGTTAGATAAATCACTTAGTTAAATAAGTATTTGTAAGAATTTGAAAGTGGTTGAATGAAATTTTCCAAGCCTGAAACTGTTTAGATTATTTAAAATAGATTTGATAAGAAATCATAGTGGCTTTCGTTTGATGAAAGTCATTGTCGTAATGTGTTGAAATATCCGGAAACAGGAATCCGGTGAAGTCGAAAGGGAAAGTCCTCTCATCCTCATTAGGTTGATGTTGGAAGATGTGCGCGAGAACCTGAGACGACTACATATTATATTTTAGATTTTGTGACGTCGAAAATCAGGCAAGTCTTATATAAACTTTGTCGTGTTTTTATTTTTAAAAATTCGCTTTTGTTTACATTTACGCTTTTTGTTTTCTGAATAAACTTGTTTGCTTCTCGCGGTTAACATGCCAAACGGACATGTTTTGTTTTTTTTAATCTGAATGAAATAATTATAGTAAAGGCGGATGAAACAATTGATTTCTGGTTATCAAACCCTGTAAACAAAATTTAATCGGTTTTGACTTTTATTTAAAAAATGTTTTTAGAAGTGTGCAAGAAGAATCAAATGAACAGGTCTGACAAGTTCTTTGACATGTTTGTACAGACACTATCCAATAAAAACGGTCAACAATATCACGCTTTTTATAAATGTACAGTATTTATAGACATTATTTCTACATATGTTTACAGAATCAGTTATAGGGTGGCTTCATCATGTCCCTGTCCCTGGAGGAGAAGATAAAGAGGCTTCTGAAGGGAGAAGGACTGGAGGTGACAAGGCTTCATTTTGCTCCTGAACATAAGAAGCCAGTAACACGCAAAAACACAAGCTTTGCAGTCTGTGCGGTCATCTTCAACTCTATGGTAATGTCAAAATTGCCACATAGTGCATACTTTACATCCATTTTCCTAAACGTTCTCAGAAGTTTAGCTTCTAGAAAGGTTCTCTCAAAGTTAAAAACAAACGTTCTTCCACTGATAGAGCGTTATTTTATATTATCTGGTTTTCAGATGGTTGAAGTTTTCAAAATGATAAAATAGAATGTTCTCAAAACATTCGTTCTGGAAAGCTGTTTTTTACCACTTAACGAGAACGTTAGTGAAACCTTCTCAAAACACATATGTCTGTTAGGTTGTTTATTGCTGAATAACTTCCTTAGGTTCTGTCATTAGATGAAATAAAGTATGTGTAAGCTGCTTAAAAATGTGATTAGGTCAAAGATAAGTAAAAATAATTTCTGTAATAAATATATAATTAAATAGGAAGGCCAGTTATATTTGCTTTGGCTAATTAAAAGTCTTACAGTAAATTTTTTAATTTAGCCAATGCTACATCTTAAATCCTTTATTTGCAGTTATTTCACATGCATTATCCATAAACCTGGTTATTCCAACAGTTTTAGGTCAAGAATAATATTCCAGAATAAAGCCACAAAGATATTTGTGGCTAAGTCAAAATACATGTACAGTACAATATGTTCTTACATCCATGCAAAGTAGATGTTTTTTCAAAAATGTAAAAATGCCTCAGTCTTTAAAGCTACACCATGTAAATAAACCATGTCCTAAACCAAATACGCATTAATAAACTTATAATAATTTATTTTGTAGAGCTGTCAGTCAGGACAGATTTTTACAGAAAATGACGTTAATGTTTAGTGTCACAACAAACTGGAAAATTTGACCGTTATTCGTTAAAAATGACAAAGATGACGACGAGAATCAACAATTGATATATGTGTAACAAAACAACATGCATGCAGCTTTATTTTTTTACCACTTTAACTATTCATGTATTTTATTTTACATTGTGTAGATTTAAGACATGTGTCTTTATTTTACAGAACGAGGTGTTGATGATTCAGGAGGCAAAGGCAGTGTGTCATGGTTCATGGTATCTCCCTGCAGGTCGTATGGAAGATGGTGAAAGTATTGAAGAAGCCCTAAAGAGAGAGGTGAGAGAGGAGGCGGGAATAGACTGTGAGCCAATCACATTGCTGCAGATTCAAGAAAAAGGGCCAAGCTGGATCCGCTTTGCACTTCTAGCAGAGAAAACAGGTTGGATATGTAAACGTTTCATAACTAGCTTCTTATAATTATGTCTTTGTCACACAGTTGCTCAGTGGTTCTTTCATTGTTCTTATATCCACCAGGGGGCTCTCTAAAGACTTTAAAAGAAGCAAACACTGAGTCCCTGCAAGCTCAGTGGTACGATCGCGAATCTCTGCCTAAGAATATCCGTAAACGTGACATTCTCACCCTCATTGATGCTGGGATAAGATATCGCCAACATCCTTGGTTCTCGTGGTTACAGCCTGTCGACTTCCCCTGTGACGTTGTCTGCCAAAGGCTGGTTCTCGCTTTCACCTCCAGCAACCCTGAAAACAGTGATGAAGAACGCATATGGGTGTTGCTGAGCAATGAATCCCAACTTCCTGTTGCTGCCTCTGTCGAAGCACAAACTCTTGCATTCACTGCAAAAAAGTTTGTGGAGAACTGCATGCCCTCCTTTTATAAGCAGCTAAGCGTGAACACCTGTGGGATTCTGGGAGTACAGCACAATGGAAGAGTTCCCGGCCAAACTGACGGAGTCTGTCTAAACACTCTCGTGCTGCTGGAGTTTGATGAGGAAGAGGAGATCAGTCTCAGCCTTCCACCCAAACCAGAGAATGATGGTTTCAGATGGCATGAAGTGACCAATCAGAGCATGAGGACTGAGATACTGCAGAAGATTCAGGAAGGTTCTGTCCTGCCTGTTCAGTGCATATAAATGGGAATAGAATAGCTTCTCCTATTTAACACTCACGGTGCTGTAAAGTATATTTTTGCTCCGGCTATGGTTTTTAGTCAAGCAACTTTACCTTACTTATGTCACTTTCATCATTAATACTGGCCTTCACCAAGTACAATGAGTATAAGTGTGAACATATTGTTTTAAAAATTAGCTAAATTCTACAAGAATAGACCTTTTCCTAAAATAAACAATGAGCACAGCCATTACAAATTCTAATTTCTGATTGGATGCTCTTCTGTTCCGCTCTCAATAGGAACCCATTCAAATAATGGCCGCCTTTTTTAATGTAGTTGACCGAAGAAATTTGTGAGGCACTAACAAATGACGAAATTTTAAATGATGGCGCCATGGAGCCACATGTTTTTTTTTATTTTTACATTAGATTATAAAATCAGAATATATGCTAATTTGACTAGAAATGCTGGAGACCGAAAATCAAAGCATCCTTTTGCTTGAGAGTTAGGAAAGGGGTATCCACACCACAGAATTACATCATTTTTATCACTTTTCTTCCAGCTGATTAATGATAAAAACATTTGCAGCTAATCAGAATCCATCCTGGTGAACAGACTTTTGCTTGTTGATTTAAGGCACAAGGTTTGTATCACGTGGGCATCTATTTTTTGTTTATTAACTGTTTTAGCGTTTTGACTTTGAATTTTTAACGTTTTAGCAAGAGTAAAGTGAGTAATTGTTTACATTTATAATTAAATCACTCATATTACTACTAAAATGCAATTGCTTCTTTATTTCTAGATATAATGGAAGGCGTCACAAAAGCTTTGTTGTTTCTTACACACAGTTGACAAAAACAAGGAATATGCTAATGAATCAATACTGAGGCTATTTAGTTTAATTATACATGTACCTAATCTTACTGTGAATAATCACTTCATGTTATTATTTTTACACATTACTAAAAATCTAAATGTAGTAATTTATGTATTTGACTAATGTCAAGTTTTTCTTTTTTTTTTTTTAAACTCCCTTCCCAAACATACACTATATTGTTAAAAATATTGAGTCACCAAAAAAAAAAAAAAAGGAGGATCAGTTGGACCCTCATATTAATAACTTGGCCTTAAACATTAGATGGTGTATGAGCACAAAGAGATGATCTTCATCTGAGACAAGAACACCTAGATGAGCTCCGTGGACAGATCGCCGGATCCAGATGCACACACTCACACACACACACACACTATAAGTCCTTTACACAATCTGACGTGTTTAAAATTGAACTGGAAATTAGGTGCTGGGCGTCCGGCCAGAGGAGAACTGGACCCAACCAAGCCTGGTTCTCCCAAGGTTTTTTCCCCATTCTCATGGATGGGGTTTTGGTTCCTTAGTGATTATCATCATTTTGAGTACAGAGACCGTCTCTGCATTTGATAAATAAAGTTTAATCTCGTCATTATACACTACCATCACTCTGTTCTCATACTTGATAATGTCAACTTCAAAACTACCTTGTGCAGAAATATTTTCTGTTTCTGTGTCACAATGGCATTTTAAAAAAACAGAGCGATGAAGAAATTTGATGCAAATAAATCTGCATGAATATTTTAGTTTTTTGCTGTGACAACAGAATTAAGCATGTATTGCATACAGTTGTCAGACCTCAATAGAAAATAAAGATCTGTTTTCCGGCCAATAGCAAATCACAAACACACAAACTAAACAAAATCTGTTTACATCTCTGGCCCTTTGTTTAGCCATATAACAGACAGAAATATAAAACAACACTGATTATTCACAGGCTTTAGAAAGTAGATTATTGATAAATAAAATTACAGCTCCAGTTTGTATTTCAGAAAGACAAGTTAAAGAGGGGATGTGCAATTGCCTAAAATTGATCGTGTCATGTTCAATAGTGTATGTTCAATTGCACATCCGAATGCAAAAAACCCCCAAAAACATTAAGAGAGAAAAAGGACTGACTGGGCCTAAAAATTCTATTAAATATAGAATATAGTAAAAAACTTAAATAGTGTGCAAGAGACAAATATTTTTTCCTATTGCTTCCACTTAAAGTGAAATGTAATCATTCAGATAGATGATTGTGACACTCATTGTGAAATCCTGTAGTACCAGTCTGAATTTTTTTGGACAAAAGATTTTCTTGGCCAAAAGTGCCGTCAGACAGGTTGACTCCTCCCTGACAACATTAATCAAAAGTGACTTGTATATCTGTAAATATTGCTTAGTTCTGTGCAAATCCACTTTTTCCCAGCGATGGAGTTCTTCAACAGATGTTGTTGGGTGCTAATCTATTGTATTGTCTTTGGTTTCAGCATCATAGGCTCATTGCTCTTCTAGAGGTAGTTTGACAAACGCTATGGCAGCCAGTTCCTTGCAGAACTCCTCCAGAACTATCACACCCTTCAACAGGGTCACATTATCCACCCTGACAGAGAGAATAAATCCAAGTATTAAAAAAAAAAGTCAAAACAGAGTCAGCCTGACATTTAAACATTATGAATGCTTCTTAAAGGGACAGTTCACCTAAAAATTGTCATCACAATGTTGTTGTGTTTAAGGCTACACCACACATATTTTACCCAATTTTAAAGTCAATGCTAGTTGGCAAAAGTAAATCTGCAGATTTGAGTCAGATTTCTTAAAACATTTTTGTAGTATATGGTGGGCACATGAGCTGATCTTAGAACACATTGTTTACATTCGTCTTCTAGCTTAAAAAGGCATGTTTCTGCATGTGTTTGTTGTGAAAGTCTTACATTGTCTCCTCCTCCATTCCCATCAGCTGTCTCCTGATCATCATCAGTTTGTCCGTCACACTGTGAATGTGTTGGATCCTCTGCATTAAATCCCCGATCACCTGCAGAAAAACACAATGCTCATGTTTACCTAATGACTAAAACTGACAGGGGGTTCACAATGTCTGCACGGTTCTCACCCTGACTAGAGTGGAGAAGAGCGACCGAGCTCCAGGGCTTAGACTGATGTACGGGTCCAGCAGATACTCATGCAGGTGAGGGTGAGGAAACACGGCTAACTTGGACAGAACTGACGTCACCTGAAGATTTAGCTCATACGGCTGGTAGAGAAAAATAAATAAGAATACAAAATAAAATGTAGTTTGTTTTGTTTATTTAATTATTGAGTATACATTTAATTTACAGGTTCTACAAAGTATTAAGATAAGCTATGAAACTTCGTAATTCATAAAGTCAAAATTTTGCACGTTTTGCTATTTTGCATACAATACTGAAAGCAAAATTAAGGTCAAATAAAAATCAGTTTTTGTCTACTACTCTACCTGCTCTAGTATGCGTGCAATCCGGTCAAACAGGGTCTGCAGGAAGTGCCCTTCATAGAAGTCTGTAGCTGGGTTGGTTTCATTTGTTTTGGCAGAATCTGGCCAGTTCCAGTCCCGTGAAAGAGCAGTGCATTCTTTTAACTAGTGAGAAAAAAAAAGGACCGTTTCAGTGTCAGAATATTTCAAATTAATTTTCGTTGACAGTTGCTGTACACTTGGCTTGACTGATTGCATAAATTTAAATTGCACAGTAACACACATCACCAGAGTACGAAACACAAAAACACTGGCTTTTATTTTCAGTGTGTCAACTCACCAGTTTGTGTGCATCATGAACATACGTGTCATATCCAGCTCCCTGCACCAGATGAGATGTTTTTGCTTCTTGAGGCATTAAACACAAGAAGCTGATAAAATAAAAAACAAATTATAATCAATGTACAGACTGATAGACCAACTTCAAACACATCATCAGGACCAATTTAACAGTATAAATGTGTGTCGATATCCGTGTCATCTTGGCCAAGAATGTAGTGTCATACTTGACATACTCGACAAAAACAAGAAGAAAAAAAAAATATATATATACAGTATATAAGTGCTGCCAAACGATTATTCAGATCCAAAATAAAAAAAAATTGTTGACGTGTGTGTATACTTTGGATGTTTATTATGTATATATACATACAAACAAATGCATGTATATGTTTAAGAAATGTATAAACGTAAATATTTTCTAAATATATAAGTGTATGTGTGTGTATTTATATTGTTTGTTTGTTTGTGTTTAACGCCATTGCAGCTTCTATGACTATTTTCATAGTGAGAAATATACTGAATTATATCACGTGTGTATTTATGTATATACATAATGAATATTCACAGATACATATATAAAATGTAAACAAAAAACTTTTGGATGCAATAAATCATGATTAATCATTTGACAGCAGTAATATATATAGTATTAATATATATGCATTAATTAACAAAAATTCATAGGTTTTGTTTTGCTACTATGAAAATTCAGTTTTTGTATTACAAACCAAAAAGTTTATTGTATTCAAAAGATACCTATTGACGATGTCAGCAACTTGTGTGTGCGCACTGGGATTACGTCTTTCTCTGACACTGGGCAGAGACAATAGAGGCTCCTGACCTCCGAACCCACTGTCTTCATACATGTCTGTGAAGAAGGGATCCTCCTCCAGCTCCCTGATGGAGAGACACAGTGAGAGAATAACCATAAGCCACCATGAGAAGTAAGAGGATCTGTGTTCAGTCTCTCTGCTCACTCAGACTCTTCCAGGACATCACTCTCGACTCCATGTCTCTCTTCCGTGACCCCTGACCCAGGCAGCCTGTAGCTGCGCTTCTCAAGGTTACGCAGCACCAGATTGGTTAAGATGCTCTTGCTGGGCTTCTGTAGAAGCTCCTCAAAGAGACGTAATGTTGTGATACTGATCTAACAAAGACCAAAAAAAAAAAAAACCATTGTAACACACAGTAATGCTCTGAACAGTGAAAATGCATTAATCATTTAACCAAGTTACCTCGTCTGAGATGTGATTGCAGTGTTCAATAAGGTGGTAACGTAGAACATGCGTATGGGTGTGCTGTTGCTGTTCACAATGTGTGTCGCTGCCCAGCAGAAACTGAACTAGCTCCTCCAGGAGAGCAGGGGAACGTATGTGACGTACGGAACAGGAGAGCAGAGCAGTGTGTACCAGGATCCCAACTTCTAACCTGGACAACCAGTTTTAAATAACTCTTCCTGTCATGCTGCAAGATTACAATTCTGATTAATGTTCTCTACTTACATCTGAAGCAGTTGAGGCTGAACGACTCCTTTAAGCCACTGAAGGTGAACTGCTCTGGCCATTTTAACACCAAGTGCCTACATGGAAAAAAAACACATGCATGATTATGTGCAGCAGTGTTGGGGGTAACACATTACAAGTAACGCGAAAAACGTAATATTACTTTTTCCAAGTAACAATTAAAGTAACACATTACTTTTACATTTTAGAGTAATATAACAGAGTTACTTTTCAAAAACGTAACACCAGTCACTTTGTTTTATTTGTTGACTGACAAGTCTCCTGACTCCTGACATGTTGGTGGAAATCAGAAATACAGAGCATTGTGTGAGGTGTGAGAATACAGTGTAGTTCCAGACTAAATGTGCATTAATTCATCTCATGCTTAAAAAACAGATTTAGTATTTGTGAAAATGAATCAAAATATACTCAGAATATGACACAAACCTGCAAAACTTAAATTACACAAATGTATTTAATCTCATTGTATTAACCAATGTCTTTGCTGCTGAACAGTTCAACCATACTTACAAGCAAAAATGACAGTGCTTCATTGTTTTTTTATTGCTCAAGAGTATTTCTTCTCCTGTATTCTACTTACAGATGGGAATTTACTTTTTTTTCAACCTGAGGTTTATTCGTGACACTTTCTGGTGTGAAAGGGCTTTTACATTTGCTATAAATAGAACTTATATTAAAAACAAACACTCAAGCTCTGCCCATATATAAAAAGTAACGTGAAAGTAATGCAAAAGTAACATTATGCATTACTTTCCATAAAAAGTAACTAAGTAACGTAATTAGTAACTTTTTCTAAGGAGTAACGCAATATTGTAACGCATTTTAAAAGTAACTTCCCCCAACACTGATGTGCAGTATGTTTAGAATCATTAGTTTTTAAACTAAAAAACAAATACAACTTCTTTAAAATAGCCTTCAAACATCACAAATACAAACAGCAAATACAAAATAACAGAAAAAAATAATAATAAATATATATACATACATACATACATACATACAAATACAGATTATTTAAAACAGCCTTCAAATTAAATAATTAAATATAAAAATTGTGCTGTCAAATGATTAATCGTGATTAATCACATCCAAAATAAGTTTTTGTGTATATAAAATACACAATATTTAAAATATTTACATGTATACATTTATATTCTTATATTTTATATTAATCTACATAAATATATTTAATTTATAAACTTAACATATTTTTCTTAAATATATACATGCATGTGTTTGTATTTACATACACATAATAAACATTATTTTGGATGCGATTAATTTGCAATTAGTTTGGCAGCAGTAAAAAAAAACATGAAAATATGCAACTTAAAAACAGCCTTCAAATATTACAAAAAAGGTAACAAATCAAAATGAACAAATACATCAAAGAGCAGCCTTCAATTATCAAAAAAAGAATGAGCCACAATATTGACCAGAATTTATGTCTATTTGGAAGTATCGTCAAGGATTTGATATTAAATGTGAACACATCTGATATTACATCTGAACATATTTTAATTTGTAAATCTCAAGTTTTTTTAAAGCTAGTGTATTAACTGTTAGCTTTATTGAATTTTTTCATTTTCAAACTAAAAGAAACACACACATACACACACACAGGATCAACACAAAGTAATGATTTTGTCAAACCTTTGGTGCTTCCTTGGTCAGCTCATCGCAGTAGTCCAAAAAGCAGAAGAAGCTGTGGACATTCTCACTCCCAGGAAATGACTGGCTCTCCTCTGGACTGTCCTGTGTGAAATGATCCCTGCAAAACCAACAGGATGAATATTTGTAATAGACATGTCCACAAATACAGTGAGCGTAAACTGTAAACACTTCATCGCTTCATAGCAAACACACCTCCACTGTGCGCCGGAGTAGCTGTGAATGTCTGCTGGGTCAAGGGATGAGGGTATGAGGCAGTAAAGTTCAGTCAGTCTCTGAGCGAGTAGATGACACAGTGGCGTTCCCTCAGCCAGCAGATGTCCAGTGTCTTCATGAGGTAAACTAACCAGCAGCAGCAAACTCTCCATGGATCTGAGCACAACACGACTTTTCTAAGAGTGAGAGAGACAGAGAATCAATTCTAAAGATTCTGATCTAATACTTGTCACAGAAGCTCAGAAGTTTATTTGCCATTTTACACTTGATTATGAGAGTGAAATGTATTGGCTTTAATGCACAACACATCACTGAACTATAATCTGTATTTTTACAAATATGTTGCAAACAATTGTACTGCTCATTGTTTAACACATGGGTTCTTGGCCTAACCAAGGAGCAGCAAGGATCATTAACTCTAACAGAGCGTGTAAATTAGACATTATTTTTGAGGGTCCACTTTACAGAGTGTACAGCAACCTAATTTTTCATAGAAACTTTGGGTAAAGATTTGGACACTACTGTACAGTGGCCGACAGAGTTGCACTTGCAACTTCAGAAAACACATGCAAATAGAAAAAGCACCAGCAAATAAAGACTTAAATGGGCTTATTTGGGATTGTGTACATTTAAATTAACTTTAAATGGCAGACTTCTTGTGAATAAGTCTCGACAGCTGTGTTTAGTTGCACATTCAACCCATTCTACATCTCTTCATGATAACTTACCTGACTTTTTCCCAGGTGCATGAGTACAGGGATAATGCCTGTCTGAGGTGATCTGGAGGGATGAGTTCCGCTCTGGGCCACACAGTAAGTGGTGGCAGCGGAAGAGGGAGACGATGGAGAGGGAGCCCTCTCAGGGCTGGAGGCTCCGCTGCAGCCCTCCTCCACAGCCTTGTCTGAGGTAGAGCTGCTCCTCTTCTGAGGGCCTTTGTTGATCTTTGTGATGGAGATGTAGGTGTGTTTGTTAGTCATTTATCATAGATTTACATTCCATGTCAGTTTAAATCACAGTCAATGCAGTACTTAAAAAAGACATGATGAAGACCGTACCTCAAGGATGTAGTTGAGGACATAAGGGTCTTTTTTGACACGAGTACAAACAGCCAATAGAAACTGAGACTCCTCTGTTTCAGTCTTTGAATCAGGCAATCCACATAGAAGGATTAGTTTCTAAAGCAGTGACAAAAAATTAATTCATAGCAATAAGAAATAATAATAAAAAAAAAAATGCATAAGCAAAAAAAGAAATTCATTAAAAAAATAAAATAATAAATAATGCTATCCTCATCTTAAAAATCTACACTTCAATAAAAATAAAAATCATAATAAAGTGTACAAAATTAAATTCTGACAAAAAAATAAATAAATGTAAACATGATTCATTGTTCCCTTACTGTTATAATACTTCTGTTATTACTGCAAGGTTTAAGATTTTTTTAAAAACATTGAATGCAATAAACTGAACAAAAGTAACAGGAAAACATATATTTTCCTGTTACTGGAATAGTGATGTTGAAAATTCAGCTTTGAAAACAGGAATAAATTACATTTTAAAGTATATTCCTGTTTTATTGCATATAAAAAATATAGAACAATATCAACCCCAAACTTTTGAATGCATTTGTATTACTTACTATAAAACAGTTAACCATTTATTTTGAAACTGTTTTTAAAAACCATATATATATTATTAAGAAATTTTTATTATATAACAGACTCATCCTGCTGATAATGTCATACCTGTACCGGCCGATAGACGTTGATTAAATGCAGCACAGGTTTCTGGATCTGGCTCAGGACTTTAGAGAAGAACAGCATTACTTGTTGACTCATGCCAGGAGGATACTGTACAAAGAAACAATATTTCAGTTCAGTTACAACTAAAAATATCTTTAAGCTCTGTCTTGAGGCGGTTTTCTTATACCTGTGCTTTTCCCAGCGTGCAAAGTGTCTCTAATATTTTGTGCTGGAGCAGGTACTCCATGCAGGGACCCGTTTCCTCTCCTTGCTGTGTCTCCTCGTACACCAGGATGTCCAGCATCTGTCTGAGCCGCCATGGGATGTCTGTCTGCTTCACCGGACGAGACTCATCTTTGTAAACGAGACATACAGTTGAAACTTTTGTTTTTTCTTTACCCTTCCTCTTTTTTCCCTAAGGCATGGCATAATTCAGTGTTTATCACAAACACATAATAAATTACTGCTTGAATTTAAATATATATATATATATATAGCTTTACCTGTAGTTTCAATGTAATAGTTGGTTATTGCTTTCCAGTGATCCACAAAAGAGTCCAGTAGGTTTATCGATGGCTCCCTCTGTAAAAATCAGAACAGAATCAACTGCATTTTTTATTTTACTGAAATTACAATTTATTGATTTTACATGACCATTAAAAAGTAAACACTGAGATCCTGTAAATGCCAAATCCTTCACTGTAAAACATAAAGGTGGTTTTGGGTAATAAGCATAAAAAGGATTACAGGATAAAAGAATAACAGATAGATAACCTTTTATTTTATATACACACACTACATTTCAAAAGAATAAAAAAAATAAAAAACAAGTTTGGCCACCTGTTATAAAAGCTTTTTAGGTGTGATTTAGGTAGTCAGATATTTTATGTATGTTTATTAATGTGTGCGTGTGTTTCTAAGCACATTTTCCTCTTCCTGTCAGAATCTTGTCCACGTGAACAAACTCTAAAATGATAAACTTAACAGTGTGCGATCAATAAAAAACACTCACATATATCCTTTACTAATGAGAAAAATCACATCTATGAACTTAATAAAACAATAAAGAATAGTAAATCAGTCTAGTGTTAATGTACTATGTTCAACTAACGTAACTTACTGTAGAACAAAGCTAAACTTAAGACAATGTAACGTTATATATTGTCATCACATAAAGTACTGAACTTAGTGACAACTCACTCACAGTCGACGTAATTGCCTATTTCGTTCATATATAGCAGTTAAACACGCCTATAACACTTTTATAAAGTTTTATAGAATTGTGCAACAGGTAAGTGTCTCGAGAGCTGTTCTACTTTAGCTAAGCTAACAGGCTAGTTTAAAGACATTCAAAAGGCAGTGTTTACTCACTGTTTCCAAGGCCTGCTGCAGAAAAGCCGTCACTTTACTAAACATGTCCATAGCTGGATCCCAGCAGAGTTTTTGTCAAATTCTATATGTAGTCTGAGGCATCTTTATATCGTTATACAGCGCTAGTGTATATTGTAAATATTGTTTATGTGTCTGCTTAGCTTGCTTGGGCGATCTGTCTGTTAGTGATAGCAAACACTGACCCCCACTGACACAACAGCACACTACAGAGAAGAAGGGAAATATCACAAAAAGAATTAATGTAATTTATCTCCATATCTAAAAATTATCAATTCCACCTCAGTAAATGTTAAATAGGATATTCATTTGATAAACACAACTAACATTTGGATGAAATTTCATTTTTCATGATGAAGTTCATAATGGCATTTAAACTGAAACCATTTGAATTTCTGTGATGGTTTATTTTCCACAATAGTTGGAATATCTATTTTATTTCTATCTACACATAAATATGGTTACGTTTGTACTGTCAGCGGGTCAATTTAACCTGGAAGTTTGTATATTCTAAGGCTACTCTAAAGACTCTAAAGTAAGAACATTATATGTAATATTTTGTTATTTTAGTTTTTTTCCTATTCTATGAAGCAAAAAAGTAGCATGTTCACAGTCGTTTCAATACAAATAAGTACTCTGTCAGCCAAAAATGGTGTTCAAATTTTAGGTTGATATCTCAAAAGATTTTGACAAACTTATTTTGAGCTAAAAAGTTTTTGTGGATGCAGAACCATACTTTTTCACTAACACATAAAAACATATGTACCTATAGAATAAAAGTTTGTTTTGCACAATATCACAAATGGAGATTCTATCGCTATTTATCTATTCCTCTGCAATTGTTTTTGAAAAACAGTCACCAATGAAATATGAAAACTTGAGTCTGAAACCTTTCAAATGATATATAGTTTGTCAATATTACTTTAGGTTTAGACAAAGATATTATCATTAAACAATCAGTCAAACAGTCACAAACATTTTATAGGTGTGAAGAGTGGTAGTCCAAAACAGTGGTTAAATTTTTTTTGTAATTTATATATTCATTCTTTGAAATGTGTGAAAAGTACTGATATTAAAAGTTTATTGATTGAACTTGATTGTATGTTTTTTTTTTTCACTCAATAAAAAATCATTTTTTTTAGAAAAACACATTAGGGTCAGTTTGACCCGGTCCATACAGGAAGTGACCTGATTTCGAGGGTTAAGTATAAGCTATATCTTTATTCACAATTTCAAATTGGTGAGGGGTGACTGACAACAGAAGGATGGGTCACTAATCAAATGAGCTTTAATGGTTGGTAACCCCACCCAACCCTGCCCTTCATTAGTAATGCTTGTTAATCACTGTTAACATATGCTAAAAACTATTGTTATTTTGGACATTTCAAAACACATCATCAGTGAATTGAAACTTCGCATGCATGTTTATGACCCTAAATTAGAAAAAAAATCCAGAAAAAAATACGTAAGTTAACTGATATTTCCTGAAATCCACAACTTTTGTTGTTTTGCACTACAGACAATAATGATATTGTTCAGACGGTCATGGTAAGAATGATTTTGTATCTACAGAAAACAGACAGAAAAAAAGAACAAGAGACAGAGACACAGAAATTATGCTTTATCCAGCATTGCTTTATTTATTGTAGAAATATGTTCATCAGTGGTGTTTTGGTTCTCCACAGTTATCCTTTGTACAGCAATATTAGGCCATCCTGTCTCAACTAAGCTATCGAACTATACAGAAAAAAACCTTCCCTGAAGTGGGATCAATACCAGGAAAACTCTTCAGCTGTAAAGACAAATCAAAGCTTCATAAAAAAAAAACACGGTTAAGGCACATTATTAGAAAAACTCGACACATAATATACTGTATGTGCATTGGAATAAAAAGTACAAATGTTGATAAATTACCACAGATTTGTGAGTCTTGTGAAAATAAAAATAAGAAAGAGGTAATTACTCTTCAATAATCAGTTAGCAATACGCATATCCTTTCTGATCTTCACACTTGCGATTCCTGACATTGACATTGACATGACATTGCCTTCCTGACAAACCACAAACACAGTTTAGGTCGAGTTTAAAACAGTGCAAAGTGATTTACATAAGGATAAATACTGTGCTAAGATGATAAGCATAAAACTCACTTTATTTTAATGTGCCATTCTCTAGACATAGAGTTATTCAATACCTGAAGTGTTGGCGTCAAATTTATCTTCAATTTCTGAAGTAATGTACATCAGCATCATCTCAAAAGACATTTACTTAAATTGCATGTTTTGCAGTTGCTCCCTAAAAATCTAACAACTCTGTGTGTGAAGATGAAAGTGATAGAATATGCTTATAAAGGGTTTGTTTGCTCAGATATTTTCTTAAAAGTATTACGTACCCCAAAAAAGAACACAAACTTTACAAATCCAAACCACTGCATGATCCACATGCTTGGAAAGAATATTATTTTCAGTGCAATATTATACTGACAATATGAGGGGGCTGTGAGACAGTCATCTTTTGATGTCAACCTGAAGCTTTGGTTTCCCACTCCTACAAAACACAAACAGAAAGTGGTTAAGGGTCAATGCACTGTTAGCTAACTATTATATAGATTGTGCATTTTTAGTAATATTTTATACATTTAGAAATATAGATTTTTTAATAACTAGCTTAGTTATAATTAATTTATTTGTAGTTTTTACAAGGTGTGTAGTAAAAAAACTGTCAAAAACACTGTCAGTTGAAGCACTTAACCTACAATTATTTTTTTAGTACACACCTTGTAATAACATAAAATGAAAATTTTCCTTTAATACAGTACATTTTAAATGGTTATGTATTAATAATATTTTGTCATGCCTTTATAAAGTAAGTATACTGACTAACATATTAAAGCAGTAGTACTCGATTATAACTTTAAATGTAGTTTATTAAAGTTAATATATTTTAAATTTGCAAATCATTTTCAAAAGATATTACATTAAAGTATATTTTAGTTTACCATAAACTTTTCATTTTTAGAACATCTAAATTCTAAAGTTTCATGGCATAACTTTTTGAATTTAAGACTTTCTGCAATTTAGGACCTTTAAGTGGCTGAATTAAAGGTTAAGACTTGTAATTGTATAATTTTACGGCATCTTTATTTCAGGTGACAAAAAAAATTCTAATCACTTATTAAATGAAAATGACCCTGGGTGACATTTACTGCAGAAAGTGAAGTGTTAGTCTTGATTATATAATTGGTAACTGTTAGTTAATCATTAGTTTAATTTCTTCTGTGCAACTCGTAAGAAGATATTTTAAGTCTGTAACTTAGTTTGGTTTTAGTTGTACCTGTAGCTTCATTATGAATCCATCTACTGATTTATCTGGAAATCCAATACAATCATAAACTCATAAGGTAATCTGTGAATTGTGTCCATGCTGAAGGAGTCTTACCTTCCTCCTCTGGAAGACCCTGCCATGCTCGATAAACAGGGCTGACGGGGCTTTCTTCAGGGTGCTTTTCGCTGAGGCAGTTCTCCTCAAGAGTGGGGTCAGAAAGCCCCCCTTTGAGACACAGAAAAACAGAGGTGAGTGTTTGTTATGCACATTTCCTTTTATAGGATGAAATGGCGAAATATCCTGAATGACTCAAACAAGAGTCACTTCTAAATACATTCTAAATACAAAGTCATCAGACTGCTCCATTGAGTCCACTCATCTTTGCTTGATGAAGTAGGATGTAATGGTGGGTTAAAAGAGCTTTTATCTGAGTGTTTTCTCTGCTCCTTTGGGAGGAAGTGGCTTCCAATCCAACCCACTGTAATTACTGAGCTCACAACTACAAACAAAGCACGAAACAGTAGCCAAAAATCTTTTCGTTTTAAACAAAAAGCTGAAATATGACGCAAAACAACACCTGATAGAAGGCCAAAATGAGATCCTGTGTTTGTCTCATGTAATTGATCTTGCAAATGAATATTATCTTGTTACAGTTGCACAATCCAAACAACAGGGGGCAGTGTAATAATGAAAATTCAAGGTTCAGTCATCTACTGACATCCAACTGCCACTGCCACTGCTCCTATTGGCCCTTTGAAAAAGTCATTACTAGGTTTTGTTTTGTTTTTTTGCCATGCACCAAGTATACAAGTTTTTCTTTTTTTGTAAAAACCATAGCCAATTTTTGTTTGTCAATTATCCATATATATATATATATATATACAGTGAGGTCAATAAGTATTTTATCGCCCTGTGTTTTTAAGTTCTACTACTGAGAAATCATGGAGGGATCTTTTCAGCATAGGTGCATTTCCACTTTGAGAGACAGAATAAAAAATAAATAAATCTGGAAATCACATTGTATGATTTTTAAACAATTTATTTGGGAATTGCTGTGTCAAATAAGTATTTGATCACTTGAGTCAAAAAATGTTAATATTTGGCACAGAAGCCTTTGTTAACAATTACAGAGGTCAAATAGTTCTTGTAGTTCCCTTGTCTGTCGGTCACTATGACGTTATGTCGTGACGACAGACTGGGTCATTGACTTGGGAGCCCTGATTCGCTCTGGTATTGAGAAAACGTCAATCAGAATTCATTCTGAATGGCTAGTGGAATTTGCACGCGGGTATAAATAGGCTGCAGCTGCATCCACTCTTTAGATTTTGCTTCGGAGCCGAGAGCTGCCCATGTGCGGTTCTCCTACTGAACGCAGTGCTGATAGAGATTCTGAGCGGAGGCTGTTTCTGTGGTGATACGACGCAATCAACGAAGTTCCTGTGGATTCCAGCAATTTCCTTGGGCGTCTCACAAAAAGAACAGTTTCTGACACGGTTGGTAGTCATCTTTTTGAAAGATGCCTTTCCGGCCGTGTCCTTCTGGTTGTGGTCACTATCTTTCCTCCAACGACGTCCACAATCGCTGTCTTTGCAAGTTATGCAAGATTTTAAACCATGACGTCTTAGTGTATTACTGATAGTAGCCTTGGAACTGATGGTCCCAGCTCTCTTCACGGCATTGACCAGCTCCTCTCGTGTAGTTCTGGGCTGATTCTTCACCATTCTTAGCATCACTGATACCCCACGAGGAGAGATCTTCCGTGGGGCCCCAGTCTGAGGGACACTGACAGTCATCATTAGCCTCTTCCATTTTTTGGCAATTGCTCCAACAGTTGTTCTTTTTTCACCAAGCTGCTTTGGCAATTGCCCCGTAGCCCTTTCCAGCTTTGTGAAGGTCTACAATTTTGTCTCTTGTGTCTTTTGACAGTTCTTTGGTTTTGCCCATGTTGCTACTTTTGCTGTGTCCGAAATCGCTTACTTCCCTAGTATATAGTACGTGAAAAACAGTATGTGAGGCGAGTAGTATGTCCGAATTCATAGCATTCGAAATTAGTAGGAGAGAAGTACCCGGATGACCTACTGCTTCCGCCCAAATTCTATAGCAGGAATACCATGTCACTTTCCTTTCCCATAATGCTCCGGGAGAGGAGGCGTCATATTCGAAAGTGGAGACGCAACTCATTTTAAGTGTAAGCACCTCAGGAAAAAAACTTTATTGTGATTAAATTACACTTGTTTAACACAATCTAAATAAAGGGATGATTTATTGAAAGTTAAAAATTTTGATGCATGACACGTGACAACATCATTATGGTGAATATAGTACGTCCGAATTCCATTCATACTACCCACATTCATACTATATAGAACATACTTTTTAACGGTTGGGTAGTACGTTCAATTTTAAATGTAGTACCTACTTAAGCAGTATGCGATTTTGGACGCAGCATTTGGCTGAATTTGGGGTGCACAGGTGTCTTTATTACAGCTAACGACCTCAAACAGGTGCTACAAATTTAGAATCATAAGCAGAGTAGAGCTGGACTATTTAAAAGCAAAATAACAGGTCTTTGAGGGTCAGAAATCTGGCTGATAAGCAAGCAATCAAATACTTATTTGACACAGTAATTCTCAAATAAATTGTTAAAAAAATCATACAATGTGATTTCCGGATTTTGCTTTTTAGATTCTGTCTCTCGCAGTGGAAATGCACCTATGCTGAAAATTGTAGACCCCTCCATGATTTCTACGTAAGAGAACTTCAAAACTGCAAAAAAAAAAGTTTTTTGATAAAAATCACAAATATATTTAAAAGCTAAGAAAAATGAAAAAGAAAATACATAAAATTAATACAATTACAAAATAATTCAAAAAAAAAAAAATATTCGAATTAAAATGGGAAACACATTTACAAAAATTAAGAGTATCTCGTTGATACTAAAATAACACTGCATCTTACTTATATAGCAGGAATGTACATGGCATCCAAGAAAAACTATCTACTTCTATGGTAAATGTCCTTGATTATAATATCAAAATACCAAGGTATCAGAATCATTGTACCACGCCACTGGCACAGTGCTTTTATAAGTCGGAGATTGTTACCTGTGCTCGTTCAGTGCAGAAAGCGAAGGAGCGTCTGAAGGAGTTCCGTTTAGCTGGTTTTGTTCCCACACTCACGAGGTTGACCTCTGACCCTGCTCGCAACTGCACACGTCTCTTTCCGGTCAGGTCCAGCTTCTGCACACCCCTCTCGATCTCAAGCACTTTCGTACCTAAAAACATTAAGACACAGACATGATATGCACTACCAATCACCAAAGATGAATGTTTTTGAAAGCAGTCTCCTATATTTTCACCAATGATGCATTTATTTTTCAAAAATACAGTAAAAACAGTAATATTGTGAGATATTATAACTACTTAAAAGAGCTGTGTTTTCAATGTGAAAAAATTAGGTAATTCCTGTGATGCAAAGCTGAATTTTTAGCATGATTACTCCAGTGATTTGCTGCTCACAAAACATTTATTATTTTTATCAATGTCGTATTATTGTGATGCATGTCAAATATTTTGATGAATAGAAAGTTGATTGAAAAAATATTTATTTGAATAGAAATGTTTTTTAAGTCTTTTTATTTTTTTTATTGTATAAACACTAACCACTAATATAAACAATATGAAGAGTGTCAGTAAAGAGCTTGAGCTTTAACTTTTTAGCAGAATATTTTTATTGTGCGTAGTTTCTAATTAAGCTGTAATTTTGTATTATTACACCACAGAAAGATTTTAATCACTCTACATTTTTTTTAGATGTGGTGGCAATAACAATGTGTGGAGCTCTTCATGACTTTCAGAAAAATAAACAGAATGCATGTGTGTCCACTGCTGCTCAATGTTAATAGACAAATCAAATAAGTGTGAAAAAACATTTTATTTTCTTAAAGGTAGAGTACTATTTTTCAGAGTTTGTGGATGTTTATTCATTTTCTTTTAATCTCTTCCCTGAGTAGAGCATGTTCTGGAAAGTTGGGTTCAAAAAGAAAACATGATATTCTCATGGTTTTGACTGAAGAATCTTAGAGGATATAAGTGTGTGTGTATGCCACAATGCTACATCCCTACACTGTGACCAAAACCACACGGGGGAAAAAAAAAAGCGTCAGCCGCCACTGATCCCTACCAAAATGGGAGCACTGGAGTATTGCCTTCCTCTGCTGAGACAGTCCAGAAACACAAAGAGTCTAAACCTCACCTCAAATGCCCTGTAGTACACAAGACTATAAAACACACTGACGCTTTCTAAACATGGCTCACACACTAGCATTCAAAAGTTTAGGGTCAGTGAACTGTGAAGCGTTTTTTACAAAAATTACCACAGCAAGGATGCATTAAATCAACAGTATAGACATTCATAAAGTTTATTAATTATCATATTAGAATTTCTGAATTTCTGATTTCTGAAGAATTGTGTGACACTGAAGACTGAAGTAAAGATGCAGAAAAAATCAGATTTGCATCACAGGAATAAATTACATTTTAATATACAGTATATGAGAACAGATGCATCAACATTACTGTTTTTTGAGCCTTGGTGAGCATAAAAGACTTATTTCACTAAAATATCTCACTGACCCCCAAATTCTTAAAAAGCAGTGCACTGGATTTCCTTCCTAAACTCATTTCCGCAGTTAAAATGCATATCTTTAAATGCTCTACTGACAGCACCAGGCCACTTAATCGTTAAATGTCATTTTGGATGCCACTTTGTGGTTAAAGGTTTCCATGATAAATACAATCAAATATAATTTTCCACATGCTTTACACAGATGCCATTTCCTGCTAAATTTTATCTGATGAATCTAATGAGAAAAACAGCACCACAAATAGGTCCATAATCGTAATCGAATACATCAAATGCAATAGAAACACTGCATCGTGTAAATTTGTGTAAGAAAACATTAGAGCATCTAAACATTGCATAATACTAGTGTGTTATTTAGCTTACTCTGACCTTATTTAGCAAATAAAACATGTGAAAAGGCACGTCGGCACAAAATGATGTTATGGGATGTTATGCAAATCCATAAACCAAGAGCATGGAAAGTTTGGAGCAAGCCACTATATAATTATTTAGCACTGTTCAAATTAAAAGCAGATGCCTCAGAATTGTCAAGTATTTGCCGTGGATGAGGGAGCGATGGTTAGGAAAGCCGTATGTATGTCTTAATCATATGTTTTGTGCTAAAAGGAAAATAGGCTTATGTTTGGTCTCAGGACCAGCCCATCCTATGCGCCATATAGGTGGTCGCCCAAGGCCTGTGAGATGGTCTATAAATGTAGATTACCATCTCCAGCAACCATTTGCATCTCTCATTTTATTGACCAAATGCATTACTGTATTCCCAAAGATTTTATGAGAGAATAATGAGCTGGAAAGGCTGAGGATGCTGATCTGCTTAAAGCAACGAGGTTAGATGGATAAAAAAAATTCCCATGAAAGCAAAAGTGACTTTTACAACTAAGTTGGTGACAGAGTGAGTGAAACCAGGCGATGAGGGCAGAAAATGGGATAAAATGAGAGAGAACTATAAACGTACAGTATATTTTGATCTTAATGCGTTTTCTTTCTTTTAAGAAGTGCAATTTGGGATTAGCAACAGGGGTAATATGACTGACTCACTGTGGTTGCTGAAGATTTGGTTATTGCTGTAGTTGGCAGAATGCTTGGATGACACCAATTCTCCGTTTCCACCAGTGTAGGGTTTCTCAAACTGAAAAATGGATGGAACAGATGTATAAGTTATGAGAAATGCTAGTTTGTCAGAGTAGCAGTGCACAATGACTGTCCGTGAATTCAAAACAAATCAACTTTTACTCTTTCACTGACAGTGAAATAATCAAACTATATCCCTTCTGTGAACAATTAATCTATGAATGTATTTTAAAAAATGGCTCCTATTGTAATCTTTCACAAAAATGTGGTAACTGTGTTTTTTAAAAAAAAACAAATATTTTTAAACCCGCCTTCAGTCCCAAATATTGTCAGGTTATGGCTGATAATAATAAAATGTAAAAACTAATATTAATTATATTAAATGCTTCAAATGAATTTAGGCATTGCAACATAATAGTGTGCAGTATGATAAACCAGATATAATTTTTTGAGATTTGCTAAGATTGCATTTAACAGTGTTAAATTTGTAGAATTTTTTTTATATATGTTTACTGAATTAGATGCTAGTACATGTAATCTAAATGTAAACATATGAAGAAATGTGCATCATAATTAAATATAGAGTATCAGCTAATACATATCTAATATTGTCTGATACTGCTAATTACAAATATGCAGTATTTATAATGTAATAGATATTCTATATTTCAAAAGTTTAGGTATTACATACAAAAAAAACCTCTTAAGCCCACTAAAGCTGCAATATTTTTGGTGAAGTATAAACTAAAATAGTAATATTTTGAAATGTCATTACATTTACATTATTTAAAATAACGGTTTTCTATTTGAATATATTTTAAAATGTTATTTAAAGCTGATTTGTCTGCATCATTACTCAAGTCTTTAATGTCACATGATTCTTCAGAAATTATTCTAATATGATTTGTTGCTCACAAAACATTTCTGATAATTATCAGTACTCAAAACAGTTGTGCAGCTCAATATTTTTATGGAAATCATGATATTGATGAATAGGAAGCTTAATGAGAATGTAAAAAAAACTAAATTTATTTAAAAATAAATAAATAAATATATTTAACGTAAATATATTCACTTCCCCATCAATGCACAAATAAATTAACTGTGCTGATAAAAAAAATGGCTCAAAACATTGCAATATGGCCTAAGTGATTAAATAATATCTAGACATATTTCATCACTAAATAGCATACCAAGCAGCTTTGCTAAAATCCTACAATAATATTGTTTGTTGATTCAAATGCACTTTATGCTCCCCGCTGGGTCGTACCATGTGCTCCAGTATGGATGAGTTGGAATAGATGGGCTGCGGGTGGACTGATGAACCACACAGCTGCTGAAAGGGGTCGTCCATGTACATGTTTGAGGTGGGAAACCTGCGGCTTTTCAGACCACTGAGGAACAGAGGAAACAGAAGAATGGAAGAGGATGCGGAAAGAATGTACTGAGTGTGTGTGTAGTTCAGTGATTTAAGCTTGGTTCATAGGAAATGCTGACAGATAGACAGATGTCAATGTGAGTGAGTGAGTGTGTGTATACAGTACCTCAGTGACTCGTGGCTGGTGTGTTGATATGGAGAACCAGCTGCAGTTGAACTCCCATCCTGCAGGAGCTGAACCCACTGCTCTTTATCGTCTGCACAACTGACCTGCACAATCATTGCACAATCATACACAAACAATACCAAATACCATACAATCATTTAAAATATATTGACTATAGGTCAGCATGATAATCAATGCAATTAAACTACATTTACTTTTTACAATAAGGGCAAGTATACTTATGAGCATGGCTGAAGTACTACAGTGCAGTGATGTTACCAGATGATGATACTGTGGCATTTTCACATACAGTATAATGCACAAATGAACATAGTACTACCAACGTTATTATAGTTGATTAAAACTAAAAAAAACATTAAAAGCATTTTCCAACTTGAAATAAAAGTTAACAATTAAAATAAGTATTTGATTTTTTTTTTCAGCTAGTTGCCAAAACATGTCAAATTTTTCAATAAAATAAAAAATGAAAATATAATAAATATAAAAAATTAATAAACACAAATTTAAGATGTATATAAAAATAATAATATTGTGACATTCTGTCCCTGTCTTGTCTTGTCTCCCCCGCTGTCTGTGTCTTTTTGGTTTCTCCCAATTTAGTTTCATTGTCTCACCTGTTGTTTAACACCTGCCCTCACTTTAGTCTTTGATTTGTTTGTCCTTAAATACCGTTGTTTTTTCGTTTGTATTCAGGTCTCGTTAATGTTGTGATGTCGGCATGTCTGTAAGTGTTTCCCTGTCTGTGCAATTTGCTGCCTCGTCAGCTTTTGTTTTTGCTCTGGTCTTTTTGTAAATTAAATATTTTTTGTTATTGGAATCCTCTGTGTCCTCCACTCTTTTGCCTCACGGGAGGTTCGGCATTAACACGCTGATCTCGTGACAGAACGAGACCTCAAGAAGAGAATGGCGTTCAATAGCGTGAACGCTCACATCCTCGCGAACCCCGGTTCGTCTCGGCGGATCTCTCTGCCTGGAAGTCTGCACGCTACTCTGCGTGGTTCGCTGCCGAAATCTCCTGGCTCTGTCATGCTGCCACGGAATGGATGGCCGTACGGAACTCCCGCGATCCCGACCTCACTTCCCCCGATTCTGTCTCCTGCGGAATCGAGTGTTGTTATGGAAAGATGTCTCCGTGATCTTAACTGGACTCTAGGACAACTAATTGACTTTATCGTTTTGTGGTTCACGGTTCACCGTGGGTGAGGTAGAGGAGGACGTTCACATGCGCGATCACAGACAAGTAATCAGCGTGCTGCAAATGTCAACGCGAGCACGTGGCTCGGCTCTCGCCTCGCCATTCCTGGTTGCTCCGATGTCGTGATTACTGCATATGGGGACAGCAGGGTTCATGTGACGCATAAGGGGCTGATATTATATATATATTTGCCCCAGCTTGAGTCAACAATATCTCCGCACAAGTTAATTTAGAGACTGTTCCCCTGTCCACTGTGCTTCCGGTCCTTGCCATGGCTATTATGAGTGTGTGGGCCACACATTGCTGTTGCGCTAGTTCTGCCCTGGCCCGAAAACCTTAAGCCTATCTGCACCCTTGAGCCCACCACAGACTGTGATTTACCATGGCCAGATCTGCCAGAGCTTGCTGTGGATCTTGATTTGCCGTGGCCCGATCCACCTGAGCCTGTTCCCCTGCCTCAGCTCTGTCCTGACCCAGATACGGAGCATTCCCCAGTGGTTGCACATTTTTAAGAGATGTCGACCCAGGACGTAGATTCCCTGAGGTCCACGCTGGTGGTTGTACATCCTCTGAGTCGGTCCGTTGGGGCAGTTCAGGAACTCAAAACGGACCCTGAACCAGCCACAGAGGCCTTTGAACTTGCCTTTTGTTCTTGACCTGGAACTTGCGGCCGGCCTCGAATCAGCCTTTGAGGCCATCATTGTGCTTTTGCCCAGCTCTGGATCGGCAAAGGAGGCCTTTGAACTGTCAGTTCGGCCCAGGTGGGCTTCGCCGCTGTATGCACCACTTTGGAGGGCATCTCCCCCGTTGGTTCCACCCAGGTGGGCTTCTCCGCCGTTTTATGTGTATATAACCCGGAAGTGTTTGTGTGTTGCCACGGTCCATTTGCACTGTCTTGTGTATACACCCGTCTTCTCGTGTTTCCTGTGTCTCTTTGGATTTATTGTTACCGACCCACTCCTGGACTCTGACCACTCTCTTGCTCTGCCTCCTCGTTTGATGTTTGCCGGTATTGAGCCTGATCGCCTGTCTGTTTCTACTCTGTGTGTCTTAAATAAACAGTCTGCACATGAACCCGAACGTCTTCTCGCCTCTTTCCCATGACGCGAGAAACGTATTCTATATGAGATAAATAAAATCCCACTGACTAAAATCGTGCGAGGTGTCTGCTACACATTTTCCCTGTGTGTTAACGAATGACTAACTTGACACGACATATGATTCGACTATTGGCAAGATTAGAAAATTCCGATTCGACTCTAAAAATCCCTAGTCGAGGAAACCCTTATTAAAATCCCACTGTTCCTACTTCACACTAAAAAATATAGTACCATCTTATTTCTAATCATCTAAACATCACTAAACCAACATATATAAATTTAATTTACAAACAAAAAAATTTTATAGCTTAAATCGGTAGAAATATTTATTTAAGATAATAACTGCAGGTTAATTTTTTTAAACAGCATAAATCACATCACATAAGGTCATCAGATCCTGACCATACCTCTAGCACAGCCACCTGGTCCCCATGCTGTGTGATGGTAATACGGTATGCATGTGCTGTGTCCGGACCTGGTCGCACCTCGCTCCCTCTGAGCTGAACCGTATACTGAGGGGTTTCTTCTGATGCCTCGTCCCGATACATCTTCAGGACCCCGTCTTCCACCCGACACCACAGACTCTGCCACTGACAATTCATCATCACGTTTAGGAAGCCCGCTGAGGACAGAGACACAGAAGGGTCACATGCCTTCAGAAATCTGTGTGCACGGTATATCTTAGTGTAGCTTATCACACTTCATTCTGTAACCTTGTTTAGATGGTGTTTAAAGTTGAAATGTTTCATTTTTGTTTTGTTCAAATACTACACTGCTAAAATGCTTTTTTAGCTTAGATTATTTATTGCAAAATATTACAAATTATTAAATAAAGAAATAAAAATTATTGTCTTGTTTTTCAGAAAAAAGGTAAAATTTAAGTGAGTTTTTACAAGAAAAATACTTTGCCATTGGGGTAAGCAAAATAATCTTACTTCAAACAGAAAACAATATCAGATTGTTTCAAGTAAAAACTTACCTAATTTTGACTTTTTTTTCTGAAAACAAGACAAAAAAATTTACTTGTCTATAAAATCCTTCTTAATTTGTGAATGTTTAGAATATCAAAGCCAGAAAAGCATTTTTTTGCAGTGTATTTCAGTGAAAGTCAGAGACAACTATAATCAGCTAAAAAGAATACTAAGAAGTATTATTAGTATATTTCTTGTACACTGCTGTCTACTTTGTATTAAATCAGGGAAATACTAACAATAGCACGCTAATGAATACTTGGTATAAAGAAAAAGTAAATTAGGCAGCTTTTCTTTTAATTTTTCTAAGTATTCTTGGC
Source organism: Enteromius trimaculatus (assembly GCA_032361065.1). NCBI lineage: Eukaryota > Metazoa > Chordata > Actinopteri > Cypriniformes > Cyprinidae > Enteromius > Enteromius trimaculatus. Next base: position 14,192,012 of record JAUMHP010000055.1, read on the forward strand.
TTGTGGTTGTTTTTGAGGTAGCATATCAAATACTTTTTCACATATACTGGCTACTTTTAGGTAGTACTAAGGCATATGGTTTATGTAAACTTATATTTTCAAGTTTATATTAAGAAGACTTAGTCTGGACTTAGGCTTTGGGGTAAAATAACTTAGAGTAAATAGTTTATGGGTAGAACTGAATCTGATCCTTTTTTGTACATATTGCACTTAACCCACACAGAAACACAGATTTTATTGCTAAATCTGTCACAGAGATAGAGTATTGTACATTCATACTGGTTTCTTTTAACAGCCATTACTAGAACCAACAAATTTGAAATCTCATCACAAAACAGCAAACGGAGCAAGTACTTTATAAATCATAGGTATAAAGTCTAGTTAAAATACAGTTAATGATATATTTACATTTTTAGTGACTCAAAGGTTACTAAAAGTGCATAAACAATAATTATTGCATAAAGTGTATGTGAAACAAAATATATTTGAACTTTAGTTTACATAATAAAATAAACTAGAAGTACATATTTTTGTAAGGGATTGCAGCTTTTCACCAACAGCTATGGCATTAACACTTATTTAAGCATCCTGACTAGTGCAACAAATTAATGGCTTAAACAAAGTGTTTAGGGAAACGCAAACAATGTTTTCAAACCTTTAAAAATCTTAAATCTACCCAAAACATTTAAACCTTCAACTTTTGTAATGCAGATTAGTGATTATAGTGCTGAAGAAATTCCACATTTCAAGTTTGGTGAGTTGATAATCAAAGTGCGCTCGTGCAAAAAAAACAAAAAAAACAAATAAACTTGTTTGAAGGACTGCCTTTCAAGTTGTTTGCGGAAACACATACAGTAAAGTAGACATCTACACATGTCTTTAATCAGCGAGCGGACGTTTTCAATAACAAAACATTAAAACACTACTCAGTGGTAAGATGTGGCTACTTCTAAGTTTTAAAATCTTTTGATCTCCAAAATCTCATTTGCTTACTTCTTTCATAAAATAACTAGCTTTCCTGCTCTATAAACAAATACATGCTAGTCTTCCATGAATGCTGAGCAACTATCAAAAAGTTCACCAATATATTTACAAACCAGACTTCTGAGGTCATTGCTGTGGTTGTCACCCTGATGTCAAAGGTGACAATCAAATCTCACAGGAATCTGTCCACAGACAATGGCACAGTGTGGAAAACACCCAGCCTGTGTCCTGTGCGGCACGCAGTGAATTTAGCCCCTAATGAATAACACCAAAACACTAGAGAGTGAACAATGCCACAGTTGTGCTAATCGCAGTGCTCGGAAAGAAAAAATGTATGCAGACCTTCTCCACATATGGGGTATAAAGCATATGCTGTTAGTACATGTCTTTAATTAGAAACAGCATTACCGAATGACAACAAAGAACTGTGGGACAGACTTTAAGCAGTCAATGAAATCAAAGCTGACTCTTTTTACATTCTTAAAATTTGTTTCTGGTTTTATGGTGAATGATTCATCACTGCAATTAATTCAAAAAAATGTGGCCTTCATAAATTATTATCAAAACACAATGAATCACAAGCTAAGTGGAAGTGGTTTGGATGCAAAACTGAAATAACCTGAAAAGTTTTTGTTTACATAATATGAGAGTGTACAGTTTGTATTTATTATACATGTATAAACACACATGCATATTTTTTGCATTATTTTTCAAAAAAATATTTTTTACATTATATATATTTTTATGTCATATAAATTACATGAATATAAATATACAGTATTATGTGTTAATATACATGTACATATTTTCAAGATATATACTGTATGTGTGTGTGTTTATATATACATACCAAATATACAGAGTACACACAAATATTAAAACTGCAACACACAATATGGAAGAATAGATCTAACCTTCTACACAAAAGAGCCAATCAGTAACTGTTAAAGTCATTGCATCACTGCAGCTGCCATCAAAAGACCAGGGCTGCGTTCTCCAAAACCACCTTAACGCTACGTCGTTCTTAAGTTGTTCCTTAAGATGTACCTTATCTTTAGCGCCTTTTTTCCGAAACCTTCTTAGTTAAGTATACTTTCTGTAAGTCATTCATTCATAAGGTTGGTCTGGAGCGCTCTTAGCTATACCTTATCACTGCTGACGTGACCACCAATACGCAAAAAGCTTTTTTACATCGCAGTTTAACTTAACCGTTTAAATTAACATTTAATATAAAATCTGATTTAGTATTAAATTTACATTTTTATTTACTTTAAGAATTTACACATAAAATACTTAAGTTGTTATAGCCTACACCGAGTGAATGGAAGTGTTTTCATTAATAAAGTTTCCATACACTAAAGGTTGTTAGCTTTTTTAATTACTGTCCTAAAGCACATCAGCTGGCGAACCACTTGACAGAAAAGGCTTAAGAGTCTATATAAAGAAAGATGAGTTTACACAAACTTTATAGCTATGACAGCGCTGGCAAAATTGTGCCATTTTTTGGAGACCGTTATGCGAACACTCGCAGTGGCGGTTCTACAATAAATTACTCCCTGGGACAAACCCCCTCTTAGCCCCTTTTATAATTTCAAATAACACAAAGCATTTGGTCAATATCGCGTTGTACTCCAAGATCGGAAAAGCAATCATCAGTAAAATAACGCAAAAACAACAAGAGATTGTACTGCTGAAGTGTTGTTGAAATTAACCACTCATTCTTTGTCGATTCATCTTTCGGAAGGGCATATAAAACAAATTTACTCTCACAGCGCAAGATACAGCGTCTTCTTGACATAATTTAATCCATGTTTGTGGGTGGGCATTGTTTGCGTCGTAGAACATGAGTGGACATTATGCAAACATGTTACTTAGTGAGGTAGATCCGTAACAGAAAAAGATTCAAATTGCTGACGACTAGTTAAGGCGAATGTGAGCCGACTCTTTTTTGACTGGAGCATTAGGACCAACACAGACCACAAGGTGAGCACTCCCTGCCGAACTCTATAATGGCGCTTTTCCACTGCATAGTATGGTACTCACTTTTGCGCAACTATAACGACATGTGAATAATCCCGCCCACTCTAAAGCGGTACTAAACTGAATTGGAAACGCAAATCGAGCCAAACTGAGCTGTGCCGTGCCGTAACGATCCGTGCCAAGCCGAGTCGTACCACGCAGTAGAAAAGCACCATAACACCTCTACCAACAGCAGCCTAGTTTTCCCAGGAGGTCTTCCATTCAGGTACTGACCAGGCTCAACCCTGCTTAGCTTCAGTGGGCAATCAGGCTTGGGCTGCAGGGTGATATGGCTGTGAATAATATATATATATATATATATATATATATATATATATGGCTGTGGATAATATATATTAGACCTCCTGGGAAACCTAGGTTTCTGTTGGTAGAGGTGTTAGAGAGGCCAGCAGGGAGTGCTCACCTTGTGGTCTGTGTGGGTCCTAATGCCCCAGTATAGTGACGGGGACACTATACTGTCAAAGAGTACCGTCTTTCGGATAAGACGTTAAACCGAGGTCCTGACTCTCTGTGGTCATGACACTCATTGAAAAAAGTAGGGGTGTAACCCCCGTGTCAAGGTCAAATTCCCACTGCCCCTTGTCCATCATGGCCTCCCAATAATCCCCATCCATTGATTGGCTGTATCTCTCTCTTCTCTCCACCTGTAGATGCTGTGTATGACAATACACAGTAAAGCTCTATATAATTGTGTGATTCAGTCATTCAAATATCTTTCTTTTTCTTCCTTTGTTGGGGGATGGAGTGATGGGAGGGAGAATAAGGTGTAAAACGTTTGCTGTGTTTACATTATTGTTATTTACTGTAATCTGCTGTAATATGCAAACTGAAAAAACACCTTCAGCAAGACTTAAACACACATTTCCGGCATGAGCACCACAACTCAATGCCTAACCATTTCATCCTTTTCTGCAAATGTAAGTGTGTATACTCACCTAGGTCTTTATCTTTGATTTCCACACTGCTAACTGCAGATGGAAGACTTGAAATTTTCTCTTCATCCGAATCCGTATGGAGGATAGTACTTGACTACAGTGAGAAAGAGAGACTTTCTCATTAAATGACATTAGCAAGCACAGAATGTTCTCCAGCATAGGTGAGTCAGTCCTTTTTCTACAAATTGGCTTAAAAATTAACACAAGACTTTGCTAATCAGTTTAGTACATGGCTCAGGCCAGCAGAAGACTCATGAAAGAGACTCTGTGGATGCATGCGAGGGAAAGGTCTGCTGATGATTAAGCACCAAGCTAATTCAGTAACATCAGGTTATGCTGTTACTCTCTTGCTGTATCCATCACATTGATAATTTTGTTAACGCAGATAGCAGAAACTGGCATTGTGCCAGTAGAGTGATTTACCCTGCAAGAGTCCAGCCTCTCACTCCTAAGGATGGATGAGGAGCTCTGGGATTCAGGCTCGTAATAAGAGGAGCCGCTCACTTCTTCTATAATCTACAAATGAGACATAAAAAAACAGTCAGGTTAGTTATTTGACACCCCTACAAAGTTTTAAATCTGAAAGTGCATCATATATAAAGTCATTGTCTCTAAAAAGAAAAAGTCAATTTATAAACAAATCCCAAGCTGTTTAATGTTGAGGTCAACATGAAACATTAGCATATTGTCCGCCTACTTGTTGATCTTTTTGCATTGGTCTTAAAGAAAATGCAAATTCATTCTTTGCCACTAGGTTACGCTTTTGGAAAAGTAAAGTTGAAATTTTCCTGGTAATAATGCTGTACACAAAACAGCACTGAGCTCACAAACACTGCTTTATCAGGCATTGTAAACAATAACGCATCCATGCATTTTTAATTTTTAAAAGTGTTTTGAGCTCACATTCATCTGCATTGTTTTTAAGTGCAATGGGCAAATCTCAACATCAAATCAACAATCGATGCACAGAATCAAGTCCTGTCTTTTTTTTTGTAATTCATTACACTAATGTAGATCACAATAAATAATAAAGTAATTTCTTGTGTTTTACTGGAACTTTAAGTTAAATTTTAGTCTGTGTTTAGACTTGTCCAGACCTTCCTCCACTCTTCAGCCTGTGTGCTGCTCTGGAAGCCCAAGATAACTGTCTCTGCACCGGCCACCACCTTCAGTTTGTGCTGCATCTTCTTGCTATTCTTGAATTTGTAAACCACGTAACAACCCGTGAGGTTTAGCTCCAGCAGAGGTTGCAGGTCTTTAGCGCACTTAAAGCACTACCAGGGAAAAATTAAGCATATATTATACACTGTAAAGTTACTAAAAAATATATTTATTACGGAAACAATATACTTCAAAAATACATAAATGTGAAGTGAATGTAATGTTTTAAGACACTTAACTGCGAATTAAATGAAAATGTGTTACAGTTCAACATTCAAATGTAATTTTCATTAGTGGGAAAAATCATGGGATAATTTAAAATTTTGGGTAACTATTCCTTTAAATCATTCAAATATTAAATTTGTCTTATGTATACTTTAGATGAAGACAGACAGATGAAGACTATAGCACTGTAAAAAAACAACTATAGCTTTATTTTAACAGGACATATAAACATACTACCTAAAAGCACATGAATGTGTAGACCAGCGGTGGCGAACTCCAGTCTTGGAGAGTTCAGCTCCAACCCTAATCAAAACTTACCTGCCTGTTTCTTCAAAATAACCATTCAGAACTTGATTCGCTTGTTCAGGTGTGTTCGATTAGGTTTAAAGCAAAACTCTACAGGGCTGAGGCTCTCCAGGACCAATGTTCGCCAACCCTGGTGTAGACAGAAAGTAAGGCAGCTTGGAATAAAGCCTTATGTAACCAAATTGAGGCTCTTACCAATAATGAGTTATGCTTAATAAGGAAGAGCTGGCGGGTCCACTGACCCAACCACTTTTTCTTCCAGAGATATCCACAGATTCGCGACTCTGGCACGGGTCTCAAGCACGGTTGAGAGGAGCTCCACTGGATGTAATGAGCTCTGTCCTTTACAAACTCTTCATCATCCTCTTCACCATATGACTCGTAGTGACTGCTGTCTGAGTCCACTTTATCTGAGGCAAGGATTGGTATTTTAGCATTGCATATGGATGTCAGTTGTTTTATGAAACTGCTGAATTGTCTCATGTACCATGAGACGATGAGAAAGTAAGTTAGGAATGTTTAGAATGACATAATTTGAGTAAATGACAAAATGAGCTTTTGGTTTTGGGTTAGATATCCCTTTAAAATCACCTGCTAAGGATATTGCACACTGATATTGTTTGTCCAAAATTTGCATGTTGAAAAATAAATACAACCTCCAATCGTTTACATAGTGCCTCTGAAGCTTTCTTCTGTCATTAAAAAATTCAAACCAGCTTAGCTTTTCTATGTTTTCGGACCCGTAGCAAGCAAAAATTTCAGACTCAGCATGCAAGGGCCTTTACACTGACCTGTAGACTGACTGGCTGGGACAAATGGTTCTGCCTCCTCATAATGGTCCTCGTCCTCTAAACACGGGGGATTTGGGGGAACAGCAGGATTCATAGACTGAAAACACACACACACACAGCAGCACATTAGATGTATTTTTTAAAGTGAGGACAAATAGTTTTTTTCTTATTTGCTCATCAAGGCTACATTTTTTTTAATAAAAATCTGTAATACTGTAAGATATTATTTTAATGTAATATAGTTTCGAGTTTTCTACTCGAATATATAATAATAATATAATAATTTACTCCTGTGATGTAAAGCTGAATTTTCTCCATCAATAATACAGTTTTATTGAAACACATGCACATTGATTCCCATAACTATTGGTTATCGGGAAAAATCTATGCTGATAGTTTTTCTGAGTTGCATCCACTAGACTATTGTGGCTGGAGTGTCTGGAAGCCGCTCCTTAAAGAGGGGACTATGTCATGATATTCAGAAGCACTCCAGGCAACTCCATTTGCCATCATGCTTTACTCCTGTACTAATCACACACCTGCACATCATTACCACACACTCATCACACACACACATAAAAGCTAGCGTCCGACTTCAAATCACTGCAAAGTCTTAATTTGCCCCGGGTGTCACTTCTAAGCGTTTTTCCCGTGTTTGTTTTCCACTGTCACATAGGACAGGTTTTCTGGTTTCTGATTGTTTGCTGCCTGCCCTGAACTCTGCCTGTGTACCCTGACCTTGATTCTGCCGTGTCTCTATTGCTCTGTTAGCCGTTGTCTGATCTAGCCCATGTATGACCATGCCACTCAATAAAAGTCTGCAGATGGATCCACATGTCCCAGTCTCCTCTATTGTTACAGGTACCACCTCCACCTCCTTTTTTTCTTGTTTGTTTTTGTAAAAAAGTAAAATTTGTTTTTTCAGGATTATTTTATGAATAGAATGTCAAATAAACAGCATTTATAAAAATCTTAATATTATAAAAAATATAAAAATCTGTAATATTATAAATGTCTTTACTGTGATTTTCTGCTCAATTAAATGACTCTTTGATTAATAAATTATTAATTATATAAAAAGTTCTCTCACTATATACACAAATATTATTTGTATTTGTGTCAAACTATATATAAACAGTCCTTAATAACATTAAAAAATTATATTTAAATTAGCTTTTTTACTTAAGACCAAATGATTAGCTGTCGAGGGACCTTAGGGTAGCTGATGGGTAGCATATGCTGCCTGTGCAAAGTCATTAAGCCACAGCGAAGACCACACAACCAAAATCTGGACCCTGATCAATGGCAAAGCTTTCACATGAGCTGCTCATGGCAACCACACAACCAGAAATGACGACAGCACAGCTGGCCAGAGCAATCACCTGAATATGCACATGAGAGGCATCATATCTGAGGAAAACAAACAGAGATTATATCTTTCTCATATGGAGCTCAAAAGCCAGAGTTTAAGTGCAGCTCTGCAGTTACAGGAAGAGAGAGAGTGTGTTTTTAGTTGTACTAAGGGTCAGTCAGTCCACAGTGTTTATGAGAGTCTGGTGCAGACTGTTCTAGAGGAGCACAGCTGAAGGACAATGGCTGTGGTCGGCTCTGGGGTCAGTAATTTGTAGTCAGACACTAAGGACAAATCAGTGGCACTCAAACAAAACCTTCTGAGAGTTGAAAACAAAAAGACAAAAGCAGAATGTTCTGTAACTTTCAAGCAATGCAATTCTCACGTGTCTTAACTGTACCTTATCTTATCTGCTCAAGATTCAAAATATGTCTTTTCAGGAAATGGCGTCAATTTAAGAACTTGAATGTACTGAAAGCGATTTTAATATACTTAATATCCTGTTTTGTTAACATTTTTAGGGAAAGTGTTAAAGACCAAAAACTTAATTTAGTCATAATTCAGTTATTTGTTGCTAATAGGTGGCAAAACTTACAAGACTTACAACTTACAAACTTAACTATTTTAGAACATTTGAGTGAATGGGATGATTCAAAATTTACACCATAAACCATTAACTGCAAGAAAACACTGCAAAAAATATTTTTCTGTCCTAGATTTTTTATCTTGTTTTTCAGCGAAAAAATCAAGAAGTAAATTATTGTCTTGTTCTCAGAAAAAACAAGTCAAGTGAGTTTTTACTTAAAACAAGCAAAGTAATCTTTTTTCTATTTGAAAGAATTAGCAGATTATTTTACTTGTTCTAAGCAAATCGTCACTTAATTTTGACTTGTTTTTTCTGATTTTTACTTAACATTTTTAGATAATTTACGTGATAATTTTATTATCTATCATTCACAAAGATGAATAAATAATTTTATCATTGTTCATTTATGTTAAACGAATACATTAACTAATGTTAACTTTATTGACACTTTATTGTAAAGTGGGTAGCTTTTTATTTTACAGTCCTGTTTTACAGTTTTTTTGTACATATGTACTTATTGCATTAATTACAATAACTAGGTACTAACAACTAACCCTGAACCCACCCCTAAACCTAAACAAGAAAGTACTGGTAATGTGTAATACTGTAACGGCACGGAGTAGGGCCAGTACTTTCTTTTAAGAAAATAGAGTTAAACAATAATACTACTCTTCTTCAAATATTATGCTACTAATGAGCTACTGTCAAGAGTGCGTGTATAATCCCAATCAAGAAAGTAGACGTCAGAGCAATTTAACACATTAATATAAACAAGGATCTAGGAAGCAGTTTTACACACATAATACAAAGACAAGAACGGACGAAAACTGAAGGACAAAATGCAACTTATAAAGGAAAGGCAATCAATGATAATAAACTAGACACACCTGAAACGAATCGCTAATTAAACAAAACCAGGTCACAGGGGGAATACTCAGAGCAAATGGAAAACGACAAAAACATCCAAACATGTAACAGCTACTGTGTGAATAATGCACTGATTTAAGATTTTTAGATATTTTGGCTGGAAACAAGACGATTGTTTTCAAACAAGTTTCCTGTTACAGTTGCTATTAACTATAACTAAAACAATTAAAAGAATTTTCAAATTCGAAATAAAGTACAAATAAAACAACAACAACAAAAAAATTAAAAGAACCAAAAATAGAAATATTTCCTTGTGGTTTAAATTTACAAAGACACTAAAACAAAATTACAAAAATAAATAAAAAATTATATGTATATATATATATATATATATATATATATATATAATGTTTATTTATTTTTGTAATTTTGTTTTAGTATATATATAATATATATATATAAATAAAAGCAAAATAACTACAACTTAAACTAGAATAAAGAAAATATATAAACAAAGCCTACTTAGAATCTTATTAAATAATATACATTTTAAAATAGAAAATTAAAATGACCAAAATTAATCAAACAAATTTGTTTGATAACTTCTACCTGGCATACAGTAAAAAAGGGTCATAACAATAATAATAACAATTATAAACTTTACCATTAACATCAACAATAGACTAAAATGGACTAAGTGTGTTAATGATCCCTTTATATCCTATCTTCAGATTGTTATCTGTATGTTGGAAGATGGGTGTT
>JAUMHP010000055.1:14206179-14222730 GCA_032361065.1 Enteromius trimaculatus
CATGTAGAGATATATTTCTAAAATAGATTTGTGAATAGAGTATTAATAATATGGTCTAAACATTCTTAGACTCGTAGCATTCATCATGCACTATTATTGTTTCTTGTCTAGAAAATCTTGTTTTAGAAAGCATTGTTTGCAGTGTAGAAACAGCATTGCGTCCAAAGGAATACAGATGCAATATACAGAGTTAAATATAAAAGTATTTAACTCTAAATCAAACATTTAAGTCAGAAGTTAGGGGAAAGCAAAACAATCAAATTTGTTCACGTTTAAGCAACAATACCAAGCAAACTCATACAAGAAATAAGCATTACTCACACATTAGGATGATAACTCTGCTCGCTCGAGTCTGCACTCTTCTTGTCTGATGTAACATTAATTCAAAGTTTATTCCTCTGAGCGTGTCTTCTTGAGTTATTTGTTTCTCACTCTCGCTGCTTTGTTTGTGCTGATGTGGGTGTTTACATGACGCTGCCCGCCGAGAAAGACTGGATATCGTGCTGGTTTCATATTAATTATTTTATCACAGAATATTTGTTTTCGATTAGACTTAGTGTAATAGTAGACATAACAAGCTTTCTACAGATATAACGCTCATGTCTCTTTGTGGATTATTTGCTGAGTTTCAGTTTATTTAATGATGCATTGCTCATTGAAGATCACGCGGCAGGCAGCACATCCTGTTTGTTTTCTTCATTTTCTAAATGCACAAAGTTGTGTTGTTATTATATGTGTATACAAATTAAAATAGACCCTTCACAGATTCGATTGATGTATTGCTTTTATCTGTATGATCAAAACTCAGTGTGCAATTTAAGTTCTTATTGGCGTCATCAGAAAAAGACACCTCAATATGCGGGAGCGGACCCCAGGGGGTTAATAAATATGTACTTTTTGTATTAATTACAATAACTAGGTACTAACCATGAACCTACCCCTAAACTTAACCCTACCCCAATGTAGTTACTTTATATTACCAGTATTTGCTTGGGTAAGTATATATTATAAATACATTAAGTACACAGAGTGTAAAATGATGTGTGAGTGTTACCCATGTTTTTAAGAAAATATAGTTAAAAATAATATATATATTATATATTATACATATATATTGCTACAGCTATTATGCTACTAATTAGCTACTGTGTAAATGATTAAAAAATCACATCTTTGTGTTTTTTTTCTGTTCATGAGTACATTATATACTCTATACTCCATCATGTCACACAGCCGTATCATTCAAAACATTCATACAAGCTCAGAGCAGACACACTCATGGGATTGAGATCGTCTGATTCGCATGAGAGCCCAGGATTTGGGGAGCAGGCAGCGGGTGACCTCATCCCTCCCACACCTCCCAAGAGATCCTCCTTGCACCATCCAACTTCCTTCCCTCTGTGTGCTTGTTCTATCAGTCCATCTCTCTATCACTCCATCACTGTCCTCTCTCACGTAGACAGCAATAATTATCTTCCCAAAGTTTTCTTCCTCCACTCTGCTTCCCTTCCAACCAATCACAAAGCAGCGTTGGGTCGCCGAAACGGGCCTCTCTCTTAAACATGGCATTTCCTGTTAAAGATAGGGTCCGTCCCCCTCACTTCCTCCCCCTCAATCTTTTTCAAGCTTTTGATTTTGCTCAGGGTCCTGGAATTAGGTGAACTTCCTATTGCACTTAATTGCTGTGATCTAGAAATGTCCATGCCGGGTTGTTAGAAGAAAAGAGCGGAGGAAATAGAATGATGTCATTAGAGGAACATTTCACCTAAAAATTACAATTCTCTCATTATTTACTCATATGCTGTTATGTTGCCAGTGAACTAAAAACTAAAAATTATAAAAACATAATACAGCACATATGTACATTTTTATTTTACAGTCATCATGGTTGCCAAAAAATAAAATAAATAATAAAACGTAACAAATGTTTTTTTTTTTTCCAAATAGTGCATTTTACATGTAAGATTTACATGTCTAATTAGTCTACATTTTAATAATAAAGTGATTTCAACAAAACTAGCAGTTTAATTATTTATCAAAATTTTAACAATAATAGTGCCTTATGAAATGTGTTTTATAAAATCCATTCAACCGAAATAAAATAAAATTAAATTAAATATAGAAATGTAAATTTATTTCAGCTCATTTTCATTTAGTTTAACTTGAAATACTGAAATAACTAAAACTAATACTATACAGACAGAAAACTTGACAAAATTGCAAAAATACAATAAAATTACTAAAACTATAAAGTGAAAATTAAAATGAAAGTCAAAGTCAAAATAGAAAATCTAATTTAAATAAAATCTAATTTACAATACAAACAATAACTAAAGAAATGAAAAAAAATTAAATAACACTAAATAACATGGTATAAATAGCATGTAAAGCTACACATTTACTATTTACAAATGTATATAGCATCTAATCCTTCAGATTTTTATTTTTATTTTTTGAACTATAGCTTTAAAAAGTTCTTGGAATTTCCCCCCTGGAAAACGGGATTAAATATTTGCCTCCTTTACCTATTCATTATGAGTCAGCAAACTTTATTTAATTTGTTTAATAAACCTATTCTGCCAGAAAGAGGAAATAATATTTTATTATTTTTAATAATATTTTTATTCCGAAGGTTTAGTGGAAGGACATCATTTTACCGATTAAAGAGTACATTACACAAACAATGTCCCCACACTTCTGAAAATTCCTGCTGTTCTTCGCCTTAACTAGTTCAAAACAACTCAACAAACTACAATTTAACAAAGATAACTCTCAAGTCACATCTACTATTATGTGAAAATATCATAATTTCAATAAGAATCTAAACTCAGTTGGGAATTTTGCGTGAAAGATTTCCCAGAGCAGACTTTACAACAGAAAATCAGTCGCAAATCAAATTTTTTGTAAATCAATCAAACCACTGCACAGATTTTGCTAATTTGGCCCAACTATAACTGCTTCTATCTTGTGTTTTCATAGCGTTTCCTTCTCTAGTGCTGCTCTTCCCTTTCAGTTCTTCCCGTCCCTGTTGTTTATATGTGGTTGCCCACTTGAAAAACCTTGGTTACGAGGCAGGATCTGACCTCTGACCCTGTGCCCTGCTCAACCCTTGGGTGAGATGAGGGGGCAAGACCGCAGTGAAGCTGGAAGATGCTCATCAGGTGGCCACAACACAAGCCCTGCTCCAAGCCAGCGCTCTGGGCCTTGTAACCGCTAGTGTGCAGCCGGCCCATCTGCCCTGTCATTATGGCCATAGAGCTGGTGTCTCTTAAAATACACATCACAGCGCAAGTACACACTGTAGTGTGGCTCAGAGTATATATTACAACACCATCAAACACTAGTGTACTCTGAAGTACACATCACGGCGCATGACGTCTTCAGGGTATTCATTACATTGTAGATCTATATGCTTTACAAATGTCAAACGTACTGTACAGAGGCACACCACAGTCAGTAGTTGGGACTCTCCCGGGTCCTGTCACTGCAGGGGCCCACTAAAGTACTCAAAAAAATACAGGATACTTATTGGGCCTGGGGAAAGCATTACAATTTAGTTCCAGGCACCATTCATTTTACCAGCCCCTAAAAATACTTCACAACAGACTCATTAGAGATCTTTAGAGTGAATATGAGCCAGAGTTTTCTGCTAAATGGTAGGTGAATCAAGAAAAATCGACCCACCGTAGATATTCCTATGAAAAATATTTAAAAGAAAATACTTATTCACCATGGATGCATGAAATTGACCAAAAAGTATCCGCAGAAATAGAATCTGTGAAGTGGCATCACATTGATACTAATAAGAAATGTGACACAAATTTTTTTTTTTAAACCATGTATTTCACTGCAATTCCTGATAAAGTTAATGTTAAACTGGCATTTTATTTACTCACCACAACCCATTTTTATTCACATTTGGTACTTAAACGTCAATCTTTAGACCCTTTGTATAGAAATACAAAATAAAACCCCTAAGATACTGAAACTAATACAAATTAGTGCAATCTTCCTCACAAAGCAAAAACACTTGGAACACAATACAATACCCTGCTCTTTTTCAATTCACTCATTCATAATTTGGATGGGGTCCTTGAAACAAATGCTGCTATGATTCTTTCAACATGTTTTTTCACTGTGATTAACTAAAGGGGAAACCGTTGGAATGTTATTTTTGAAATGTTGTTGTCGTCATGCAACTCATTCATACACTAAGACCTTGACACAGTGTTGTTTGCACTCTTACTGGGCTGATTTTCATTATAATGCATTTCTGGAATTCTCTGCTGTGATTCAAACACCCACATGCACATAAAACAGCCTTTAATGCCGGAGAATGGCAGCAGGTGTCCATTCACACAATGCTGGCTTATGCCACTTTGTTGTTTTGCAAAGCTACTAATACATAGAAAAGTATCTGAGCTTCTTCAGGCTGATAAAAGACACAAGCTTATCACATATACCACTAATACCATTTCTGCAATTATACAATAACTCTTTCATTCATTAAGGCCACTGGTCAGATCTGGGGAGAGTTCAGAGTCACGATGAAACTACATTAACATTGATTTTGCATTATAAATATGTCCAGCCCTGGATGCTGATAAGTCCATAATTGTTATTAATATTAAATTGTATAGTAGCAGGTTAAACTCCTCAGAATTAAATGCTAGAAGGAGACAATCTAGTAATGGGTCAATCTAGTAAAAAGGCTAAATGTTTCCATCCCTGTGGTCATTTTATGAAAATATTATTAAAATAATTTTAGGAATACTTTATATTAAACATTTTTATAGAAACTGACTTTCTGTTAATGCAATACAGTGAATGCATTCGTTTTCTGCACTTAATAATGTAATCAGATGAGCTAGTTTCAATTCATTTTATTCACAATTTTTTTTTATAAATTTAAATGTATTTAAAAGGATGGTGGGTAACTGGAGAATGTGAAACACTGCTTAATGCATCCTTCAAAATAAGATAAAAGAAAACCACGTAGCAAATAGCTGTGTTCCAAGGATTATTCAAATTGTCGCAAAAACTTCACATGAAGTCCAATTAAAAATGTATCTATTATTATTTTGAACTAAAACTAATGATGCTAATTGTTTATGTTACTTGAAATAAATTGGAAACACTTGAAGTACTAAAAGTGGAATAAATAAATAAATCTAAATAGACAACATAAAAATTATAAAAATAAAAGCGGAAATAAAACTGACTGAAATAAAAAATAATTAAATACATTAAAGCTGAATAAAAATATATAATAGAACATGACAAATGTACAAAATTACACATAAAAAATAAAAAGGCTAATTTAAATATGAATAAATACTGTAATAGTAATAATAATAGTAATAATAGTAAATAATATTTAAATAACACTGAAAGGAAAAAGAAACATAAAATAGCATGAAATGTAATTGCATAATATTACAATAACACTGAAAAAAAAATCTATATTAATCATCATTGAGTAAAATTAAATATTCAATAAATAAAATATGCAGGGCTATGTGAAGTAATTAAAGGAGCAGCTGATGTGATGTGACAGTATTCTGATGGAAGATTACAAAGACAAACATTTTTTCTTTGAAAAACTCTCTACGAACAGATGAATGCTGCACGATAAGACTAGGAATGTGTATTATGTAAACAGGGTTCATAGCAACTCAAATAATATTCACTAGTATGTAAATGGGCTTTCATACAAAACAAAAATCTCTCTTCTTTGACAAGCCAAGTACTTAAAAGCTGTAATATTCTATTTCGAGCTGATAACATGTCAATAAAGCTTTCATTAAGTGTTATGATGTGGTGATGGCAGGAGGGCTGGACTCACCCCGGGCTGCAGGCACTCAGTAGAGGCAACTGAAAGACCTTCCTTCGTCGAATGAGCCTCAGCAGTGGTGCTTTCCCTGAGATCACTGAGGCCTCCAGAGGGACAGTTCATAATCATGTACTCTGCATCCTCTGCTAAATAGAAAAAACACACAATCATCTTTTATTTACCCAGAAAAGAGCCCAAACCCCAAAGTGAAGCAATAAACTGTGGTATGAAGAGGTTAGCCATTCATAACAGGGGCATTTCCATATAAAAGTCTTTTCAGTAAAGTAGATGGTAAAGTTGATCTTTTTTATATGTCAAGAGTTATATGAGAGTAGCGGTCTTTGAATCAAACATCTGTCCTTCTCAAACTCTCCGTGACCCTGCACTGACTCTATGTATCCTATAAATGCTCTCGGTTCAGCTCAGTCTCTACAGCTGCAGGTGGATCCCCGACGGTTATGAAAAAGCATTTAAAACATGACAGATGTGTCAGAGTTGTGCTGCAGTGCTAGTGTAGAGAAGGGACGTTTAAAAAAACTTTGTGTGATGTAGTTTAAATACAATTAAAGATCAACTGTAAAATACTACCTAAAAAGAAACAAGCTGCCTAAAAAGAAATTAATCCATACACATTTAAACTAGTGCTGTCAAACTATTATTTGCAATTAATCACATCCAAAATAAAAGTTTTTGTTTACATAATATGTGCGTGTGTAGTGAGTATATAAATATATATATATATATATACATACATACACATGTATGTATATATTTTTTTATATATTTACATGTATTTACATGCATATATGTTTATTTATATAAATTATATTATTTATAAATATAATGTCTAAACAATTCTTTTCTGAAATTTGCACATGCATGTTTACATAATAAACAAACACAACACACACATATATTATGCAAACAAAAACTTTTATTTTGAATGAGATTAATCCTTTGACATAACTAATTTTAATGTTACTTATTTACACTACCTTTCCAATCTTATATGTACATTTATACACACATACTTACATGTATTATATATACTTTGTACATATTTTTATATACTGCACTTATTCCACACTTGGTCAATTTAATTTAAGGTCCAATTCTCACTATTACTAAACCATTAACTACGACTTTTCATCACAGGAATAAACTACATTTCAGTATACATGAAAATAGAAAACTTTTATTTTACATTGTAATAATATTCCATAATATTAGTTTTTAATATAATAAATAGTGAGTTAACTTCCAAAAACATCCCAAAAATATCTGCAAACCTACCTTTTCAACAGTATTGCAAATTTGCATACACAATATACAAATTAACTTTATATAATAAAGTGTCACCTGGTGCGTCCTTGTTGTCCTGTAATTTATATAACAGCTCTGAGATGGATTTTTTCTGGGCCTGAGCAATATAACTGAGATTCTCATTATCCAGCACCAGCAAGAAGGACTGCAGGTCCGAAACTAGCCGAGCCAGCACTGCAAAATCACACAAAACAAATATATGTATCAATACACAAATAATTAAATTTTGCATGTTTATAATTCTTGATTTTTCTTTCTTTTCTTTGCACATCCCATATTTTTTCTCAAGCTCTTTACTGAGACTGTTTATAATTCCTTAGTGTTTATTTAGAATGTGATTATTTCAATTGTATGTAATATTTTGATAGATACATGACAAATGTTGAATTGAAGTCTCTGCAATTTTAGAAATTCAACAAAAACAGATGATAAGGTCACAATGAAAAGTTTCTAAAAACAACAACAACAACTATATTTATTTAAAAAAAAGTGGAAAAATTTAAATCTTCCATAAAAGTGTGTATATGTCCAAATACGCATAAAGGGGAAATAGCTGTATTGTGAAGTTGAATGTTGAACTTGTATGCAGTCAAAAACTGTGAATACAGCCTTTAATAGCTTCCGCTCAGCGTTTCCAGTAGCGATCTGTGTTCGATTTATTAAACCACAAAAGTAAACATCCATGCTGATTGAATTAGGTGAGATTTTCAATCATTTCTTCCAGCTGCTGATATTATGGCTGAAGCAGAGGACTCCTAAACCGCTGATTTATTTACAGCTGAGTAAGTGCTGCTCCAAGCTGCTTTGCATTATTTATACTAAAGTGGCTTCATAACAAGGTTAAAGTGAATTCCTGCAGCCAAAGTCATTCCTCACATTCGACTCGTATTCACATAGCTGCGTGCTTCAAGAGTCACTTTAATATTGAATCGAACACATTTCTACCATTGTAGCAAATGCCTGCAGATTTTTAATCCTGCAGTGACATTTGCCGACTTAAGCAGGAAAAGTGGTGTCTATGGCGTTATAATGGTTTAAAGTGAGGTCTGCTCTCTGTCTTGCCTTTATTATGTTGGCTACAGACAAATAGGCCACTGTTCAAGCCTTTACCAGGGTAAACATACAGAGACTCCACACACTGTGTATATTACACACACTCTCACTCACACATCAGTGGGCCTTTGTGCTGCAGTCAATCCACTCTCCCTCTTTCTCACACATCATTTGACACTCTCTCCCAGACGTTTCTCAAAGTTCTTGCTGTTTGCTCAGACGAGCATCACTGACCCTAACTCATTATTGTTCATACGTATGTTAGTGATGTGAACAAACACCAAGTATAGGCATTTAAGTTCAGCACATAACTAACTCTGTGCTTTAGATACCTGAGCCAGACTATCAATCAAACACTAAAATAGTTAATTGTAGAAAACAATTTCACTCAGAATTTGCCTGTAAACTTACTTTTGTGTTTGCATACATCATAATTTTCTCTTATATGCAATAAGAAGTGTGTTTTCATTTAAGTGCAGTTAAAGAGAGATGCTTTCATGCCTATGACACTCTTTTAAAAAGAACACTTTGTAATAATGTCAAATTAAAAGTGCTGTCCCTTTAAATTGGCTTTTTCAAATAAAACGTGTTTTATTAATGCATATCAAGTGCTCGGTCATAATTTTAACTTGTGTGTTATTTTAATTGTAACTTAAGTCTGTTTTAATTATAAATATATTTAAATATATGAATTACAGTACATGTTTAATAAAAATGAATTAATTGACCATAAATGCTTGTGCCTTTAGCAGTTACAAATAATTCAAAGTAATTATAAAAATGACATATAGTAATGATGTATATAGTGAAAGTACATATAGCAGGCATATAGTAAAGAAGTCCAAATCAAATTAGCCCATAAAGCAAGTTCAACTAATTGCATAAAACTAAGTACTCTCAGTACTCATACTCTTGTAAAATATGCTAAAATATGTAAAAAGTTCACTTTTTTTTTTACAAGGGTATCTTCAGATGAATCCATTTTTAAATCATAATGTCAGACATTACTAGTCTGTCATAATATGTCAATAAGATCTCACTTTGATGACCTCTACACAGGCCAGCTGTTGTGATAGAGCTGAATGGACCTTTGAAAAGAAATCTGTAGGGAAGCACATAAGGACCTGCATGACGTGTCTGAAACACATGGGCACTGTTATTTCACTACTCATTTAAAAATGGTTTTCAGTTCTTATCTGTTAGCACTGAGGCCATCTACTGCACACACTAGCATACTAAATAGCTAAAGAGCAAACTTAACAATTGTGTTTCGTCTAGGAAAAATACTGAGTACAAAATTCTAACTCACAAACTGTAAACATTCACCAGGTTCGGTTTTCTGCGTTTTTGCACCCTTAGCCGGCATTTTTACAAGAAAGTATGATGAATACGGAAAGTACGAAAAAAGCATATTAAAATATTTGGAATTAAATCCAAGAGCTTTCTGACATTTTCTATCCCTTTAAGAGAGCAAGAGAGCATTATACCTCTGTTGAAAAAAAGAAAAAGAAACCATCACAGAAATTCTAATGGTTTCCACTACAAATACCATTACAAACTGTATTAAAATCATTACAAATGGGTTCTTGTAGAGTGTTTTATGACATTCCATTAGGATTTATTGGTTTTAAAGAGCAGGTAATATGGGTTTTCAAAAAATATCTTATTTTCAGTTTGTAATGTAGCTATACTTCAATGTAAATGTCACAAGCTGCGCTTCTGTGGCTCTCTCCGGCCAGCAGCATCGGGAACCAACACCGGACTATTAGTTTCCACCTGGACCTTTTATACCCACGCACCTTGGCTGATGCGATCTCAGGTGTTAGCGTTTATCTCTACTATTTAAGTGCTGACTTTGCACTTAACAAAAACCTAACACATTAAAAGAACTCCAACGGTTTCTGGGTTTTGCTAACTTTTACAGGCGCTTTATAAGAAACTTCAGCAAGACAGCAGCACCTTTGACGGCCATGACACGCAAAGGGACTAATTATCTGCCATGGAACCCTGAAAGTGAAGCAGCCTTCCAAGTACTGAAGGGAAAATTCATGTCAGCACCTATATTACGTCATCCCAATCCCGAGTTGCAGTTTGTTGTGGAAGTAGATGCATCTAACACCGGCATTGGAGCCATCTTGTCTCAATGCCAGGGAGACCCTGCTAAATTATATCCATGTGCTTACTACTCCCGCAAACTCATCGCTGCCGAACAAATTATGATGTAGGAGACAGAGAGCTACTCGCCATGAAAGCCGCACTGAAGGAATGGCGGCATTGGCTAGAGGGAGCTAGAGAACCCTTCCTTGTGCTTACAGACCATCGAAATCTGGGGTACTTTTTGGTTTGAGTTGACAAGGCAGACGCTTTTTTCCAGACAGTATGACCAGTCCAACCAGTCTAAATTACCAGAAAACATCCTGTCGCCTTCGTTGATCCTGGCTCCTGTTCAGTGGGACATAATGCATGAAATTACGGAGGCTCAAGCTCACGATCCACCACCTCCTGAATGCCCACAGGGTCGCACATATGTGCCAGAACCTCCAAGGAAGGGAATACTCCAATTAATTCACAACAGTCCTAGCTCGGGCCATCCCGGTATCCTCGCTACCACCGAGCTAACCACGAACAAGTTTTGGTGGTCCACTCTGAGTTCAGATGTCACTGCATATGTCAAGTCTTGCCCAACCTGCAACAAGAGCTCCCGTCAGCGTCCTGCTGGCTTACTCCAACCTCTACCCATTCCTCAAAGGCCCTGGTTCCATCTAGCCATTGATTTTGTAACAGACCTACCACCATCTAATCAACAAACTACAGTACTAACTATAGTAGATCGGTTCTCCAAGGCCTGCCACTTAATTTTCTCTTTATCCTACTTCCACGATCATCAGGAGGATTGAAGTCAGTTCAATACGGGCCGAATACGCACAGAATTCTCTTAAAAAACTATCCACCAACCTAACCCCCTTTCAATGTGTCCTGGGGCCCTATCAACCTCCATTATTTCCCTGGTTGGGAGAACCCACCTACTTACCCTCTATTGATCACTGGTTGACCAGAAGTCAGGAGGCCTGGGATGCTGCCCACATCCACCTACAACCAGGCGGACTGTCGTCGACATTCCAACCCTCACTACCAACCCGGTCTGGCTCTCATCCCAGGACCTCAGGCTTCGTCGACCCTGCAGAAAACTCAGTCCAAGGTATGTGCGTCCTTTCCAAATACTACGTCAAATATCATTCAGATTAGATTACCTCCAGCCTACCGTATCTCACCAACCTTTCATGTTTCTCTGCTTAAGCCCGCTGCTGCGCCTGACGGAGACAGGGACCAGGACGAGTTCGTGGCACCCGACATCCCTCCCCTGATTATCGACAGAGAGGAAATCTACCAATTTGGAGAGATCCTGGACTCTCGGCGCCGAGGTCGCATTCTACAATACTTGATTGACTGGGAGGGATAGGCCCGAAGGAGAGATCATTCTCAGGAAGTACTCAATCCTACCCTTATTGAGGCCTATCACCGTGCACATCCGGATAGACCAGCTCCCAGATCTTGAGGAAGACCTCGGCGCCGTACTCGTTCTCGCTTTAGGAGCCGCTTGCAGGGGGAGGGCTCTGTCACAAGCTATTACTATTAGCGTTTCCACCTGGACCTTTTATACCGACGCACCTCGGCTGATGTGATCTCAGGTGTTAGCGTTTATCTATACTATTTAAGCGCTGACTTTGCACGAGATGGAGGCGAAGTCTTGTCTGACTCTGCCAATAAACCATGCTGCAAATGGATCCTCATGAGTCCACTTAAACATTACAGTAAACAGTCTGCAAAGTTGTTAATCAAACATTTTCGTTACATTTTCTAATCTTTTACCTGTATACATCACTAGGTAACAAACTGTATTTGCATTATCCCCACCTGCCTGCTAAATATGAACAAAGTCTGATCTGCCCAAAAACAATTCCGCTAGTCTATGTTTCCCTGGTAACGTTTTATACAAGCAGTGCTCCGCTCACAAACACTTATTTATCAGACATTACTTGCAAGATGAAATGAAAATGTCTCTGTGAAAAATGTATTTGTGCTGACCAATCAAAACAGACTTTGCCAACTCACCAATCAGAGAAGAGTTGGCTTATAGAAGGAGGGTCTTAAGAATCAATTCGGACCTTAAGATCCTAATTGATTCAAACAAACTATATCAAAGTCATTGCAAAATGATTCTAACATTATAAAATTCTGATAAAAATACGTTTCTGACCTTTCAGTCAAACCGGTTGTAGGGGACTCCAACACAATATTAGGACACTTTAAAATACCATATTACCTGCTCTTTAACAAGTAACCAACAGAAGGTAATTAATTACCAGTAGTATTAATTACCAGACTCCAACAGGCACCTACAGTTTTTGTTAAAACCAGAACCATTCCCATTATAACCAAACCAAAATAGAAATTCTGTGATGGTTTCTATAGTTTTTTCAGCAGGGAGTATAGCAGGCTAACAATTTGGTAAGCTAACAAACTAATCAGATCAAGTATATCTCATTCACTGATAGTTATGTGGATTATGTCATATTTTCACACACAAGAGAACTTCTCATAAAGAAGTTACCTTCGAGGACCATCCAGAACAAGATTGGTAATTTAAAACCTCAATGCACTGCAATACTATAAACCTCTGAGCTCAACTCAACTTCTGGTCAGTGTAAACCACTGCTCTCGGTTCACACTGTCTGTTTTTCCAAATTGGGTACCAGAGCTGAGCATCTCAATTGTGTCTATTCTGAACTCAGT
Organism: Enteromius trimaculatus; assembly: GCA_032361065.1. Classification (NCBI taxonomy): domain Eukaryota; kingdom Metazoa; phylum Chordata; class Actinopteri; order Cypriniformes; family Cyprinidae; genus Enteromius; species Enteromius trimaculatus. Next base: position 14,219,183 of record JAUMHP010000055.1, read on the forward strand.
CCCATGTCTGCAGGGTGCAGCGGTGGTTTAGGGCTCCAGATGTGGCTTCATCTCCTGGGAGTAAACATCTGAATTCCCATGGGTTTATACGGGGTCATGGGTGAGGACTAGTAGACATCTGACAATGCCTCAGCAGTGCTGCTCAAACAAACATTTCAAGAACTGTAAAAAAAAGCCATGAGAAGGCAGTAAATCCCACCACAACTCATGTAACTTTTTCACACCAAACAGTGGCGGTTCTACATGGAATTACTCCCTGGGCGAGACCCCCTCTTAGCGCCCCAATCCCCCACCACCATCTGACCCCAACTTTAACATAAACACACATAACATCACTAATACAAAAACCCAACTGTCTTGCCTCAATAACACAAAAATAAGTAGAATCTAAAAAAATACCCATAATGCACCCGGCTGCCAGCACTGACTGCCGAATCATTACAGTATTCTAAATTGATTTTCAATCATTGAAATTACTAGAGTATTCGTTATGTTTCATGTTTTATACCTTATTTTTATGTTCTACTGCAAATATGTATTGGTGTTGTATTGTTGTTTATAAAGTATTAATTATTAATTAAAAAACACCCACACACACAAATACACTGTTCCTAAAGCCATGATAAGCGGTATGTGTTGAAAATGACCAGTCACAAGAGCGATCTGACATTTGATCCCCGCCTCCAAACTCTTAAAAGTGTACTTGTCAAGCGAGCATGGGTTGCGTAGCTGAGAGAGCAGAGAGCGTTGCGCGAGCCCTGCTTAGCTCCCTCCTCACAAGAGCGCATTTTTGTGCGTGCATAGTGTTGTGTGCTCTCGCTGTGCAGAAATGCTTGCCAGAATGGTTTTCTGCATGCAGATATGTGCACGTCTTGTTTTTATGTGCGCTAAATTTGAAACTAGCCTATTTAAACGCCTTAGTCACAGGTAGGCTATGATAGATAATAGAAAACTGCTTAGGGGCGCAGATGATTTTTTCCCCCCAATTAGTGCATGTGCCGCCCCCAAAAAATGCCACCTTGGGCGACTCCCCCGTTCGCCCATTCCTAAAACCGCCACTGACACCAAAAAAAAGGTATGTATAATATATATTCTAGATATCTATGTCCACTGCCTTCAGTACAGATATATTACTAGGGTTAGGCAGGCCCACATTTAATATATTGACTTTTTGCTGTCGGAAACTTGTACGTAATGGTGTAAGATAAAGAAAGGTTAATAGATAAAGATAAAGATTATGTGTTCCACATTAATTAAAATTTTTATTCATCAAAATAAATTAATGTAAGGTTATGCGTTTTACAAATATCTTGAATTATTAATTCCGAAATCTAAATGTTTTGTGCAGTCACAACATATTGTACAAATTGTAAAAGAAGTTTTGACCTTGTTAGTGTACAAAAGGTCAAAAGTAAACTAAATAATTAATTGGAAATGTAGGAATTAAAAAAAATCTAAATCACTGAAGTAGTGTACATAATGTTATGCATTAGATTATTTTATGCATGCATTAAATTGCATTAAATTACTACTTTTTTATTTATTTATTTACAGTGCAGCCAGATATTTTTGATAAATTTACAGACATTTCTAAAACTTTGGTTTCACATATTCAAAATGAGATAGATTAATAAGGGGGAAAAAAATAATAAAATTGTATTATTAAGCTGCCACATAAAAAATTGTAAAAAGTGAAGGGGGGTTGAGTACTTTCTAAATGTACTGTAACATTTTTTATCTGGCAGCTCTTTTAAATTTACAACACAACTAAATGTAATTATCCGGTAACTTTGGATTTTTTGGACACAAATGACCATAAACAACAAATAAATGCAAATAAAAGAAGTGTGTGTGAAGCTACAGCTCAGTTAAACATTATACATAATACCAAAAAGCTGTTTTTCTCCAGGAAACTGGGGCTGTAAATGAGATGACAAATATCACCTACATACAGTAGCACCTATTCCAGAGAGCTTCCTGTAAAAAAAAAAGAGATTTCTGTTTTCATTTATCGAACACACTGACCTTCAGACGTGACAGAGCTGACGATGAAGTGCTAACAGTAAAGTCATTAAGCAAACAGTGCTCCAGCCAGATGTCAATGGCTGACTGTAACGGAGGCTCTCTGTCCTTCAGATTGTCATTCTCAAGGTCTCAGTCCTCACACTACCCTTTTCTTCTCCAAACTCCACCATCTCTCACTGCCACACTGTATTGCCAACTTTAGACCAGATGTTCAAAGCAAGCCTTCATCGTGCTTTAGCGTATGAGAATCTATAAAAACACTTTGACACGTTATTGTGATATTTTCACATTTTGGTTAAATAACATTTGATTCCTTTGACATTCCAGTCTGTTTCTCATAGATTTGAGCCAATAACAACTGTCTGCTAAGAAGTCACCCCACCCATTCTCGCTTGGTGCAGGAACTGTGAAAAGTGTGGAGGATAAATATTGAGCATTGTCATAACAACGTCTCAAAGGTCAAAGAATCCAGCTACTGGCTTCCGGTGAAATCAAATACACACAAACCCTTATCCTTTATCGCTCTGAACATTTGCACAATCATTTATCATTCATAAATAATTTTTAATTTCTCAGAAATAGTTCTATAGTGATCCTGTAGTCTTAGGTTGCGTATTGGTAGCAATAGCAAAAAATACATTGTGTGGGTCAAAACGTTAATTATTTTTTTTTACAAAACTCATTAGGATATCAAGAAAAGATCAAATAATGTCCGATCCTAACAAACCATACTGCAACGGAAACATTATTTATTCAGTTTTCAGATGATGTATAAAATCTCAATTTCAAAAAAACTGACCCTCATTTTCAAAAAACAGACCAGGATCTGTTATGTGGTCCAGGATCACACATGATGATTTGGTGGCTAAAAAATGTCTTGTAAAAATGTACTTTCTGTCACTTTAAATCAAGATCAAATTAAATGTAATAATAAATTAAGAAAAAAATATATTTATTATTATATACTAAAATATTTTGGTGTGTCCCACAAAAGAAAGAAAGAAAGAAATGGCTTATACTGCTGCTTATACGTCCATTCTAAATGCACAGCTGTCAACTGATTTCCCAGCAGGTTTTTTTTTTTTTTACAAACCTTAGTACAAGGATCCATTATTTTTTATGGTGATTTGCTGTCTGTACACAATAAAAAGTCAAAGTCAAACTTTACATTATAGAAAGTGCGCCTTAACATTTTGTACCCATAAAAACCATCCATGAACTGATGAGGTAAATTACCATACGCTTTGTACAAGTTGTAGTCTGTAATTTCATTATCTCTATATTTAACCTTTCCTTTCCTCTCTGTGACCGAACCCTAAAGAAAAATAGTTTCATCCTTTTGAGTGCATTTGCTTGTAAATCACTTAATATTTACTCTACAGCACACATGAATTTTGGCCTGCATCTTTAGATTAGTGTTGTCACGGTACCAAAATTTCAGTATTTGGTACCAATACCAGTGAAAATCCACGGTTCTCTGTACCAATTTCGGTACCAAAGCAAAACACAAAAACACTTTTATA
>JAUMHP010000055.1:14222830-14253285 GCA_032361065.1 Enteromius trimaculatus
TTTCGGGTAGCGCAGCAAGAACCGGGTTTACCCGTTGCTCGGTACTACCGGTACTTCAGAAAACCTGGTACCGTAACGTTTCAAATTTTTTAGTACCAACTTGGTACCGAAGTACCGGGTCTTTTGACAACACTACTTTAGATTATCAAAACATTCTGTATGCATAAACTGCTAATACTTTGTTGGTTTGTTTTTTCATTAATTGATCCATCTTATTCTGTCTCATCAAACAGTAGCTCCATTCATATTCATGCAAACACTACAAGCACTTCAGGCTCATTGTAGAGATGTCACGTTCTGTGAGGGGGCAAGACCACCCTCTGCATTTGATTCATTAGCAAAACTAATGCCCCGAGGTGCATGGGCGTCATCAACATTTCGGAAATGCCTAGAACACCCACTCAGTGTGTTTATGTTGGTGAGGACAGAGAGAGACATTTTTCTTTACTGGCCAAAATGCTTCAAAAGGGTATATAACCTCTGGTCAACTGATTTGACCCCTTGTTGAAAGCTGACCCTTTTGTCTGACACAACAGAAAGTCTTGTCTGAAAAGAAAAATGAATGAAATCTCAAGCAGAGTAACAAGCTAGATCTCTGCACCATCAAAAGCAGGCAAACCACAAACACACTAAACTGTCAAAAACAAGGGAAACATTGTTTTATGCTTTCTCCAATATTAAACAAATATTGATTAAGCTTAATTTAACTTTTTTGCGCTCTAAAACTTGGTAGGAAGTAAACCAGTTCAAATCTTGCAACCTATATATGGCTTACAAATAAAAATTGGACTGGTGTGACAGCAAAAATGTGGGTTAAAAAACTTTACATACAAATAACATGATAAAAAATAACATTCTTAGAGTTACAACCATGAGAGAGGTTTATGTAAAGTCATTACTCCAGTCTTCAATGTCACATGGTCCTTCAGAAACCATTATAATATGCTGATTTGGTTTTATTTCAAACATATATTATTACTATTGATGTTGAAAAACAAATGTTGTGCTGCCTATTTTTTTTTTTTTTTTGTGAAAACGATATAGCCTACATTTTGTTCAGGATTCTTTGATAAATTAAAGTTCAAAAAACAGCATTTGTTTGAAATGGAAATCTTTTGCAACGTCTTCCCTGTCATTTTTGATCAACATTCCTTGTAATGGATGTGTATATTGAAAACTGACAGTGAAACTGAACTTGAATGAGAATTATCACTAAAAAGAACGAATAGGTTACTTCCGTAACCCAGGTTCCCTGAGACTGCTAATGCGCTGTGGGAAAAACTCCTTTTTTCCTCTTAACTGAAGCCTTATTCAATCACACAGTGAAACTGCACAGCAATTGGTTAGTGCAGGGCTATAAAAACGAACCAATTGGTTGGTTGCGTTGCTGTGCGAACCAATGGCTGCAGCTCCCACCGAAGCTCGCCTGAGGGGGCGGTGCCGCGGGTATATAAGCAGCCGTCTCGCCACAGGATTCAGGTTACTTCGAATGAAGCGACGAATACTTAAAGCGTGGCCTGGAACGCAGTAGTTGTTCTTGCTTCTCAGGGAAACTGGGTTACGGAAGTAACCTATTCGTTCCCTGACGACACTTCACTCGTACTGCTTCTGCCAAGACGTTATGGGAACTCAGTTCAATCCCGCTGCGATGTAAGCGAAGAATGATAAATTAACCCTTTAGGCAGAGAGGACACTGGCATGTAATACTGGGATGTCAAGATTGTAAAACACCTGGCAAATGTGGATGGCGATGACCAGCCAGCCACCTCACAAATCTCTGACAGGGAGATGCCGCTAGACCATGACCGTGATGAGACGGTGTCCCTAGTTGAATAGGCTCTAACTCCAATGGGACAACTCTGGCCCATAGAGGAGTAGGCTAGCAAAATAGCGTCCACAACCCTCTTAGAAAGCCTTTGCTTCGAGACCGGTAACCGTTTGGAGCGGGCACCGAAGCTGAATAGCTGGTCAGGCTTTCTGAAGACTGCTTACAACTCAATGTAGGCTTTCAATTCCCTGACTGGGCTGAGGGGGTTAGAGTGCTGATAAGTCGGGATAGTGTGAGGGTGAGAAGGCCTGAGCTGTCTAGCACCGCTTAGAAAATGGATAATGAGATTATCCTTGCCCACTGTCTGGCCTGCTGTGGGGTCGTCGTGGGCTGCGATGGCCGCCATGTACACCTTAAGAGTAGAGGGTCCCCTGTCCAGCAGGTGTTGTAGAAATGACAGTATGGCTGATACATCACATGACGAGGGGTTTTCTCCCTTTAGAACAACAATTTAGCTTTAACAACAAAAAAAAACCTACATTTTTAAAATAACAGTAGAAAACTGCAGCTGAATACTGTTATTTTAAATAGCAAAATTTTATAATATTACTCTATAACTGTAAATTTGATCAAACTTTGATGAACTCCACTGTCTGAACTCCCATTGGTACTTGCATAAAGGTAAACTTTTTTAATTTAAATCTGTCTTGCACTCTCACAAAATTAATTTTTAAAAACATTAAAATGTTTGAATATTCAGCCAATACCTGATTACTTCCAACTCTAGCTTAAATACAAAACGTGATTACAGTTTAGAAGGTGGTAAAGCAGCTCATTTGCTCCTCACACTACACCGCAGCTGGTGAAATTAGCACTGCTCTCTGACCTTTACTTAAACAAACCAAGAAACTCGTGCCTCTGGGTCGTGGTGGCGCAGCTGATGGGGAAACTATTACTGACATTCCAGAACAATGATCAAATTTATATGGCTACAACAACAATAACTGTAATTATGAAACATCAACACTGAAATATTCAGCACCTCTCTGTCTTAAGTTATGAAAGAGTTGCTAAGATGTGTTAAGAAATGGATGATCTTTTACAAAGCTGGTGTATTCATGAGTTCATGCTTCCTTATAATAAATAGTAAGAGAGTTTGGCATGCTGTCTGGGAGAGGCAAACCCTAGTGGTTTGAACCCTAGCGGGTCCGGCTCGGACCCTGTGTGCCCCCTGCGAGAACAGGCGGAGGAGGGATACAGAAAAGATGAGATGCGGAAGGAAAGGAAATGGGTTTATTTATAGTGGGTAAGGTGGATCTGATTGGATGGATGAAATAAGGAGATTGATTAGTTAATGCGGCGCCAGCTGCGGTTGATTCATACACGCTCCTCCCGAAACTAGTTTTGCACAGGGAGGGTTGTTCAAATCCCAGTGAGATTGATACAAGAAATTTGTAACCCTTGGGCACAAAAAACACAAAACCAGTTATAAGTAGCACGGGTATATTGTAGCAATAGGCAACAATACATTGTATGCGTCAATTTTATAGTTTTTTTTAATGCCAAAAATCATTAGGCTTTTATGTAAAGATCATGAAGATATTTCGAAAATTCCCTACCGTGAATATATCAAAACACAATTTTTCATGAGTAATATGCATTGCTAAGTACTTCATTTGGGCTTTAAAATGTGACTTTCTCAATTTTTATTTTTTTGCACCCTCAGATTCCAGACGCATTAATAAAAGTTGGAAGCTTGTGACTTCTGCTTAAGACTTAGGAGTAAACAAGAGAAGACTGGCATAAAAGGTCTCATACTGAAACTATTCAATATGATTACTTGCCCAGTCAGTCAGTACTAACGAGATTTATTCAAGTGACTCACAGGGACAGTATCTAAAGGATAAAATATCTTGCTCAAAATGCGTTTGTAAATAAGCGCTTGTGAGATTCAAAACAACTATCTCATGAGTTTTATCCACTTACAGCACTCCACCTTGTAAACGCCAAAAAAGTTGTTTCTTATGTATAATGTCTGTGTAGATGACATGAAGTAGACCTTATGTGGCTCATGTGGGGCTTTAACTTGAGCACTGCGCTTATACAGACTACAGACAGATGTGAAAACATTGAAATAACGTTACCTTTCTGCTTGTCCATCGCTGGAAATGCTCAAAGTGTCCAAGTGAACTGTTCTCGTCCGCGTCCAGAGTTCATCGCTGAGTCTGTTCCTGAATTTGTAAACGAATTTAAAGTGCCTTTATGTAAAATTCGTAATGAATCGAGGGAGAGAAGCGGGTCAGACGACAGGCAAACGAAGATAACAGCGAAACTGTACAAACAGGCGCCTACATTGTCAACATCCAGTCCACATCTCTGTGTATCTCTGGACTCTCTCCGCCTCCAGCTGCGATTCTGAATGAAGTCACTGAGCAGCAGCTCCACAGCGCCGCCGCGCGCCCTCAATAACTAGCACAAACAAAACCTGCACGTGTAGGATTAGCTACCTGATTTACAGTAGTAAATTATAAACAAAAAAATATAAAAAAGAGAAAAAAAGCAGACTTCTGATTTTTAAAAGACCCATGGCAGATTATGGTTTAAGTTAGTTTATTAAAATCATTTATGACCAACATTTTAAATAAAATATAAATTTTATGAAACATGTTGAACTCTAAACCTACTTGAAAATCAAAGCTCGATATATATGATAATAATATGAAATAATAATATGTTAATATTATAATAAATGAGCTTTCAGTAAGATTTTGTTTAGCACCAAGTCTTCCCTGTTAGATGCCAACAAAACTCTGCTCTTGTGCACGCCTGATTTTTGATTTAGAGTAGAGTTTGTCGCTCTCAAATGTTACCAGAACATACAAACACTTTTTTATGACACACATAAATAGCTGCATGATTTATCCACTTGCCTCTATTATATGCAAAAGTACAAAATGGGAATAAAATAAGGATGTTTGCTTTAAAGGCTAAACCTGAAACAAATGCCACCATCTGGTAAATGGTCATTTTGGAGCTTTGCCAACAGAATAAAAGAAAAATTGCATATTTGTACAGTTAAACGTCACTTTGATTAAAAACACACATTTTAATGGGTTTCAGTGGGGGCATTTTTGTACATAGCGTAAAATAAATTTATTAAAGGAAATAAGGGTGGAATATTAAAATTCTAATAAAAATACACACCTGAGCCAAAATTTGTGCAGTTAGCATTAACACAAAATACCAAAAAAATAATAAATAAGTAAACAAAATAAATAAAATGGACCATAAGGTTTCACGAGGGTTAAGACACAGATCCTGGTGACAGAATGATAAACAACTGTAAGTCGGAGGAACATTTACATTTTAGCAGTGTTAGTGGTAATGCATTACAGTGTTCTCAAAAATGTAATATATTGCTCATTACTAACTACTTATTTCTGACTCATCATCTGACCAAAATGCACATTGACCACAGTCAGAAGTTATTACAAAAAGTGCTGTATTAAAAAAAGAAAGCAAAAGTTTATGGTTTTGCATCTCCATGTTACTTAAGGGGCTAAATAATTAAATTCTTTATATACATTAAACAGTTACATAATTCTGAACTGTATAGGGCCTATTCAGATGTTTCTTTAGTTTATACATCCAAACGAATCAACTATATTGAGATGACTGCCAAAAGTGATGCAACATTACTAAATTCGTCTTATTGTAAAAGGCTTAATCACGCTTTCAATCATTAAAAGGCAGACGCAGAATGCTGTTAAAATCATTAATTTTATTGAACTGAATATTCATTCAAAAATTCAAAATCTGTTAAAATCATTAGAGAACTACTAACAAATCAAACATAATGAAACAACAATACCACTGCTATTAATAATAAAATCATAACAAAACATTCACTTTAATAAATCCATTTTATTTAATCCCCATTCATCACACTTTCACATAAAAAAATGAAAAGAAGAAAAGCACTATTCATAAAGTAGAGAAACATTTCTATATGTTAATATTTCACATGGAAACTGTCAGGTGCATGTACATGGGTTGAAAGAGCATATTTTCGAATTGTGAAAACATTCATCCTTTTAGGTGTGTAAGAGTGAATCAAGTGCTTTAGGATGTAGTAATGAGTGCCTCACTGCAAAATACTCCTAGCACAATGTTTTTCATAAAGAAGGCCTGACTTCTGAAGCCACCTATATTTTCAGACCAGAAAAACACAACCTTAAGCTGCCACTGATTGATGATTGATAAGTAACATCATTTCATGATTATCATTTCATGATTATTGTGTATTGTGATGATCATTTGATCATTGTGATGATTTTGTGCCCCTTAAATCACACGAGAAAAGATTTCAAATGGCAGAAGTGTAAATCAGGTACAATATGTTCTGTTGCAAGAACAGCCATTAAAACACCAAGAAATACTATGGGTTTGTTAATATGCATTAATATGCATATAGCCACGTATTTCCTTTTGAGTAGTCTTTCTGCAAAAATTAATGTGGAATGTCTATACTTGTACTTCTACTGTAAATTCTCAAGTTGATATATGTGTTGCTTTTTAGTGATTTTAGCTTTTTAGTAGTTTTTTTCTTATATATTTGTTCTTTTTGTTAGGTACAAACTCTGGATACAAGAATGCACTCTATCCAAGCACTTTGGATCACTGGAGCAATAACAGCATCGAAATGAATATTTAATATTGACGTGAGCAAGAAGAATATATGAACTGCAGGGTTGTGTGCCATTAAGAGCAGAATTGAGAATGCCTTTTAAATTCCAATTGAATTTTTCAATTTTAAAAAGCAGAATTAAAATGCGACTGCTAGTTTTTGTACATTCTATTTTACCACTACATATTTATTGATTTAATTCATTATAATTAACTGTTTAATTCAAAATATATCATATATTTACATATATATTTAATACTTTATTTAATATAACAGTTTGTTATATATGTTATAAATTATGCTATATATTATAAAGACAAATTATATATTGTTATTATTTTAAATATAAATAATGAATTAATAATTTAAATAATTGGTCAATATGTTTTCATATAATATATTATATATAATATTGTTAATTAATAAAATTGTGGACCAATAAAATATCACTGCTATATTTTTAAATTGCAGTTCAGTAAATTAATCTTCCTCTAATTCCAGTTTAACATCCCGTGGGACTTGACCAATGCAATTCAAATTTGCATTCATGCACCGAAAAGTTGTTCAACTCTGAATTCTGCTCAAACCCTGTATTTGTAAATCTACAGAAAGCAAAAACCAGGGCCACAAAATCAATCCGTCATATGCTAACGTCTGAAATCCCTTTATATCCTAACCTATCCTTATCCTATAAAACAGGAACACCATAAAACAAACAAAAAGAAACATTTCAAGATTTCACCCATCAAGAACAAAAGAGGAAAGAACCAAAACAGTAAAGGTGCTTTAAAAAGGCAATAGCAGCAAAACAAGGAGGAGGGAGAGAAAAAGACGAGAGGATAGAGGGAGCGAGTGAAACTGTTCAATCAATACATCCTGCGGAAGAGGGGAATTATTGATTACACGCCCACAATTACTATCCATCATCACTGAAGAAAAGCAGGATACATTTGCCATGCAGGATTCATACATCTCATATCCAATATTCAGTAAACTCTCACTAATGTACAGTAGCTCTCTTTGGAACAGCAAACTCTCACTCAGAATCATCAGCTGGTATTTGTGTGGGTAATATCGAGGTTAAGGTGAAAGGAATGAGGGTGTGCAACATGTGCGTCTTCAGAGTATAAATTTAACTTAATTCAAAACTATCAGCATTATTTGATTTGCTTAATTCAAATACTTAGCTGCTTTTACAAATATGGGTCAATGACAAATAAGAATGTCCACCATTAAAAAAATTAAAATGAAAAATCTAGTTTAAAACACGCCAATCCGGTGTTATGCTGGTTTTACATGGATTTTAAAATATATTTTTTCCTTATACTTTTTTATTTAAATTAATTCAATTAACTAAATGAATTATGATTTTCATTTGTACCACATGGCATTTTATAAAGTAAACTAACTGTGATGCACTACTTATTATATTAACCTAATTATATATATAAAAAAATCCTGCTTGTCAATTGAACCACATGATTTTTATTAAGTAAAAAAAAAAGATTTATTTAGAATTTAAAAATGTATAAATTAAGCATGAAGCAATAATACACACAAGCCAAACCACTTTTTTTCTAAACCACTTTTTTTTAAAACCAGATTTTCATTTTTATTATTTTTATTCTGCATTTAGAAAAGAAAATCATGCTCATCCTAAACCAGGTTTATTCAACTCTTTCTACATATAAATTGCATTTTAAATCTATTTTCAACAAATTAATAAATCAGGACCAAAACAGTCATTGACCCATATTACAAAGGATTTTTAATGCTTAGCACATAAAGGCTGAAAAGTGTGGCAGTGACTTAAACTCATAGATTCCTGCTGGTCCATCTGAAATCTTGCATCTCAGGTAAGATCTGTTCTGCAGGGATTTGGTCTGCTCAAATATGTGTATTTGTAGCATTATTATCTGTGTTTATCATTATAGGTTTTACTAAGCACACACAGAAGAGGACTTGGTAACCTCAGTGAAGTCCTGACATACTGTAGTAGCTGCAACTAGAAAAAGAGACAACATCAAAGACTCGGATATGATTGTTAGCTGCAATCAGATACGGGGCTTATCAAATGATAAGGATAACTGATTTTTTTTTTGCTGGCTCCGTAATCACATTCCTCATTTAACATTCCTCATCTTTCCTTAACTTGCGTCGCCTGTACTGTTATTACAAGCGGAAGTGCCAACTGACAGTGACAGTGTTTGTAAAAGAACGTATTTCGCTGACTACTAGAAGAGAGAGACTTTCTTTTTCATGTTGTTCCGCTTCCAAAAGGAGAGCCGGTCGAATTCCTCTATGGACATGCCAAAGACATTCTGGAATTCCTCAGGTGACAGGTGCCTCTGGAGAGAGAGGTCATGTGGTCAACGTTTCCCAGCAGAGCAGTGCAACAGGGTAAAACAATGAGCAAAAAGTAATGTCTACCTCCAGTCTGGTCCTGTCTACACCAGGAGGGAGTTTGTTTCTGCCTCTTTGGGTCACAATGAGCATCTCATATGGGTAAATCTGCCAAACAGATACATGTTCATAACAATGTTAATGAATAAGGATCAAACTGTCACTTTAATACAAGCAACAAACACAAGAATCTTAAATTAATGATGGTTATTGTCACCTTTTGTTCCAGCATACTAGGGAGTGAATTCCCTCGGTCTATTCTTCTGCTTTGGGCATCTCCATTCTATACAAGAGAGGAGACCACTATTTGATTACAATGCAGTTATTACAAAAATCTGATTGTAAATGTTGTAAAAGTAAAGGTAAACATAAATATATAAAAGGCTTTGTGTTTCTTACTTATAAGATTTAAAAGTTGGAAAAGAAAATTAATAAATTAATCTGTCTTACCTGGAAATCTGTTTAAAGAGTGAGAGAGAGAGAAAGAGAGAGAGAGATGTTTTTTTCATTAAAAGATTAGAACACAAAACATAATACAACAAAAAAATGACCCTTTGGTATTTGGCATGTGAATAAGCAATTATAATTATGACCCTTAATGACGGATATATTTATATATATATTCAATAAAAAAAATAAACACTGATTTGCAAGAGTGTATGTGCAAGTATGTGTAAAATGTAGTGCAAGTGCTGCTAAAGTGCCGTGAGCAGTGTGCAGAGTGCAATGTGCAATGTCAGCTCAGCAATGTATGCGTGAACTGATACCAGTCCTGTGCACGGGAGAGTGGGACATCCTGGTTAAGGAGTCGAATCGCCTGTGGATAAAAGCTCCTCCTGAGTCTCTCCATTTTGGCCATAATGACCCAAAACTTCTGCCTGAATGCAGAAGTTTATACAGTTATTGGGGTGCGACAAGTCCTTAATAATCCGAGCAGACCTAGTTTTCCATCTCCTGGTGTAGATGTCCTGCATGGAGGGGAGAGCTGACCTGCAGTATCGTTCAACTGCCCGTATCACTCTCTTGACAGCTTTCCTGTACTGTACACAGCTATTCCCAAACCAGGATGAAATGTTCTGTGTAAGGATGCTCTCAACAGCGCCCGAGTAGAAAGCCTTAAGGACAGCAGAGGAAACCCCAAACTTCCTCAACTGCCTAAGGTGGTACAGACGCTGTACCAGACGCTGATTCGCCCTTTTTGTCTGAGCACAGATATGCTCAGTCCATGTCAGATCCTCTGAGATGTGCATGTACTTGAACCTGCTCACCCTCTCCACTGGAGCTCCATTGGTGGTGATGGGTTTGTGGTCCTGTTGTCTCCTTCTGAAGTCCACTCCTTCGTTTTACTGACATTCAGCTGGAGGCAGTTTTCCTTACACCAAAGTGCCAGGTTCTCCACTTCATCCATGTATGCAGACTCATCGTTGTTAGAGGTGAAGCCCAGCACCAACATGTCATCAGCAAACTTAACAATGGTGTTGGAGTCAAAATGTGTCAAAATGAACGAATCGGGGAGGGGGGAGCTTGTTTTGTATTTATGTGAAACGTCAGTAGAAGTGACGTCAAACAGAACAGCATAGAGCACCTTTAAGTTAAAACAGGGTAAGCGGACTATTAAACAGTATGTGACAGAATTCTATGAACTGTGTTACCGTTTGCCATGGGGTGATGTCATGCTAAAAGATTTGTTCCACTGGGGTCTCAGTGAGCTGGTGACATTGTGGGTGCCAGTAGGGATGTTTGATTGTGGTCTCCTTGACTTCCTGGAATACGCTCTTGTGTTGGCCGGTTTGAAATTTACAGTAGGCATCGCAGACGACGAGGAAATATCCATTCCCCAGATTCAAGGGGAGGTCACATCTCGCCACCCCATCAACGATACAGATTCCAAGCCTTTGCACAAGATGGCTGCCATTTCTGTGTCACTGCACATGAGGGCCGCTGATCCTGAGTCACTACCCAGGATGGCCACCGATCCCGAGTCACTGCACAAGATGGCCGCCGATCACGAACCTTTATGATCACCCTGCATCAAAGTCAACAGTCAAGATGGCTGCTCAGTCTAAGTCTAGAGTCAAGATGGCCGCCCAGCCTCAGTCCATGTCAGCATTCAAGATGGCTGCTAACCCAGAGCCACAGCCCAATATGGTCAACACGCCACTGCCAGCATCAGCACTCAAGATGGCCGCCATGTGGATGAAGATCAGGGCCTTTCCAAGGCATGCAGGGATGATCTCCAACTTGACAGACCCCCCGTTGACGTCATCCACGACAGTGGCTTTCCCAGGGCCCCCGTACCGAGCCTCCTTATGAGAGCTCGGTTCCGCTCTCCTCCGCACTGCCTGTCATGGCTGTCGCCATTCTGAGTGTGTGGGCCACACACTGTGCCCCCAAGTCCCCTGTTGAGACCCTCGTGAAGTCGACTTAGGCCATGGATCCACTGGAGGTTCCGCCGATGACTGCACTGACACCAGAGGTGTCGGATGACGAGGGCGAGTTTCTGTAGGTTCCGCCAGTGGCTGCACAACCCCCGGAGATGTCGGTCCCGGCCGTAGAGTTTCCAGAGGTTCCCCTGGTGGCTGCATGGTCTCCAGGACAATCAGTGTGTGCCATCGAACCCTTGCCTTACCCTGTAACAGACAGCCTTGGTACGCTCTATCCAATTTCCCACGGAATCCAGTCCTGTTCCCAAGTCACGGCCAGGAGAGTAGTTCCCCTGTCCTGCTCCAGAGTCACAGCCTGAAGCATCCTGCCCAGTTTCGAACTCTCGACCAACGCTGTACCGGCCACAGAGGCTGTTGAACTGTCATTCTGTCCTGTTCCGGCCTTGTCCTGCCGCTACCTGCCACGAAGGCCGATGAACTCTCATCCAACCCTGTGCCAGCCTCGGAGGCCACACTTGAACTCTCGACCTGCTCAGACCCAACTACAGTGACCATCCTCCACATGCTCTGTTCAGTCCCGGACAAACTTTCAGCAGGTACTGCCTCGGCCTTAGAGGCCATAAATATCTTTGATATGTTCCTCTGCCTGTTCCGCCCAGAAGGGCATCACCATTAGCCGCTCCACCCTGGAGGGCACCCCGGCTGCCTGCTCTGCCCTGGAGGGCGCCTCTGCCGCCTGCTCCACTCTGGAAGATGTCTCTGCCACATGTTCCATCACCGTCTCCTCCCTGGGGAGCTTCTCATCCAACTACTTCTTCCTTGACCACCAATGAACTCCGAGCAGGTAGTGTCTGGGCCGTAGAGGCCACCACTAACCTCTTTGTGCTCTGTATTCCGGTCCTGCTTGTTCTGCCCTGGTGAACGTCTATCTCCCCCAGGTGGGCATCACCGTCTCTCGCTCCACCCTGGAGGACATATCTGTCAACTGCTCTGCCCTGGAGAGTGTTCTGGCCGCCTAAACTGCCCTGGAGGGCATCTTCGTCTCCTGTTCTGCCCAGGAGGCCATCTCCACTGCCCGCTCCACCCTGGAAGCCTCTCTACCGCTTGTTTTCCTGGTGTTCATAGATGGAGCGTCTGGAAGTCACTTCTTAAAGGGGGGGGCTATGTAACAATCCCAGCCGGAAGTGCCGTCAGTGCCGCTAGACACAGTTATGTATCGGATTCAATCTCCCAGAACACACCATTCTGTTGCTTTTTATCTATGCCCACTCACTCATTAGCCTCAGCAACTTGTCTCTTTGAACAGTATCGCACAAAGTATTGAGATTGCCACTGCATTCCATTCCGAGCGTATTTTCCCATGGACAGTGCCTTTCTGTGTTTGACTTTGGACTGTTTACTGTTTGATTGCCGCCTGTCCTGGATTATTTGCGCGTGTACACAGACTTTGATTCAAGCCCTGTCTGTATCGCTCTGTTCACTGTTGTTTGGACCCAGCCTGCCGACCATGAATAAATCACTGTGTTTGGATCTGCACTCCACTACTGACTCTCTCATTACAAGAATAGTAGAATAGAACATATTAGAATTACAGTATGAGAGTACTCTATTTTACTATTTATAATAGAAATTATGTCTTAAAAATAAATATATAAATATAATATATAAATACTGTCACGGGCGAGCCAACACAGACACAGTGGGGGTGACGCCATGCCTCGGAGAGGCAGTTTTTATTAAATAAATACAACAAAATAAAGTGTCCAAAGGGGAAAAAAAAGTGTCCAAAAATAAAAGTGAAACTGGTGTCCTCGTCGTGCTCCTTGGGGTTCTGTGAGGGTCAGGCAGTGTAGATAGGGAAGGGGTTCCGGGAAGGGGCGGAGTACATGCAGCTCCGGCTGCTCGCGTCTCTTTGGCGGCTCGTCTCCTAAGCGACTACCTGGGGCGGCTCCGGCAGCTCTTGCGCCTCTCGGGGCTCATTCTCCTCACGGCTCACTCTGTAGGACGGCTCGCTCCGCCGCCGCCTTCCCGGACCCACGAGGACACCAGTGTGCATGCACGGGGAAGAGACCGGTCTCCCGAGGAGGGACGCGTATAGTCCTCTTAAAGGCGGCGGTGATAAGGCACCATTAGACTCCGGTGCACCTCATCACACGCCGCCAGACGTGCACTGTCCTGCGCCCCTCCTTTCATCCGCCCACTCCCGTCGGGAACCTGGAGAAGGGCGGCGCTGAAGGATGGGGGAGGCGATGATTGGCCAACGAGACCGACTGCTTCGTCACAATACATAAATATCTATTGGAACTGATCTAATATTTCAAAAGAATAGAATAGATAAGAATATGATTACATTACCTAATTACTATTATAAATAGAATAATAACTCTTAAAACAGGGACTCTGTTTGAAGTGTAAATAAATATGACAAAAATGTATCTTCCTCTTTATTAAAAGTGTAGCAAAAAAAAAGAATAGAATAGAATTGTGTGTAATACATGACACGCTATTAGAAGAGAATTGAATAGAACAGAATAGAATTGTTATGGAAGAGATGGAGGCATGCGGATCCATGTGCATTCACCTGTCCCTGGATCAGCACCCACAGAAGACACACAAACACCTGCAACCCGGTCTCAATCACCTGATTACTGACACCTGCCCGTTATCATGCCATGCTCATTAAAAGATCGCTCAGCCAAACACTCAATGGCTGAGCTTAAGGTTTAAAAGCTCATTTCTACCTGAACTCGCTCACTTACCTGGTTGAATGCTCATCTGATGTCTAAAGGAAAGGACTGTGGCTGGAAAGAACTTTAAAGAGACCATCCAAAGACTGAGAATACTTACCTTCTACTTACCGATTGAATTACTTACGTGAAATCCCGCTTGTGGAATCCTCTGCCTCTCTGCTCTAACTCTGTGAAAAGGCTTACCTGAATATTACCAGCAGAGTACCTGATTTATGATTTATGAGACGTTTTTGTTACCTTCTGAAGTTGAATCTCTGTTCAAACACCAATAAACTCACCTCTTAATGAGAATTACTCTTGTCTGTATTCCCTGAGCGTGACACAGACAAAGCAATGTAGGGAATCCAGATACGTAATTAGAAAACAGAGCAGAGGGTCGGTACCAGGCAGTGAACAATCATACAGAGAACACTCAAACACTCAGAGATGTTTCCGGGGCAATACAAAACTTCGCAATTCTCTGGCTGGAGAGACTCACCTTTAAACAAGCACTAATGAGAGAGAGTGGGCAGAAATAATGAGCAACAGCTGTGGGGGAGTGGTGCGTTATGGGAGATTGAGTCCGGTAACCAACTGAGAGTCCTGGGTGAAACTGCAAGATAGGAGTGCCCTCTGGTGGGCTTGACAGCTGGGATTGTTACAAGAATAGAGATCAGTGCTCTTAATTCTGGAGCTTTGAGTAAATTCCAAATAAACATGGCACAAATTGCTCTCTAATTTTTTTACAGAACAGAATAGAATTGTGCCTTAATTGTGTCTTAATAATGTCACTCTGATTGAAGTGTTAAAACAGAACAGAACAAAATAGAATACAATACAACAGAAATGTCATAACCCCCACACTTACTTTGACTCCCTTTATCACTGTTTGAAGAGGAGAACTCTGCAGACTGGAGCTGTAACACACAAACACCAGACTAATTTAATCAGTGTAATTAAGGATGGATCTTACAAAGCTAACATATCAAAACAGGATTCATTTTCTCACCCTAGACATGCCAGTCTTAGTGTAGGAAGGAAATGAGGGGGATTTGGAGGCTGCACAAAAGAAAAGAAGAAACATGTCAATGTAGTGACACAAACAGCATTTAAACAATCATCTTAACCAAGCAATGATGCTGAAGCTACCATGCTTTCTATTATTTATCTGTAATGTGGATACAGTGCATCTCTTCAACCAGAAGGGGTCACTACGACTATAAGGTCAACCTGCTTTTGTGATTTACTGGAATCACATCCATTTTCAGTGACACTCAATACACAGTATAATGCAATAATCAAAACGGTTCAAATTTAGTTCTCTAGACTCTGAGCTTTCCCCTAGAGACCTATAAACTCTAATCTGATTATTAGTCTGCTGTGCATAAACTGCAGGTGGAAAGACTGACTCAGATGTCCAGTGCTGTCAGTAATGCTGCTTATCTCTGAGCATCTTTCTGTTCTGAGATTCCTTATGTGACAGTGAAAATCACACACACACACACACACACATGTTGGTTTTTTGGGGTTGATTTATGGGGACTCTCCATAGGTGTAATGGTTTTCATACTGAACAAACTTTATGTGGTATTGACCTACACTGACCCTACACAGGAAACATTTTTAGATTTTCAAGATTTAGTATGTTTTTTAAGCCTTTTGAATTACGGGGATACCCTTCATAATCACCTTGTTGTTATACAAATATGTGTCCTCATAAACAACATAAACATGCACACACACACATTAAAATGTACCCAGATGCATGTGTGTCCTGTCGGGAAGAGACCGTGTTTTCCTTCGGACAGGGGCCGATCTTTCGATCTCCTCCTTTAGTATCAATTTTCCTAGATTGGATTGAATCTGTGAAGAGAAAGAGAATGAGAGGTGAGGGACTTTGAGGGATGAGGTGGACACTGAAACATTATACCCAGGCTGAGAGACTGAATTGATCAAATTGGCTCCCTGTTTTTCGACAGGAAATGCAAGAATCCCTATAGATTTATCCTCCATTTGAAACCAAACTGTGGCCTTCACTTGAAGGTCGAGTGAGACATAAGATCTCACAAATAAGAGCCAGCCGAATAAACATTTAGCCTTGGTTTAAGAAAAACAGAACAGAACAGTTAAATATTTTTATTAAAAGCTTTATAAATAAAACTACATTTACTGTTCAAAATGCTGGAGTTCAAAAGATTTATGTTTTTGAAAAAAGCCTCATGCTCACCAAGACTGCATTTATATATTTATTATTACAGAGTACAAATAGTTTAAAATAGTTTTCTATTGTAATCTATCTTTAAAAAATTATGATGAATTCATTCCTGTGATGATACCCCAGTCTTCAGTGTCACATGATCCTTCAGAAATCATAAAAGTATGCTGATTTGCTGCTTAAAAAATGTATTTTCAAATGTACTTATAACCATAATCATCATTAAAGAATATTATCAATGTCAAAAACAGTTGTTTTGGTAACACCTTATTTAAATAGAAATTTTACTTACAGTAAGTAACTTTGCAACAACATGTCAACTAACAGTCATTTAGAGTATTTGGTAGACTGTCTGTCCTCCTATCACTTTATTTTGATGGGTCCACAACACACTACACACTGACTATCAGAAACTTTGCAAGTAAATGTCAACTTATTCTACTGACCCAAAACCTACCCTAACAGTGCAATCTAAGAGTTACTAGACATGTAGTTGTGAATTAATGAGAATCAGTTGTCATGTACTGTAGTTGACATGCAGTTGCAAAGTTACTTATAGTTAGTAGATTGTTTAAATGGACTATCAAAATGAAGTGCAACCGTTTGAATGTGAAACATTTTACAGAATTATATATATATTTATATATAACGGTTTTAATAGTCACATTCATTTAAAGCAGCCTCGTCGATTAAAATTAATAATTTCTTTAAACAATAATAATAACAAATAATAATACAAAAATGAAAAAATGCAATTAAGAATAGTTTAGCTGTAAAACTTTATGAAACTTTGAAACTATCACAAGTACCCCTTAAACAGATTAGATTAATTAGATTAGATTAAGCCAGGACTAGACCTTTGCTAATTTAGGACAGTTAAGAATTTTATTTTTAGAAACATGTCTTACAAAAATGCATTATCTGTGAGCATTTTAAGACCAAACAATGACAACAATGTATTTTAAGATATCTCAGTGCAAGCTATTTCCAGTTTAGACAGCTCTTAACATTTATTTGAATCTAGGACTAGTCTTAAACCCTGTTCAGGAAACTGCCCCTCAATGTTTAAGTTTACTGATAATATCATTTTCCAGACAAACACCTTGTTGAGCTCTTGTTTCTGCATTTGCCGAAGTCTCCACATGTCTTCAGACAGATCACTGTCATCATACTTATCATCCTCCTCACCCTCCTCTCCTTCAGCCTCCTTGTATGCCACACTCTTCCTGCGCTCTTTCTCTGTGATACAAACACATAATTATGAGATAAAGATTATAAAAAAATCGATCCACCCACCACATCAAGAAACTGGACCTAAATATATTGGGCTGTTAGCATCTGGCTAACTTCACTACTGCCCTGAGGGAAATTTCCATGCATATACAGTCTTGGCCAAAAATATGGGCACCCTTGGTAAATATGATCAAAGAAGGCTGTGAAAATCCATCTGCATTGTTAATCCTTTTGATTAATCCTTTTTATTTAAAAAAAAATCAAATTTGAAATAAATGAAATCATTATCTGTGTTTTTTTTTCTCAAATATGCGTTAGACACAATTATTGGCACCCCTAGAAATTCTTATATTATCATATTATATATCATATTCACAATTCTGAACACTTCAGAATGATTATGAACATGAAATTATCCAGTCATGGCTTCCTGTTTCACAGAAACATCCAGCTTTTTCCTCAATGTAGAAGTAAGCCTATGGGTGAGGCTTCCGGTGTCACATTTCATGAGTTCACAATCTCATTCATGCTTGTTGTAAGTGTGGATGAGCAGGCGTGTCTGAGTCTGGATAACAAGCAAATCAGTATCAGTTGTGGCTTGTTATCCAACACTTTTTATGGAGTGCTAACCTGTCTTGTCTTCATCAGTTCCTCCTGTTGTGTTCCTGGGCTTGGCTGGTGTTTTTTTGCTCCTAATCTTCAGTCTCCTCTGGCCTGTTCATGTCTGCTCTCTCCAGATGGATTCACCAAGGATCTTCATCTCTGTTTTGGCTTTACATTGTACAAATACATCCCTGCACTACCCAGCCAGCGAGCCATCCAGAACTACAAACTATTCTCATTGAAGTTTGTCAATAAACTTGTGATTGAACTGCAATTGAGTCCTCTCATCTCATTTGCCGTTACATTAGGAACTGCCATGGATTCAGTGGGTACAATTGATCTTCAGAACTTCCTGGTTAACAGCACTTTCTGTATGGATCACCAAGATGATCAAATGGCGACAGGTCTCACAGTCCAGGATCTGGTGGCGCAGGTGTCCGAGCTCTCCTTACAACCTCAACATCGGGACGCAGGCAGTGCCCCAAGAAGCTGCACTGGATTTTCCCTGTTCTGAGTCACTTCAGCTTACAACGATCGCCACAGAGGAGTTCAAGGTGGCATTCGTTTAACTCTCTTGTGGGGCACAGTGATGTTAGAGTTAGGGTTAACTCTAACCCTAACCCTGTCATTAGAGGTGGGGGTAGGAGCTGTGTTTTCACAGAGCACCACCTCAGGCCACCTTCGCGATATCCCAAAACATTTTTTTGGACTGTTCAATTTGCGCTCATGGTAAGGGTACGTTTACACCGGACGCGAATTGCGTGAATAAATCATGCTATTCACGCGTAGTTAGACGCGTGAACATTTTGAGTTTACTCTCTTCATTCGCGACTTGAATTCGCATGGGCTTCTGCCAGGCGGCTCCAGTCTCTGCATCGGTGGAGGGGAAAACAGCAAAAAGTTTAATTATTGTTGTTATTGTGCCATGACATGCAGTTTTAAGAGTATTTCAGGCGAGAATGTAGTTGTTTAAAACACAAATCTGCAGTTTATTAAAAAAGAGAGCGCCTATTTAAAGTTTGCTTCGCCAATTTCGGAGCCGTGAGCTCCACGTGAACACCGGGTGTTCAGTGCTCATGTATCCGCCGAGGGCAGCCTCTAGTAATTCTGACACTTGCCGCTGCCTCCTGATGTCTCTGTAGTGGTTAAACAGGAGGTAAAATTCGTTTTGGGTATATCTCATAGGCATATCTCCTTTTTATTCCTGTTTTTATGAAAGTACGAAGATGTATCATATATGATGATTTTGTTTTCCATTGTTTCGGAATTCTGCCTCCGTATGCTAGTAATCACGTCACTACTAGAGCAAGCTCCTGATTGGTTAAGGTGGAGCGAATTTTCACCAAAAAGTTAAAATTTTTCAACATGAGTGTTTCGCGCGAATCACGCGTTAAACACGCGATTTGCGGCATTCGCACAATTCCCACAAATCGCGCCATTCACACCGCTTAATTTGCGCGATTCGCGCCACATGATGTGTAATCGCGTCTTTGCATTGACTTAACATGTAAATCAATCGCGCTTGCTGCTTCATTCTCGTCAGGTGAACGCACCTTTAGACTTCCAATCAACCTCCAGAAGGGTAACTTTAACCACTGTTGGTTCCTTTGCGTCCCTGGTCCCACATTGCGATAGATTTCGTCACCTCCCTCCTGCCCTCCCTGGGCAATATGATTGTTTTAACTGAAGGCAGCCCATTACTGTCCTGAACCACATCTTTCGCATTCATGGCCTCCCGGTAGACGTGGTTTCCGACAGGGGACCTCAATGTATCCAAATTTTGGAGAGAGTTTTGTCGGTTACTGGGGCTGACTTCTTCAGGGTTCCACCCTCAGACTAACGGCCAAACTCTCAAAAGGGTGTTGCGATGTTTGGTCGCTCAGAATCCAACTTCCTGGTGTTAGCAACTGTCATGGGTTGAGTACGCACACCATTTGAATGTAGCTTAGGTTACCAGCCACCTCTGTTTCCTAGTAGGGAATCCAAAGTTGCGGTCCCCTCTGCTCACACCTTTGTCCAGAGGTGTCACCGTACCTGTAATAAGTTGGTTCCTAAATTCATTGGCCCATTTCCTGTCACCAAGCCTTGTGGCAGTCTGCCTTAAACTTTCCCTGCATACAGGAGAATTAATCCAGTGTATGAAACTAAATGTGTATGTATCTAAAATTGAACCCATTTTTCATTCTCGCCTTAATCTGCCTTAAATCCGGTTCATTAGATACTATACTGTAAGTAAATAATGAGGAGAATAACAAAGTGCAGTAAAACTTTTACACTAAAAACCAGTGTGTTCATAATTAAGATAACACATTAAAATGACATGATAAGACACAAATTTTCAATACCAAGCAGTAAACAAACTGTTCTTTACAGCTTAAAATAGCTGAACTCAGACGAAACTGGAAGCTAGACCCATACAATTTACAAATTTCCATTCAACAGAAAATATTACGAAAACTGCCTGAAAGATAACCTACAATCACATCAATTTGTTTGGAACGGTTTGAAGAAAAATTCTCCCGCATATTTAAAAAAGCATATTTAATTGTTAGACATTACTAGAACTTCAAATGGGACAGTCTACTAGGGATGCAACGGTTCTGAAGATGCACCATCGTCCTACAGATCAGCTGTGTACAAACATTTCGGTTTCAGAGTCGAGTATGATGCGCAAGGAAAAGAGACTGTCAGCAAACAAAGCACAGTTTGCAAGCATTGCTTTACGACTGTCGCCTACTCCTCAGGTAATACATCCAATATGTTGAGCCACTTGCATCACCATCACCCGGCTGTGTGAGTGGAGCGGCACGGAGAGCTAATTTGCCAAAGAAATTGCAACCATCCATTGCTGCAGGTTTTCAACCTTCAATTGTCCTATAATTCAGAAAGGCACAAGGAAATAACAAAAGCACGCATTTCAGCAACAAAATACTTCCAGAACTTTACGACGCGAGTAGGAGTGAAGCTGAAATAGACTTGAGACAAATAGACTTGACCACAGATAATGCTCCAAACATTGTGAATGCCATCCGAGACTCAGATGTATTTGGACAACGCATTGGATGTTTTGCACACATCTTGAACCTTGCAGGCAAGAAGGCTGTTGCTCTCAATGCAGTGTCACACCTCCTGGGGAAGGTCAGAAAAGGATTTTTCCACAAAAGCACCACTGCTGCCCAAGAGTTGACCAGGAAACAAGAGATGCTCAACATACCACAGCACAAACTGATCCATGATGTTACAACCCGCTGGAATTCAGCACATGGCATGCTTGATAGATATGTGGAGCAGCAACCAGCCATATTCTCTGCCATGGTAGACAAGAGTGCGAAAAAGACAGGCAAAGACAACGCCATGCTCACTGACAGTGAGCTGAAGTTGGCAGAAGACTTGATACAGCTGCTTGAAAAAAACAACAACTCTGATGTGCAGTGAATCAACTCCAACCTCATCCATGATTCTCCCTTTGAAGACAATGACTTTGAAATCCATGACACGAGATGCACAAGACAGTCCAACTATCAGAGAGTCAAAGGTTATCATCACAAAGGACTTGGAGAAGAGATATACTGACCCAGATCTACTAGACTACTTGCACAGGGCTAGTACTTGACCCCAGGTTCAAATCACTACCTTTTCTTGATGAAGCTGCCTGTGACCAAGTCTACAAGGACCTCATAACAGAAATTGTGGAGCATGAACATCAGATATTTGGTCTTCTTTAAATGTTATGTATTAGTGATTTTTTTCATTGTTTTCATCATGTGCGTTAATATTATGACAATTATCCTTTATCATTTTCTTACAATACTTTTCTTGTAGTTTGAAGCAGTACAAGCAGGCCCATCCTCAGAGGAAGAGCAACCATCAGCCATCTCCCCTCCTCAAAAGAAGACTGCCATGTCAGAGTTACTTAGGAATCTTTTCAAAGCAGCAGAGGAGCAGCAGATGCCAGAACTGTTGAGGAAGAAGTGTCCTCATACAAAGCAGCTGATTGCCTTAATGTGGATGGTGATCCTTTACAGTGGTGGGAAATAAATCAGTTAAACTTTCTCCATATCTCAAAGCATGCACAAAAGTATCTTTGTGTCCCTGGAACCTCTGTTGGAAGTGAGAGAGTGTTCTCCACTGCAGGTGATATTGTGAGTGCAAGTCGTTCTCATCTAGCTCCAGAGAATGTTGACATGCTTGTCTTCTTACAGAAGAACCTCAAAGTATAGGAATAAATCTTTTATAGGCTACTAACTTGACAATTCCACTTTGTAGTAGGCTAAGTTTATATTTTATGCTACCTGTTTGTAACTGAGGGCTAAAGCATTTCCTTAGGATTACACGTTAAAATAAGGTTCATTGTTCTAATATTTTGAATGCTGCACTTTATGTTGTTTATGTTTACATTTTGTTCTTGGTGTATTTAGAAAACTCAAGTATTTCCATGATACAGTTAATTTGATTAATGTTCATGTTTACATTTCACTTTATTCTGCACTTTTTATATTGTCCATTTTTAAAAGAGATTTGAAAGTGTTTTTTTTTTTAAATAAATATTGTGTTTTGACCTTAATCTGTACCTTTTTTACATTTAATATCGTCTCTGTACCTTGATAACTTGAAATAGAAAGGGCAAACAACCTCCTGCTATGTTAGAGCTCACATACAGTACTGTACAGTAATATTGATGTATCGAAACCGAACCGTTACCGTGGCCAGAAAACGGTGATACAAACCGAACCGTGGGCTCACTGTACCGTTGCATCCCTACTGTATACTATGGTCAGATGACACAAACAAAAAAAAGAAGCTGAAGATGGGTTTGGTGAACACAGGGATAAAAGGCTGTATTTTTTATGTTGTGGGCCTATGGTGGTCCTGGACATCTTGTTTAGACACACGGCATCATGGATTCTATCAAATACCAACATAAAAAAAATCAATAAGTAACTGACTCTGTTAGAAATCTTACAATGGAACATGTTTGTATCTTCCAACCGTACAATTATCCAAACACAACCTCACAAACAACACACAAATGGGTCACTGAGCACAAAACAAAGCTTCTGCTATGGCCATTCCAGCCCTCTGACCTGAACCCTGTAGAAATTGAACGAGGTGAACTGAAGAGAAGAAGCACAAACATGAAGTTGCAAATCTAAAGTGTCTGGAGTGATTCTGGATGAAGGAAGGGTCTCTGATCTCTTGTCAGGTGCTCTCTAACCCCATCAGGCATTATAGGAGGAAATCTAGAGCTGTTAAACTGGCAAATGGTTTTAAAAAGTGTTGAATAAAAGGGTGCTGTTAATGTACCTAATGTGACATTTCCCCCAATTTTAAATTCTTATTATCCAATGAAAGGTTTAATTTTTGTGAATTTTTGTAAATAAACAATCAAAATGATTAACAATGCAGATTAATTTTCACAGCCTTCTTTGATTATTTTTGGCAATGTATGTAACATTGTATACTTGAATTATTTCCATGAAGGCATGTTGCAGATTATGCACAGCAGGTTATGATCATGTTGATAGCGTGTGAGTGTATTACCGATAATAGCTAGTGAGGGTGGGCAAGGCCAGTAGTCTGTCTCTATCTTAGAAGGCTGGTTGGGGTCAGGAGGCTGTGCGGCGGGAAACTTTGAAGACTCGATGATTAAGTCCTCCATGTGTTTATTCTGTGGAACGGCTGCTGAGACATCTACATCCATTAAGATACACAGACACATAATCTAAAGCTCCAGAATTACACAATTGGCACTGAATCTGATATAAACTGATGTTTCATACCTTGTTTATATATTGGTGGCTTCTTATATATGTTGGTTCCATTATCTAGGAGGAAAAGTAAGTATGATTTGTTTAGTTTTAAGAGTCTGGTGTTAATTGAGGTTTGTTTGGCTGTGTTTGTGAGATGCTGTGGTATCTAACCTGGCCTGTGAAAGTGGTGTTGCTGGTGTGGGACCTTTGTGCTGACGGTGATGCTCTTACTCAGCTGTGTGGATGCTGGAGACGAGCTGCCTGACGACTTGGGTTCTGACCAATCTCTCTGATAGACATCCTTTGATAGACTGTTCTGGAATTACATATAATGTCTGTGTGATCAATAATCATGCAGAGAGACTCTAGAGAAGAGTTGAAAATAGATAGTTTGGTCCTTAAACCTGGTAAAATAGCTGCAAGGCCTCTGGTGGATTATGACTTTAATGCTGATCTGGTGTTAACACCAATGTTTATTCAGGCGTTTATTTATTTTTTTATTTAGAGGGGGAATTTCAAACTATATCTGTGTATTTTATAATGTATATAAAAATATACACACATATATTTAAAAATGTTTTCACATGCATATATATTTACATTTTTATATTTATATTAGACATATACATACATTTTATATAAACATAACATATTTTTCTGAAACATATACATGCATGTATTTATATATACATAATAAATATATACAGTACACACAAATATATAATGCAAACACCAGCTTCTTTCCATTAAACGCAAAACCTCATTACAAGTATTAAACTGCATTTAGTATATTTGCGATTTTCAGACATGTACTTACAACTTACCTCTGGAGATGGAGGAGGGGAGATTGAACGAGGAGATAATGACCTCTAGAGAAAGAAAAAGAGAGAGACAGTCAGAGAGAGAAAGAGGGTGGTCAGTTGCTGGCAGTAAGTGAGATATCCAGACATTTCCACAGACAGGTTTACAGACTTAATGAAGCGTAAAGCTTCCATTACAGCCAAACAAAAAGGCAAATTACAGCGGGAAAGCCGAGCTAACATGGTGTGTGTGTGTGTGTGTGTGTGTGCTGATCTCTGTCTAGGCACTCTGATGGCGAGACATCACACCCAGCAGGACACTAACCAGTGAACACATCACACACGCTGACTGACAGAGTATATTACAGAATGAAAGTCTGATAAATCAGCATATTTGAGTCTATGAGACAATGACCAAAACGGACTGTCAGACCTACTCACTAAATAAAAGCACAACACTACCATTCAAAATCTGGGGTCAGTCAGACGTTTGAATATTTTTGAAAGAAGATGATGCTCACCAAGCCTGCATACAGCATACATTTGATACAGCAAAACAGTAACATTTTGAAATATTACTACAATGAAAACTCTTATATTTGTATATATTGTAAAACTGTAATTATATTTGAAAACATTCTAATATGCAGATTTGCTGCATATTATTATATACTAAATATATGTGTATATATAATAATATTAATATAATAAATTATATGAATATCAATATAAACCTTTGAATGCATGTGCATTTAAAATTTATACTGTGTGTATGTGTATATTTATATTTACATAATAAATATTAAAAGTGCACACATATATTATGTAAACATAAGCTTTCATTTTGGATGTGATTACTCGTGATTAATCATTTGACAGCACTACTTTTAGTATATATTAAAAATATCATTTATTTCTATAATGGAAAGCAAAATTTTAGTAACCATTACTTCAGTCTTCAGTGTTGCATGATTCTTCAGAAATGATTCTAATATGCTGATTTGCTGCTCAAACCATTTCTTAATATTTTCAATGTTGAAACTGTTTCTTATTTTGTGGAAACAGTGATACAGTGTTTCAAGATTCTTGGATTCATAGAAAAATCGAAAATATTTTTTTTTTACCAATTTAATACATCCTTTTTCTACATTTTTTTACTGACCCTTAACTTTTGAACAGCATATCTGCTCTAGATACTGTGTATTATTACCTCCATCGGTGAATAGCTGAAGTGGGGCTCATACATCATCAGGTCAGGCCTCTCTATATCTAGAATGGCCTTGTCTTTAGGTATAGCTGCTAGATCCTTATATCCAATCACTTGATTGTCCATTTTGGCCTGTTTTAATCCAAAATATAAAAGAATTACATTTGTGCTACAATTTTGAGACAATTATTATTACAGCTAGTTCTGGTCCTTAAACGTAATTGGATTGTCTTTATTGTTTGTTGCAGTCAATATGTTGATCCACTGTGGGACTAGTTAAGTGTAATCTGCTGCTGTAATCATATCCCAGCATGCAGTGCTGCTATACACACCACTATAGTGACCGCCGGGGATCCAGGAACACCTCCTCCACGCAGAGAACAAACACTACCTGGGGAGGTACGGGCCAACTGCTGTTCACAAACACACAGAAGTCAAAGGTCAAACATCACTTGAACCCCTTTAGTGCTTTATGATCATGTATTATGCTATTTACAAATAAGAAATCTGCTCATAAATATATATACTGTATATATGATATGAAAAATGGCTTTTAATTACCTTATGAATCATCATTTTGAATGAGAAAGAGCTCCCTTTATGAGGAAACTGTGGAAAAGAAAAAGGGTTTTTAATGTTAAATGGCTAATAATATAGATATATTTTGCATATGATATTATTTGACATTTGCAGTATAGCACAGTATGGACCTTTTGGGTGTACTGGATGTACTGTATGTGGACAAATTTGGATATAATATATACTGTATATCAGGGGTCATCAAACTCAGTCCTGGAGAGCCGGTGTCCTACAGAGTTTAGCTCCGACCCTAATCAAACACACCTGAAGCAGCTAATCAAGGTCTTATTAGGTATACTCCACTTCCAGGCAGGTGTGTTGAGGAAAGTTGGAGCAAAACTCTGCAGGACACCGGCCCTCCAGGAGTTTGATGACCCCTGCTGTATATAATATATATTCTGACTAGAACCGACTAGAATATTAATCTCTGTATATCCAACTTTGTCCACATACTATATATTATAATATAATATATACAACTTTGTAACTGTGCAATCATGCAGCTACCATTTGTGTGACCAGGAATGATTTACAGATGATTTTTAACATCACATTAACAACTTTAAGTCAAAAGACAGGAGCAGACTACAGAAATGTGGTAATACACACACAGTACAGAAAATCAGCAGTGTAAGGACCTTAAAACCTTTGCAGTCAGTGGACTATGAGCACAATGATGGGGTTTCTCTGGGCCTTTCTAATGGACTTCCATACAAAAGCTTCATTCTAGAATCCTGTGAGTTTTTGTATTCAATTGAAAAGGTCACATCTCCCACTCCTTTGAAAAATAACCCCACAGCATGCCTGTACAAAAAATAAAAAAATAAAGGAAGTGACTGCACGGCTCATATCAGAGATACAGATAAATATGCTCAGAGAAATCTTGTCAAGCCATCTTAATGGATCCCATTTGCTCCAGATATTTTTGCGCATTATACAAACACACATACATACACCCACAAACATTCCCCTTGATCTGGGCCGGTCCGTAGCCAGACCTGTCTGTGTGATGTTTTTAAAGTTGGACAGAGGTCAGAAAATGCATTTCTGTGGTTAGTGTAGTCTATTAAGAGCTCAATGAGTGGTCTAATTTGTATGGTGGGTTTCAGGTTTGGCATATTTAGGATGTGGCAAAAAAAACAATCAAAAGATAGTCAAAGAAACTCATGGGAAAGCAATATCAAAAATAATATATCATATAATAATCTGTTATTAATATGTTTAATAGATATAGAGCAAACAATGTTTACTTTGGGAAGAGAGTGAGAAAAGAAGGAGATATCTCTGAATGTAGACATAGTGAAAGATAAGATAGTGGCCTGGGTGGCAGAGAAGGGGGAAGGGCAGATAAATGGATAGAGAGGATGGATAAAGAGAGACGAATGGATAGAAAAAGAGAAGGATGGGGGAGGGATGTGATGGAGATGGAGAGGGATGATAAAACACATTACATCCCTGCAGTCAGCACAGACGGATAGCGTGACAGACAAATGTGACTCCCTTCCCCCATTTAACCAGGAACTATGTCAAGTGCAAGTACAAATTCTGACAGTCTTATAAAAAATTACAAATTAAAGCAGAAAAACACAAGTAAAGAATTAAAAAAGTAAAGAAATCCGCAATAACAGTCTTTATTACACTAGCCTATTACTAAAAATATCATTTTTGGTTGATTAAACTGAGCTAAAATAACACACATAAAGTTAATTCCATTGTTTACAATCAGTTGAAGTTTTCCAGTTCACTATCATGACCTTACTTTTTCTCTGAAGCACAAAAGATCTGTGTAATTTGTACAAACAATGAAAGTTAATGGGATATTTTCTGTTCCACAGAAAAAAACAAGTCACAGACATGTCATTTTTTGGGTGGACTGGCCCTTTAATTCATTTACATTTAGATTTTCATTGGCTAGAAGCAAACTGACACAGATTTTATTTATTTACTTATTTTAAAAAATGCTTTCATTAATTCAATTTACAGATATCTAAAGCAAAAATTACCTCATACTTTCAATACAATGTAATGTGAGAATGTGAATGACAGAATGAATGAGAAAGACAGGAGAGTGAACTCTTACCTCAAGCGGTGAGAAACATCATGACACACATCTAGAGGACACACATCTACATTCCTGAAACACCCAAATACAGGATTTCATTACTCATCAGCACATGGCAGGCCAGCATCAAGCAAAATGTGTTCAGTGAACTGAATTCAGTGTTGCAGGAGTAATTCACCCAGAGAATTAAAAAAACATCACAATAATCCACAACTAATACTCACAACTTCAGACCATCTATTAATGTCTTGTGAGGTTGCAAATCCTTCATTAAGGCAATTGTTTAACTTCCAGCCAAAATACCAGCCAAAATACCAGAAATTACCTTTCTCTGGAGAAAACAGTGGACTCTTATTTTTGCTTTTTGTCAGCAGTTTGGACTCTCAGTCTAACAGCACCCATTTACTGCAGAGGATCCATTGCTGAGAAAGTGATACAATTCTCCAAATCTGTTCCCATTAAAAAACAAACTCATCTACATATTGGCTGGCCTGAGCGTGGGTACTTTTCACGTTATAAGTAATTTTTTTTTTCAAATTCAAAACAAGCTATATAAAGCCTTTTATTTTAGTATTCCATAAGTTATAGCAAGCCAGTGGATGTTAAGGAGAATGATGGTACTCTAAAGTGCTTTCTCTTCAGGCAGCGTCTCTGAGTTATTGATCCTTCTGAATTGACACAAGTCAAAATCACTCAATTATTCATGCTTCATGAACTTTGGCTTTGCACTAGAATGAACATCTCCTAAAAATATATAGCTCCAGACTATTTGTTTTATGTCAGTTTCACACGCATTTATTTTTCATTTAAGCTCAGCTATACATACAGAATAACATAAGTGGACTTTTACAATTAATTGCTGCTTTGAAGGGTTACATAATTGTATACATAATTGTAATTGCGATTAGAAAATCAATTAATTGTGCAGCCCTTTACTTTAGCAGCCCCTTAAAATTATTGGTGTATTCTAATCAAGTAGATTCAGTCAGCTTTTTTTCCCCATGAAATCCCATCGAAAAGGAGAGGAGAATTCGAACAAGTCAAGTGAGTTTTTCATTACAGCACAAAGCGAGCACACCACAATCTCAGTGATGCTGCAGATCTATCTGGGAACATCTTAGTCATCACACTCACCTTTAGAGAAGACTTATGTAAGAAACCCTAGCGTGGTGCTTTTGTATTTTAGCTAACACAGTCTGACATCTCACATCTCTGTAAAACCTCTGTGTCCTCCAGCACAGATGGATGAGCAGACCTATCACAGCTTTTGTTCAAAGAGCAGCTATTCTCCCAGATTATTTATAGCTAGATTCTCCTATAGTGGAAAATCAAGTCTGGTCTCTGGAGACAAAACAGCAGACAACCTCTAAGACGGATGAGAGATGCTTTCCGACACCAATGCAGTTCAGACTCATGGAGGAAAAGTCCTACACATGGATAAAGTTTTACAAATCTACAGATCAGATTATTCATACAATGTTTTCATTATTAGCTGTTATTTACTGTAATGAAACACCTTTAACCCTCTATTAATCATAAGCACATTTATTCGCTGTTAGTTTTTCTTTAAAAATAAGAAACAAGTATATGGAATAGAAAAAAGAAATCTAGCTTTTCTTTAAAAACTAACACTAGATTTCTTTTTTCTATTCCATCTACTTGTTTCTTTTAAAATAATAAGTTTCTACTGTTCTATATTTTTTCTGCTTGTTATGTACTTGCTAAGTATTATGTTAGGCTAACCTGTCATAGTGCTTCCATGTTGTTTCTATTTTTTTTATTTTGTTTGCTTCTATTGTCTTTATCTTAAGTTGCTTTGAAAAAAAAAAAACTTACATCTTTTATAATGTCAGGGATGTACAGTATATAGGCAAATTCAAATTCAAATAGCTGATAACTATTGTTGGTTACGACCAAAATACTTTTTAATAATTTAAATTAAACTAAAGTAATATAAAATCTTGAACATATATATATATATATATATATATATATATATATATATATTAGTGGTGGGCTGTTGTCGGCACTATCG
>JAUMHP010000055.1:14253316-14280072 GCA_032361065.1 Enteromius trimaculatus
TGAATGCAATACTAAATATTGCCGTTAATCTATTCACAAGGCTGGTTTGGGAGCTGGGTCTATACTATGCAAGCTTTGATGACTTTCACTTTGATATTTTAGCGCGGATGTATACCTAGCCGAAGTGCACTGTAGCCCTATTCAGACGGGACTAGTTTTCTAAACTACTGCACGTGTGAGCTTCAATTCTTATCACCTGTCGTCCATGATTTTCAATGCACCATTTCAGACGGGACTAACATATCATTTATTACAGAGGTGAGAGGGTCTGTTTTGTAAATCTGGGCGTCACAGAGCTCACACGGTCTGTATGCGTGTATTGCTAAAGTCATTCAGATTGATTATAATTAGTAACATATAATCACAAATACCATGGTGAAGCTAAATGACTAGTATAGCAATACCATGTTAATGTGTGGTTAATTTAGTTTAACAATTATGTTTTTTATTTATAGTAGGCTAAACACATTTAATTTTGATAATTAAAACATATGTAACCAAGTGCAGAAATGAACGTGAGTAATCTTACCTGATACTGACATCACAATAGTCAGTCTTAACAGTTCACGTGAACTGGCTCTTTATTTGTATTTATTTATTTATTTTATACATCAAAATATATAAACGTGCGTTTGGTAAGACCATCTACAGCAGTGGTTCCCAACCTTTTTTAACTCACGGCCCACACAGCCAAACACATATGTTTCCGCGGCCCACTGCAAAATAATTTAAACGATCTCGCTTTTTGTGTCGGGTACTAAGTAATCGGAAGCAAGGCTGTTAATTGTCTTTATTGAATAAACTGGTAATGTATTGAATAAACAGAAAATATACATAACGGATCAGCAAACTAGACATTTTCTTATTATATTAACAATATTACAATTTCTGTTAATAATAATTGGCGCCCTCCCCCCTGCAATATCGTCGGCCCACAGGTTGAAAACCACTGATCTACAGCATATTATTTTGGCAAAAACACACAAAGAAACGCGTTGTAAAAAAGAATATCACAAACATCGCATTATCACAGAGGTTGTGAGAGAAAAACACAGATATGGCAGATTCGGATGGGATTAAAATCACCAAAGTACGTCTGTGAAACAAAACATTCTCTGACGCCCCCCTGTAAAACTAGTCCCGTCTGAATATGGCTTTACTTTTAGTCATTATTTAGGTAGCACACATATTCTGAGTGCCTTTGGCAGAATTCAAATGAGCCATTTTAATCTAGATTAATCTAAAAACATTTTAAAATTAATCTAGATTAAAAAATTTTTATCTATGCCCACCCTTAATATATATATATATATATATATATTAGATTCAACTTTATTGTCATTGTGCAGAGTACAAGTACATAGCCAATGAAATGCAGTTAGCATCTAACCAGAAAGAAGTGCAAATACAGAATATATAAATATATACATCTATTAGTTATAAATATGTGTATATACATCACACTATATGACATGGTGAGACCCTTGAGCAAGGCACCGTTCCCCCAACTGCTTCCTGGGCACCGCAGCAATGGCTGCCCACTGCTCCGGGTGTGTGTTCACAGGATGTGTTGTTGTTCACTTCTCACTGCTGTGTGTGCACACACGTTAAATGCAGAGCACAAATTCCAAGTATGGGTCCCCATACCTGGCCACAAGTCACTTCACTTCACTTAAAAAATGTAGAACTAGTGTATTTAGGTTCGTATTTGTGTTTATTTATGTAGCACCATGGACCTGTGAGACATGGCATTTCACTCCTCTGTATGTCCATGCATGTAGCGGAATGACAATAAAGCTTGGTTTGACTTGACTAATGCTAAGATAGCACTACCGTTGTCATGATTTTCAGCTGGAGTTCTCTCAGGCTCCGTCAGAGGGCACTCCATCCAATACAACACCACCACAGACTCTCAGACTGTTATCTGGACTACATTACCCATCAGCCATTGCACCATGATGGTGCACCACTTGATAACATACACCTGCACCTTATTATCCACCCCCACGCTCTCATGAACACCTGCATGCAAGCCAGATTCACACTCCAGGCGGTCCGCACTTTGTACGTTGCTAACTACATCCAAGATCACATGACACATCCAAGATCAAATCATGGCGCTAATTATGAGCTCGCTATTCGAATTTTTCAAGCACACCTGTTGTTGATGATTAGTATGGCTGGATTGATTTGTGCATTCGTTGGTTGTTTTAAAAGGCGATATGTATCGATAGTAGAAACACTTATCACAACCCCTTCGATTGGTTGACGAAATGGCCAAAGAGTGAGCTGAATTTTTTTCTCAAGTGGAGCAAGAGCTTTTATTAGAGGGTTAAGGAGAATTTCAAACTAATAAAGACACCGGGAAAAACAGCTAAAAGCCAGGAGAAAGGGCTGGCAAAAAGTAGCGGACAAATTAAATGCATTAGTGCTGTCCATGTTACATGTTTTTTCCATCCTTCTTTCATGTCAGAGCCAGCAGTGGACCCATGTGACAGATTTGATACAATTACCTGCAATTATATAGACGCAATCAGGGAATAGAATGTGATTATTATTTGACATACACAGCGATTGTTACGAGCCGCACCTCTGTGGCACGTCCCAAACAACACCAGCGGGAACTGTCCCCCGAGTATTAGTTTCCCACCTGGACCCCTTTTCTGAAACACCCCGCTCCCGGAACTGAGTTCAGTTCCGGGGTTTCGCTCATTTAAACAAACAAACTGAACTGTTTCTTCGCGAAGTTTTGCCAGTCTCCATGCTGCAATTCCAAGCGTTATTCCTCTCTGTTGGATTACCTGTGTTTGACCCTGCCTAGACTTATCGATAACAATTCTTGCCACCTGCCCTGAACTGTGCCTGGACTCTTTTACGCTTTTGGATTATCTACGTTGTTCCCGTTGTCTGTGAGTTGAACCTGTCTGCCTGTTTTGTGAATAAACATACGCAAATGGATCCGAACGACTTTCTAGTCGACTTTCTAGGTTTCTAGTCAAGCCAGCGTGCTACTAGCACATCATCAACAATTGGAGAAACTTACCTCGTTAACCGAGGAGCTGGTCACCTCCATCCGTGCACTTACCGTCAACCAAACCGGGAGCCCCGCGGCTGCCATTGCAGCTTCTCCTCCACCACAGCAGCCACCCGCCGCCACCATTTTGGCTCCGGCGTCCACGATGCCGCGCCTGTCTCTCCCTGAAAGGTTTGACAGCTCCGCGGGCCGCTGCAAGGGCTTCGTCATGCAGTGCTCAAATTTCATCGCTCAGCACCCCTGTGTTATCCTGCGGACGCCAGTAAGGTGGCTTTTATTTGTTCACTTTTGACCGGGAGAGCACTTGACTGGGCAACAGCCACCTGGGATGGAAGGCGCATGACATACCCCTCATATTACGACTTCCTTCAGCAATTCCGGGCTGTGTTCGAGCACGCCACAGTGGGTAAAGCTCCGGAGGATGAATTGATGTCTCTGCGTCAAGGAAATACTTCAGCAGCTGACTTCACCCTCACGTTTCGTACTCTCGCGGCTTAAACTGGCTGGCCGCCAGAACCGCTTAAGACTTTGTATCGCCGCGCTCTGTGTGATGAACTGCAGTCCGAACTTGCATGCCGGGATGAGGGTTTGTCGCTGGACACGAATATGAACCTGGCAATCACTCTGGATAACATGATCCGTTCACGGAGAATCCGACGCAGCCCGCGTCTCGCTCTGCCCTTCTCCGTTCCCAGCGTCACGGCTCCACCAGAACCAATGCCGATCGGAGTAACTCAACTCTCCCTGGAGGAACGCAATCGCCGCATGCGTGAAGGGCTGTGTCTGTACTGCGGTCTTGCGGGACACCTGCACTTGAACTGCCCCACTCGACCGGAACGTCCAGAGAAACCCCGGGTGAGTGAAGCTCTAACTAATAATACTCTAGAAGTAATGATAACCATTAGCCATGGGGAGATGGTCATTGGAACCAAAGCATTGATTGACATTGATTGAAATTTTGTGGATGCTGCTTTTGCTGATGCCCATCTGTTACCTCTCATTGCATGTCACCATCGCATGGCAGTGGAAGCTGTAGATGGACGCCCCCTCGGCGAAGGCCAGATAAAATCCATGACCAAGGAACTACAGCTACAAATTGGCACCCTGCACCAGGAGGAATTAAACCTATATGTCATAGACTCACCAAAGCACCACGTCATCCTTGGCATGCCCTGGCTGGAGGTTCACAACCCAGTACGTTGAAGGAACTGCAGAGATTTCTTGGTTTTGCCAACTTCTATAGACGATTCATTAGAGGCTTCAGCCAGGTGGCCGCCCCTCTAACCTCCCTAACTCATCACGACACCCGTTCCCTCAGATGGACCCCTGAAGCCCTGGAAGCCTTCCGAATTCTCAAGAACCGATTCACCTCCCGAGTATGGAGAGCCTTCTGCACCTCACTTAACATCAACGTCAGTCTAACCTCTGGATATCACCCACAGTCAAACGGCCAGGCGGAGAGGCAGAACCAGGAACTTACCAAGTACCTTCGAGTCTACTGCCATAATCACCCAGAGGACTGGAGTAAATACATCATTTGGGCAGAATACGCCCAGAACTCACTCCGCAAGCCAGCCACTGGACTTACCACTGGACTTCTTTCAGGTCGTTCTGGGTTTCCAACCACCGACACCGCCGACCCGGACCATCCTACGAACCAGGGCAGTGGGTTTGGCTCTCCACCCGGGACCTACGTCTTCGACAACCCGGCAAGAAGCTCCAAGAAGTCTCCTACGTTCCATGTATCGCTGATGAAACCCGCTGGTGGACCGAGAGGGACGAGGGGCCTAACCCTTATCATCGACGGCGAGGTGGCGTATCAGGTCCATGACATCCTGGACTCTCGGCGTCGGGGCCGAGTGATCCAGTACCTCATTGACTGGGAAGGTTTGGCCCTGAGGAGCGATCTTGGGTAGACGCCCAGGCATTCTCGACCCTGCTCTCATCGAGACCTTCCACCGAGATCACCCCGAGAGACCTAGACCTCGACCTTGAGGAAGGCCCCGGCGCCAGCCTGGACCCAACAGGAATCGTTGTCGCGTCAGGAGCCGCTCGCAGGGAGAGGGCTTTACCATGAATAAAGCTTGCTAATGGATTCGAACATCCCCGCCTCCTTTGTTACAACCGTAATAGATAAATGGATAAAAAATTTAAAATATTATAAATTAAAAAAAAAAAAAAATCACACATGTAAATTAAGGCACACTATTATGTTCAATATGAAAAATAAAGATCCCATTTACATAGTATTTTAATGATTATATCAAAAGTAAGTGTTAGCCAATCTAAATGTAAAAAATCTAATGAGTATCACAATTAAACACACAACATAAACTTTCCCTGATAAAATACAAAAACTCTAATATCAGCTAAAAAACTATCTGAAACTAATGAATCATACTTCTCAAAGCAATGTAATATAATCACTTTACAGTATGCGACTGGTGTTTAACTGTACCGATATAAGGCAATGTAGAGTCACTGACGTTCAGAGGCCATTGCATTGAAGATCATTAGGTGTCATATTTAACACGGCAAAGTATAAGTAAACAGTCACACAAAAACTGATGAACATTGTACAAATACGCAGCTCAGTGTCCTGCATCATCATCTTCTGAGTCCTGCTCACATCACTTGCAGTGCAGGAGTGGAGGAAGAACACGAGAATCCTAAAAATATCCTGCTGCATCTCCCACATTAAGCCAGCCAGACCTCTCGCCCTCTTCCTATTCCTACAGCATTATGTAACATCGGATCCGTTGCTATGGCAAACGAGACTTCACACTCCACACATCTAAACAAACCCAATCTAGTCACTCTCTACACAGACACGTATGCTCTTATTGACATTTTGGGCACTTCATTTTGAGGGTGAAATAGGACAAGACAAAATGGGGAAAGTGTGGGAATTGGATGTTTGATTCCATTAAATGTTTTCATATATTTTAATTACAGTGTAATTTTTTTTAACCACAGGAATGACTTTTTCATATATTTTTATGACTTTTCTGTTGATGTAACCTAGGCCAAACTAGCAGTTTTCAAATCCCATTTAAAATATTTTTTTTTACGCTTCATGTAGTTTTAAATGGCAATCTTGCAGTCATTAACCGAGGAGCAGACAGTGATGTGGATGAGTGCTGAAGATTTTGTGCAGTTAGCAGGGGGTAAGAGCTGGTTGCTTTGTAAGCTGCTTTGATCCTGGTGTGACAGAGTCAGACAAATTGCATTTTGTAAAATTACTGAACCATAACTGTTTCACACCAAACACTAATAAAAAAAATCATATGAAAAAAAGCCATAAAGTATAAAGCTAAATTTCCAGGACAAAACGTGGCAGCTGGTTGCCATAGCCAAAGCAGGTCCGAATGAACGTCAAACGGCCTCTGTGGCCAACATCAACAGATGTAGCTGGGGAAGAATGGTCTGGGGCTCTCCCAGGACTGGATTCGGGGCTAGGATCTGGACGGATTAAAATAGGCATGTCAGCCCATAAGTCCGTGTCTGAGTTGGGAAATTGTGGACTAGAATCCGCAGGCTACAGGATCGATGCTCCCGGCCGAACTTCCGGAACTGAATCGGCACTCGACGGATTGGGATCTGCGGCAGTCCGTAACGGGACCGTAAATGCGGATCGTAAATGCTTTTCTCCCGCAGCTTCTCTGCACTCCCCTTGCTCTTTTCTGGTTTATCCATCCTTATAGACGGACTCATCTCAAATTCCAATCGAACTCTACATTGCAGATGAAGGGGAGATGAGGGCTGGCCAGGAGGGAGGCGGGGCGTGGCCCCGAGATTTCATTGGACTAGCTCCAATGGGCCATGATTCGTGTCTCAGATACTCTAACATTACGGTAATAAATAAATTGACCTAATAAACCTATATTAAAATATATTAAATTATGACTGACAGCCCTTAGCCCAAAAATGTGCGTCGGCTCGGCGGGCCCTATGCCCTATGGTCAGTCCTGGCCTGACACTAATTATGGGGCGGAGTTACAAACGAGGAAGACACGAGGGAACAGGTAAGTAAACAAATAAGAGAGCACATGGACAATGAAAACTTCAACAAAGACACCAGGCAACACATGACAGTGTGACAAAAACACATCCCAATACAGTGCCATATTATATAATACATACATTTTTGGAATTGAATGAAACATTTTAATTGTATGTTTTTTTTTCACTGACAATGCCTTGGTTGACTTTTTTCACACTAATCTATCATTGAATTACACTGCCTGGCCAAAAAAAAGTTGCAATCTGGATTTACCTAAGCAAATAGGTACGAGCTTCCTATTGGACAATTACTGCATGGGTGATTATCTTTAAACTGGCAACAAGTTATTTAACCCCAACTGGTGCAATGAGTTGCTTCTTATTTCATAAACAACCATGTCAATGAGAACGTGAACATTTAAGACACATCTTGTGGTCATGGAAGAGAGGATAGTGTGTTTGACAAGGGTCAAATCATTGGCATGCCTCAAGCAGAGAAAATATTTAAAGAGACTGCAGAAACTACTAAAATTGGGTTAAGAACTGTCCAACGCATTATTAAAAAGTGGAAGGATAGTGGGGAAATGTGGTCGGAAAAAATCCTGAATGATCGTGATCGCTTAAACATTTGGTCAAATCAAATCGAAGAAAAACAACAGCAGAACTCATGGCTATGTGTAATAGCAAAAGTAAGAGCATTTCCACATGCACAGTAGCCTGGGCTGCCCATACTTCCTTTGACGCTACATTCACTTCGCGGGCAAGTTAGTCTGGCACAGCTGCCATTTTAGAGCATTTACTTTCCCAAAAAAGCGGGAACCAATGAGAAATGAGCTCCACCATCCCCGTCGCTACGCATACGTCATTGGAATGAGTGGTCTGTGGTCTGATTGGTTGTTAAACTGTCCAGTAGTATACAGAGGCAACTGATGGATGCAGGTTAAAGTAAGGTAATAAGGTAGCTTGGCCAGACTAAGTTCTATGAGCTTAATAGCCGTGGGTGCCAGGCAACATGCATGAAGGGAACTCAAGGGATTGGGACTGAACAGCTGTGTAGCCATAAGAAAACCACTAATCAGTCAGGCAAATTGAGAAAAAAAAAGGCTTCAAATTGCTAGGGAGCATAAAGATTAGATTCTGAAGCAATGGAAGAAGGTCATGTGGTCTGATGAGTCCAGATTTACCCTGTTCCAGAGTGATGGGCGCATAAGGGTAAGAAGAGAGGCAGATGAAGTGATGCACCCATCATGCCTAGTGCCTACTGTACAAACCTGTGGGGGCAGTGCTATGATCCGGGGTTGCTGCAGTTGGTCAGATCTAGGTTCAGCAACAGTATGTGCTCCAAGAATTAGGTCAGCTGAGTACCTGACTGTACTGAATGACTAGGTTATTTCATCAATGGATTTTTTCTTCCCTGATGGCACGGGCATATTCCAAGATGACAATGCCAGGATTCAGGGCTCAAATTCT
This sequence comes from Enteromius trimaculatus, assembly GCA_032361065.1. NCBI lineage: Eukaryota > Metazoa > Chordata > Actinopteri > Cypriniformes > Cyprinidae > Enteromius > Enteromius trimaculatus. The sequence continues at coordinate 14,261,823 of JAUMHP010000055.1, forward strand.
GAAAGAGTGGTTCTGGGAGCATGAGACATCATTTTCACACATGGATTGGCCACCACAGAGTCCAGACCTTAACCCTATTGAGAATCTTTGGGATGTGTTGGAGAAGGCTTAGTGCAGCGGTTAGACTCTACTATCATTAATCCAGGTTCTTGGTGAAAAATTAATGCAACACTAGATGGAAATAAATCTTGTGACATTACAGAAGCTTATCGAAACAATGCCTACGGAATGTGTGCCATAATCAAAGCTAAAGGTGGTCCAATCCTTTTGGGGGGGGGGCAGGCAGTGTATAAACTACAGTATTGCTCAAAAGGTTGGAGTCGTTTAGTTTTTTTGCAATATTTTTGAACTTGTGTTCATTCAGACTGCATTTATTTCATCAAGCATAAAGTAAAAACAGTATTTTATACTCTAATAATAAAAAAAAATTATTTAAATAGAAAATAACAGTTTTGTAATATAAAAGGTTTGTTCCTGTGATGCAAAGCTGATTTTTATTTTAGATTTTTATTTATTTTATTATTCATAATTCATTCAAATTCAAATGAAAAAGGTATTAATGTCTTTTAAAAGAAAAGAAAAAAAACTGACACTATATTTTTGGTACTTGTTAGAGGTCTAAGAGGTCAATTCTTGCACAAGTTGCTATAGTTTCGCACTGTGATGGCTTCAGAAGTACACTCTATGGACAAAAGTATTGGGACCATTACACCAGCAGGGACTGGTTTGGCTTTTGCTCCAAATATTTGCATCCTTGTACAGTGCCAAGCCTGAATTCACTGAGCTCTTGAGAATGACAAATTTTGGATGGCTAGGAGTATGATTTAATACAACTGTGGCAATGTGAAAATGGGGAAAATTAATTTGTGGCAATTATCAAGACTATGGTCTTCATGACAAAGCTTGTGCTCACAAACTACACTAAACACTAGCATAGGGAACCTTTATTTTTAACTGCTAACACATTGATGAGGTGGTGGGCTTCATTCTTGTCATATGTGAGCTGGAAGTCAATTCTGTTGGGAAGAGGGGTCCAGACATGTCAGAATCCTTGAGGGAAATCAGACATATATAGGACATGCTCATGGATGCATAAATACACTCATGCTAAGGCAGAGGTCTGTGCACAGAGACGGAGTTTACATTTTTTCCAACAAAGCTCAAAATCAGTCATTGATAGTGTAATGAAAAGGTACGGTGAGATAAAAGTAGAGTGAAAGGCGTGGAGTCCAGTGTGCAAAACAACAATAAACATTTATTTTACAAAACTTGAAAACAAAGATGAATCAAAGAAACGGGACACAGGAAATGAACATGTACAAACAAAGACCGACAGGGATAAACTCAAAAGACATTGATTATATTCAAACGAAACAAGGAGGGAAACTCCAGTGATACACCTATGGACTGGAAGCCACGGGGATTTCGAATGGCACTCGTGGCCGTGACTAAGACACCGGACCTGACAACGGTTCCCTTGACTGTTATTCGAGACTGGAACCCGATGGCTGCGGATTGGAAACCGCAGAGATTTTGAATGGCACTCCTGGCCGACATTCAGGAACTGGACTTGAAAGTTGTAGACTGGAATCCGTGAGAATGTGGATCGGCTCTCAAAGCCAAAACTCTGGATCCGGACTTGGAAACCGTTGACTGGAATCCCTGGGAATCTGGATCCGCTCTCCTGGCCGAAACACTGGATCCAGACTTGGAAATCTTAGACTGGAATTAGCGGGAATCAGGGTTGGCATCCCTGAACAACACTCTGGATCCAGACTAGGAAATCCGCAGGACTGTGGATCGGTGCTCCTGGCCAAAACAAAGTCCGCGGAGATGTGTGCAGTGTGCTGCACGGCCTCTGTGAGACTTTCCGGCGGTGCGGGAAACGAGCGGCTTCGTTGCCGAAGCTTGTTTCCTGAGCGAGTTCGTAAAACTCCTCAACAAAGTCAAAAAATTTCAGGTCCCTTAACACGAGAGCGCTAAAGTGTGGAGCAAACGTCATCTCCATTTTTGGTCGGTTGTTCTGTAATGAAGAGGTGCAAAGAGATGAATGGAGAGTGAAAGGCATGGAGTCCAGAGTGCAAACCAACGATAAACATTTATTTTACAAAGCTTAAAAATCAATCAAAGAAAAACGGAACACAGGAAATGAACATGTACAAACAATGAACAACAGAGATAAACTCAAAAGACACAGATTATATACAAACGAAGCAAGGAGGGAAACTCAAAACACCTGTAATACACGGCTGGGATGAAATCAAAGACTAATGATCACATAGACAGGAAACTCCAATAAAGTCATGAACCATGAGAAACTCAAACGAAACTAAAACAGACAGACACGTTACAGATAGGATATCATCACTGATAATCTGTAATAATTACTGTCACAAGAAACTTTAGAGCCTATTGCTCTGCTAACTTTACAACTAGATTTTCACATTTCCTAAAGGAAAGATGAAGAGTGGCTACCCATACAAAACATGCCACATAAGTATTAACACTAATACTTTAACAATTACTAAAACAGTTATTAACATTGATAAATATAAACTTAAACATGTAATCTTTAATGTAATCTGCAATATAGGCAAATCTCAATCTCAAAATTCATTATTTATACTGCACATTATAATGTTGTGATGCTTAAATTCAGTTTTTGCTTTAGTATTTCATTTAAGATTTAGACAAAATAATATAGAATTTTAATATTAACCATGGCCATAAAAAAATGCAAATTTCCTCCGTTTATACATTAACTGTACATTCACTTTGCATCATATAACACTTTTGTCAAATTATTATTTAATAACACTACTTTAGTAACTACTAAATATGTACTAAATATTAATATTTTTTAATACTAACACACTAACATGCTTTAGTGTTTTATTTTTAATTTATGTAGACAAAACAGTATAGTGTCTCAATATCAACCATTCATACATTTTCAGCTATAAAATATTTGTCAAAAATGCATAGTGTACACTAATTTCCTTTTTAATAGCACTAATATTTTAAATATTACTAAATACTAATTACTAAATACTTTATAATGTTGTGATGCTTAATTTAAACAGTTTATTCTTTATTGACAGACTATAACTAAATTAGAAATTTCAAATAAAATTTGAACTAAATTTTAAATCCATGCATCCGTTCACAAACTAATTATCATGCCATTTTTTACAGTTTGTTGTTATTAAATATCTGCAGAGACTTGTAAAGCATTTGATAGAGGAATACAACCATAAGCAACACTCTTCTTTCAGCAGTAGGTAGAGGACCAGGCTTTGAATGCCCTCATAACAATTAATGTTATTGCAGACAGCAGGCTGGTGCGTGTGTGTGGGCCTAGTTTTGTGATGCGCAAGCTATCTCTCTCTGGCACACACACACACACACACACACACACACACATAATGTGAGGGATTAAGTGTTTTGAGCCCAGCCATTGTGCTGTTGCCCATGGGCGGCACTCTGCATAGATTTATTAAATGATGCCTGGGTGTTTGAATCCATGTGCTCATGAGCGTGTTGTTATTGTGTGTGTATATATATATATATATATGTATGAAAACCTATTTAGGTATTGTAACCATTTCAAGTACAGCTGCTTAGTGTGTTGTCAGAAATGTTGGTATGTGGGCGTTTTTGCTAGCAAATTTTTATGAGACAAAACTGAAACATGAGTGCAGATTTGAAAGCTAATGGCCCCACTGATGGATGTTTATGGAAGCATTCATTTTGGCTTTATTGTGTTAGGACGCTGTACTGGCAGTAGGATGGGGTATAAAACACTGAAACACATTACAGACCTTTGGGCCAACAGCACCATGGGATACCAAGGATATAAATACCGCATGTGTGTGTGCACTTGGAAGGGTTAAATGCAGAGCACAAATTACTAGTTTACTGGCCACATGTCAAGTCCTTTTGGGCAGTCGTGGCCTAATAAAAAAATATTTAGTTACCACATGTATTACACTTGAGTGTACTAATGCATGGAAAATGGGTTCTAATGTGTGCTACAAGTAGCAGCTAAATATTTTTTTTAATATAAAGACATTTTAGTTCATATTTATGGTGTCTCAAAATAGCACAGTTGAGTACACTTAGATGATCTTAAGTTTATCTTTTAATTTTTCACATTTTTAATTTATTAAGTACAAAATTAGTGCACAAAAATAAAGCACTTTAAGCATATTATTTATGTGCACTTGTTTTTCACCTGGCAATAATGCTTATTAAATGATAATACATATTTTAAACCCAAAATCAGGCTAGCTACGATTTCTGGAAGTTATACAATAAATCCTGCTTTCGCATGAGGTTTCATAACGTGTTTGTCTATATTTGCTGTCTGTCATAGTCAGTCCATCCCCCAAAACAGATCCTTGTGTCTCGTCTCAGAAGGAAACATACTTATCTCAGTTCAGCAAAAACATATGACTGGAAAGCTGCTGTGAGAGATAAGTGAGGGTACAGTGTGACCCGCTCTCTCTCTCTTTCACATTCAGGAAACATGCTTCAAGCCAGTTTCATAGACAGAACAAATGCCACATATGTTTATATTGATCTTAATTTTATATGAAAACTCAAGACCTTTAGTGGTGGCTAGTATATGAATATCACACATCATCGTCTTGTTGGCCCACTGGTCGAAAAAATCCTCTAAAAAGAGCAGGTTATGTTTATAGGCACAAAGATGTAGCTTTAATCTATCCATGGTGAGTGCTCTCCTGTGACCTTTCACTTCTATGACATAGGCCTATGTATTTTCGCACCTGCATGTTTTTTAGAGACAAAAAAGATACTCAACAACAAAACCATCACTTTCCCAAAAATCTGTTTGTAACGACACACTGTATGGCATATAAACTGTCTTTAAACATACACAGTGTACTATCTCTTGATTTATCATAATGCTTGCAGTCTGAGGTTGTGCAAAGTGAACTCACAATGGCTGACAAAACAATTAAATGAAAAAAATTTAATTAGTGTATTGGTTTAATCGCGGCTTTGGAAGTAGAATGTCACTGTTCACTGTATAAAAACAACTTAATTTTAACGGTGACTAAATAATTTGTGGTAAAATTCTGTTAATTGGTTAACGCTGACTTTTCTTACTGTATACAAAAACTGTATTTGATCTAATATGATGCAACTTTACAGTAAAATAGTGTTTAATGCACATTGACATTTTCTTTGGCAATTCACATTTCATGGCTTTTCTCCATATAGGGTATCTTATCTTATTTTGTTTTTAACTTTTATTTATTGCTGTTGTTGTTCCCTCAATGTAATAAAAAGAGGATGATAGGGTATAGCTCACCCAAAATGAAAATACTCAATATTGTTTAGACCCCACTGAACAATATCTTCTTTTTGTGTTACACAGGTTTTGAAATGATACGAGAAATAACAGAATTTTCATTTCTAAGTGAACCTGAAAAACATTTATCATTGTCTATTATGTCATCACATTTTTGCTCATACAGTGAGTCAAAGTATTTTTTTTATAATTCCACATATACAGTTTTCTGGTGCTGAAGTAATAATCTAATTTAACTCTTTTTTGCTTTGGTCTGGTTTTTCTTCCTCTGAAACATTGCAGGGCTCGCTATTCTAGAGGCACTCTTTCCCTGTGCTCCGGGTTTTATATCTTTAGCCCCCATTTCCTTCCCGTCTTCCATCCCTAAAAGTGTTTGCCATCAGTCCTCTGTTTTCTGCAAGCAGGAACCATCTTCCCCCTTTTCAGAGATCAATCTCGAGCCATTACTCCAGGCTAAATCTCGACAATCAAAGCTGAATCAGTCAGCCAATGGTTTAGTCAATACAAGCTCAAATCAATTTTTGTAAATACACAGTAACTGAAATCAAATATGAGTGGAAAAATCAACTATGCAATATTTTGCCTTCTCATCCAACACCATACCCTGGTTACCTCTCTCCTATTCCTATCCATTCATCCTTGCATGGGTCTATCAGATTGCAAAGGGGTCCGTCACATTTTAATTAAATATCTTATAGAAGGGTCCTATGTAATCCCTCCCCAGTTAAGAAGCTTGAAGAGTGAGTACAAAGAACTCAAACATAAATCATTGCTTTATTCTGTCCTAAGGCTGTAATCAAATCCATCCGGTGAATGAACTTGTCAAGCAGGGTCATGCTCTTCAAACAAATCTCAGACAACCAAACACTATTTTCACTAAACACACATCCATGCAACATCCTTATACCAGATCACTGAGGTTATGTTTATGCATAAGAATAATGTTTGCTGAAGTTGACTACTGTCACAACAACCTGTTGCCATGCACCACTGGTCCTTGTTTTAATGAGAGATGACGAAAACATGTCCCGCAGAGTATAACTGTGTCCGATATGCACTCACTGACACAAGAATATGTATTTTTAATAAAAAAACAGACTGTTTTTAAAATCTACCAAAATCAGCCTTCAGAGTACGTAAAGGCCTTATTGTCTGTGACTGATAGTGGGTTTCAGAGACGTCTTTAATAAGCAGTAAGACACTGGCTGATGAGTCATTACAGCAGATGGCTGCTTTTGAGCAAGCAGATGGCCTGCTACGTGTGGTCAATTGATCCAGAGATCTCAAATATATTGGCCACATACCTTCATCCTCTTTATGGACGTCAGGTGCATTACATAATTTGGCACTGCTTAAAGAGACAGCATGGAACAGGGGTGTTCGGTTTAAAGTTACATATAAATAGATAATTGATTGAATTGCTCAAGCAGACGTCTGCTCATGAGCTCAGGCAGGATTTGAGTAGCTGTTAATATTAACGGCCACCGGTTAATTGGCTTTAGAAACCTGCCGTACAAAGAGAGTTTATTGCACATCAGCTACTGATAATTAAAATATCTCATGATGAGGGGATTGATGGTCTCAGTAATTAACTTTAATTATATGTATATTCCTCTGAGATTTCAAGCGAAACACTTAAAGCAAAGCTACAACTTTGCAAAACAGATTCACTGTTTTCAAAGAGAAGGATGTAAAATGGTTAAGAATATTCCAAATTATATTTCAGACAAAAAATACTCACACATATATGGCAATCCATTTTTATCACTTATTTCTTTACTAATATGTTACTACTAGGGATTATTTTTTGCATTGGCAGTAAAAAATACCCAACAGTGTCTAGCGTATATATATATATAGTGATTACTATTTCTTTTGCAAACATTGGTTCAGACACCAAATATTCACTTAAAATATTATTTTGTAGTGTTTAGTTTTGATAATAATTTTTCAGTAGGTAGGTCTTTTTTGTTTGCAACTATTCAGATAATTACTATCTATTCCAGTTTTTTCTATATGTGACTGAAAAAGCATTAATACATTTTACTACAGACTACTGTGTATTTCTGTTGTTACTAATAATATTTTAAATCTATGTCAAGTACAATAAACATTTGTATCTAGTGAGATCAAATTTGTTACTATTAATATTTGGGATAGATACTTCTATCTCATGTACGCTGCATTTTCATTGCCATTTACTCACATAACACAGAACAGATATTGTTGCACACAGAATTCTGCCTGAGATCCAATTTTTGTATCTTTCTGAGCCACTTCCAAATGTGGTTTTGAATCGCATACATATTCAATACCTGGACATCTAACCTATGTCTCAACACTTCCCATTGCCAAGCCAACAAAGGCCAGGCCAGGTAGACTAGCAAATAAATAAATAGGGTGGGTAGCCTATCTATTGCTTATAAAGATAAGCTATAGACACTACTAGCCATTGGGATATTTAGCCTCTATTGCATAAAATTAAAATAGCAACAACTAAAATACATGCTAGTAATTTCTATCTTTGCATGTGTGCAATTTCTCACCGGTTACAATGGAATAGTTACTCGCCACTATACAGAAATGATGCATAGCAGACAAGTTTTAGTCAACACATAGTCACTGAAATATATTCTAGTTGCTTTATTATAATTTACTAGTAACATGCAAGTACTAGTCACACATGAAACGGATACTATTAAGTGATGAAATGGCTTGCCATAGGCACCTGTTCTCCTGTCGCCTTGTGTTATGTAAAAGCATCGCATCATCCACTGCCATAATCTCGCCGACTAACGTTACATCAATCCCGTGACGATTTGTGATTTTAGCTTTACTAAGAGTAAGGCACATCACCTTATGCCTTAATGTGCACTTGCTCTGATTACTTTAATATTACCTTTCGATTTATACGATATGTTATAGATACGTTTGACTAACAGACCAGGCACTCGCTGCGGTAGAATCCTGGAGCTTTTTTTTTGCTGGTTCAAATAATCTCACTTGCATTTATTCAAACAGATACCGTGCGTGAAGTATAAACTTACCTCTTAAGCAAATATGAGCCCAAAATCCACCTCCACCCGCACTCCTCCCTGAGATATAATCCTCCTCCCGCTTAATTCCACAAAAATAAATATGGCTTTATAGAATGGATCGGGCAAACCAAACTCAGCGCGTGTCCTGTGTTCGCTCGGACTGGTTGCCAAATACCAGCCACAAATATTTATCTGTCGTGACTCCGCATGTCGTGTGACAGATAGCGAGAACGTGCTCGCAGCCGTTGACCGCTGGTTCAATCCATTCGCCGCACCGAGGGGTTTTCCGAAAACATGACACTGCACATTTACACTACAACCATCACCAAAAGAAAACGACATAGGTTGCCTTCAAGAATACGTTTATCACGTTTACACTGTATTAATAAACATTTATGAAATGTTTCAGTCACGTACGCAAGTTGGAATAGTTGCTATGCAGCTTATCTATAACAGATTTTGCATTCTAAACAAACAACGTCACATCCATCAGATTTCTTCATATTATTTTGCTCTTTTAACTTTATTTTCTTTATAAAATATGTGTGTTTTATGTGGCTGATTGTTTCTTTTTTTATCACACCACAAGGTCTTGTATCGGGAGAACTCGTTTATCTCATGGTTTCCAGCAGATGACCTCAATGGCAGTGGATGCAGCCCTCTGGATGATGGTGTTCGGGTGTGTGAGTCTGGTCTTCAGCAGAGGCACATGCTCCAGCAGCTGTACCCGGGCCCTAGGAACCTCTGCCAGGACTGTAAGGGCACGGAGGGCATTGGTACACACCGCTGTATTCTCTCTCACCACCAGCTGCAGCAGAGGGGCGATGGCACCTGCGTTCAGAGCCTCAGTCTTACCTGAAAACAGACAGACAATGAGATCTTGCCTAGTCTAATTTAATATAGGGGTTCTCAAAGTGGGGTCCAGGAAAGAGCCACAACGGACTACTAATGGGTGAGAAGTAAAGTTCAAAGAAAAACAAATGTGTAAAAATGTATTTAAGTAATACTTAATAATAATTAATTGATAAGTGATAAAAAATCTAATCATAATCAAAAACATAATAGTTTTAAAGAGATTAAGTAGACCACCATGGTATTATTGTTTTAACTAACCATAACTAAAATTTAATTAAATATAAAAAATTGCTAAATTTGTTTTATTTCAACTAGTTGCCAAAGCTACATATTATTTTCATTTAGTTGTAATTAATGTATAATTCAAACTGAAAAACAATAAAAACTTTACAGATTTATCCCAAAATTAAAAGTCTTTTATTTACACTCATGACTCTGTATGACTTTCTTTCTTTTTCATAAGAGAAAAGATAATATTTTGAAAAATGTGGGCAACAATTGGTTACAAAAATATAGACATTAATCTACATTTAAAAAGATTCAAAGCGACATGAGAGCGAATAAATTATGACTATATAATAATTTTGGGGTGAACTATCCCTTTAATGTTTACACACAGCACTAGATACTGAAAAGTTTCTAACAACTTTATTTTGTGCTGACCCTTAGTGATAACGGCTGTGTTCATAATGATTCCTGCAGCATTAGCGACAACTCCTTGGTCATCATCCGATAGCAGTTTGACTAATATGGGCAGAAGATTCTCCTCACACACCTTTATCTTCCCATCTGCAGGCACACTAAGAGAAGAAAGGAGAAATATGCATTTTTATTTGAAAAAAATAAATAAAAATCTGATCTGATCTCTCACCCTGGTAATGTTACCTGATCTAGACTGTTGTGTGCCATGTTACCTGATTCCCACTAAAGCAGATGTGGCTGCCTGACGGATGGTAGCGGAGGGCTGAGAGAGCTGATCTCTCAGCACAGGAACAGCATCACTCTCCAGCGCAGGAAGGGCGTTCACACTCACACAACTGCTCAGTGTGGAGAGAATTAAAGCACGGATGCTCTCTTCTTCATCTGAGACCTTCAGCACCAGTTTGGGCACCAGCCCCATAGATACCATGAACACTGCTCCTGTAGGGACATGACAGAGGACTCATCGAAATAAAAACTTCTAAAACACATTTTCTTTATAAGTATGATAATAGTCACCTGAAGGAAATTCAGCCATCCTGTTGAGTGCTTGGTGGACGTTTTTCCGACAGGCATTCACATGGTCCTCAATCAGGTTTGCGAGGGGACCCACAATGTCAAATTTCAAAAAGGCATCTCTGTGAGAACAAATATATCTATACACTCAATATTTTGGGATACCAAAAGTCAAAATGGCGAAATTTACATGTGTTGCAGGTCTTTTAGTGTTGTTTAAAAATATCCCTTTGACCTTTGTGATATAAAATATTGTAAAATGATCTAAAATTTTATTTGGGTAGAAAAAGACTGTACATAACAATCTTTTACTTTACATTTCCAAGTGCACAGTAAAAACAGTAATATTGTGGAATGTTTTTTCAATTTAAAAGCACTGTTTTCCTGTTTACATTTTTCCCCCTACATTTTATTTAGTCCTGCGATGATAAAGCTGAATTTTCAGTGTCATCACTTCAGTTTTTAGCGTCACATGATTCTTTTTAGAAATCCTTCTAATATGTTTATTTGCAGCTCAAGAAAGATTTCCTATCATTATCACTGTTGAAAACGGGGTTCGCTCAATATTCTTGTGGAAATTGTAAAGCTTTTTATCAAATTACAAAATATCATTTTAATGCATCTTTGTTGCATAAAATGATATTTATCTTTTTCAAAAAAAATCTTTGAAACTTTAGTGTAATTTTATTAACTATATTTATTTATTTATTTTTTGTTAAGCTTTGTTAAGGGAAAACTAACTCCACACATATTGTCAGTATACACAATATGTGAAATTTACTGACATTATTTGGCATGAATAATACATAACCTACTATGTGGGGCCAAGCACATTCACATGCCAACAGCTTACACAAACTGAAACTGCCAGCCCTCAATTTCTTGCATGACTCACCTTCCCAAGCTGTGTGAAGCAAGCACATAAAGCACTTCAGTGGTTTTCACCCTGACCAAGTCATCTTCATCCTGCAGCAAAACTTTAAATATTTCCATACACCCTATGAGGAACAGTAAGATACAGTTTGACTGTAAAAAAAGAAAAAGAAAAAAAAGAATGGACAATAAAAGGGATATTTACCAAAAAAATGAAAACTATTATGTATCATCAACAGTATCATGATAGCTTCGTTGTTTACATGAACTGGATGCAAACGCGTATTGTGAAACTCTCTCCGCAAAGGCAGATTTCATCAAAAATACATAAATTTGTGTTGTGTTGATGAGTAATTGATAACAGAATTTTCATGTTTGGGTTAACAAGGAAAGCCATTAATGATGAGTTTACCACTGAGAATGGCTTCATAGGCCCGCTCGTGATCGTGGACAAGGTCGCAGAGTGCAGCGAGCGCCCTCTGCCGGGTAAACAGCTCCGCGTCCTGCAGCTCCAGCATTAGCTTCGGGATTGCCCAGCTACCGAAAGCCACCGGCGCCTGTGTGGGGTCAATATGCGGCGGGGGCTGCTCGGATGTTTGCGGACTTGTCATCTCCTCCGTTTGGATGCTTCAGATGTGCTTCCATTATGTATTTACATATTGAAAAGTTAGTTATTTTACTGACTGTGTCTTACATTTTTGAGGGTTCAACACGTAATTTTATATTATATCCTAAACGTGAATAAGTATTTTCCTAATACATTTCCACGAGCGTTTAAATCCAGAATTGGGAAATAATAATACCTTATTCGCTGGTATCGTCCGCTGCTTGTAATTATTTCCGTTTATGGTTCTGTTGTTATGGTAACTAAGGAACTAGCACTACGTCGTTCCCAAGCGCTCACGTAAGTTTCGTAATTCCTTCAACAGCAGGACAAATACAGAAATGAGTCAATGAAAATAATCGATGTTCAAGACCTCTCTCTCTCTCTCTCTCGGGAAGAAGCACCTTTTGGCTTTCATAAAAGGTTGAAAGTTGCTTTTAATCAATGTACTTAATGTAATGGGCTAAATAAAATACCATATTAATGCAAATTTGCTATTAAAGCAACCATTTTTATGTTTTTATTTTATTTTTGGACTGAAGTAAGGCTGTACATTGACAGTAATTAAAGTCACACACACACACACACACACACACACATATATATATATTAGTAAAATGTTTGCATCTGAATGAAAGGAGTATTCATGATAATGTTTACTCACTTAATAAAAGCAAGATAAATAATAGGCTACTTTATTGGATACTTTCATTTCAATATGTTCATTTAAACTTTTTTTTTACTTTTTAACATTTTCATTCATTTAAATTTATTAAAACCATACAAATCAGTAAGATGGATCAAATACATTTCAAATGAACAAGCTGCACAAAGTTACTGCTCCAAAAATATTTAAACCCACACTATGTCTCCTGTCTGCTCAGTTTTCATTGTCTCTCATTTGCTATAGTGTGTCTAGTTTCTGTAGCCATACAATTTTATATGAAGGTCAATGAGTTGTCTGAGGAAGCCTCGGTTGGGAAAGACGCCTCTTCCCTCTTTTACTTTCCGGATTGCCTCCACCAGCGTCATGTTCTGTTTCAGCATCAGATATGCCAAAACTATAGTTGCTGATCGACTCACTCCAACATGACAGTGAACCAGGATTTTGCCTTCAAATGGAAGATAGTTTAATGACTCTCAGCTGCAGAAAGGAAGACTGGGTTAGTTTGTGGATACATGCCTACCTCTCGCTTTCAGTGCTGAATGTATAAATTCAGCAGCTCGGTTAAAGTTGACACTCATGTCATATGTGGGTGAATCTTGTGCTTCTATGCCCATGTATGTGATCCCCATGCCATCGTAGATCTCGCCACCACGTCTGGAGCTATGGGCGCAGTTTAGGACATGAGTGAAGCGATGACTTCTTATCTCTGAACAGTTTTCAGCTATATGCCTAAACAAAGACAAAATGCATCACTCAGCATTATGACTAAACATACAGGTTACAAAATGTTAGCAGAACACTTGTTTAGCAGACATTTCAGGTGCTTATTAGTAGTCTACATGCTCTGTTCTTGTTAGTAGAACTGACTGCGTTGTTTACATATCACAATTTTGCAGTGACTGATTTTCTAAAATATTCTTTGGGTGGTAGAGACTTGTTAGATATTAGCAAAGTCCCCCTCTATATAGTGTATCTAATCTTTGTTATTCCTAATTTATAGAGAAACAGTTCCCTCTTGCGTTCAACAACATTCACTACATAAGGAACAGCAGCAACTCCTTTTGCCAATAACTACGCAACTTTACTGATAAGCAATACAAATAAGTTTTATGCAAAAATGTGTAATTTTTACGCATATGTAACCTAGAATTACGAATTAATTAGAAAAAAGGCTGTGTGCTTACATGTTGCCAATGTAAAGATTGGGCCAGACCTCATCTGCGTTACTAGTGGTGGCTTTTCCAGAGACCAGAAGACGTTCGATTTCCATCACAGCTAAACCGGGAGAAGTGAAGTCAACCACCGGTTCAGTTGACCGTGAGGTACCGTCTGAATACTTCGCCCTGTAAGACATTTAAAGTTGTAAATGGACATTTGATGTCCACTGCTTTTAGTAATATTATTTTACGAAGTTGTTTTGATTGGTTTAGGTGCTGGAAACCATATCAGGTCGATCTATTAAAGTTATTCGGACTGTCCATTCATAGTGTACGTGAATAAAAGCCGTGCTTCGGATGCCAGAGCAGGGGCTATTTTAGGAATAGGGAGTCTTGGCTCTGCGCGTCCACAAGCAGATCATTTACACTTGCAATGTAATATATAACGTTACTGTGATCTGCTCGATTATTTACAGTTTGCTTCAATCTACATGTAATTTCTCACCGGCTTATCTTTTGTGTTAATAATAAATAATAATAATAATAATAATAAAACATAAAAATAAAAAAAGGCGATGCAGGAAAGATATAACTGTAACTTCAGTGCAACATACATTTAGGCTACTTAGTGAATTATTTTAGTTATTTACCACTGTAAAAATATTAAATATGAAATATTTTGGTAAAGTAAAATTGTGAAAATTATTATTGACTTACATTGTAAAAATATTCACCTTTCAAAATTATGGTGTAATATTTGAATCTATAAGCTGAAAAGTTATGTAAACTGGATTGTTATTGGTCCTCTTACATACAATTTTACATGCTGAATTGTGATTGGACTTCTTTCTGACAATATCTCCATACTGCATTCTGATTGGCCTTCCAGTTCCGTACTTGGTACAGCCGTTAGTTAACGGCTCCAGTGATTCATAAATACGCAAGTCCAACACGATGAAACCTTAAAGATGTGGTCACGTTAGCGAAATTTTGTGGGCAATACTGTTTTTAATGCATGTAGTTACACCGAAAAAAAATCACTGCTGGTCACCACTACAAATATGTCTGAAAGTTTTTTCAGCCCGCGAAAAATCACCCTTCATTATCAAATGTGACCGCATTTACGCAAGACCAAAACATAAATCTTTGTATAGCTTGGCTCTTCTCTCGTAAATTGTTCATGATTATTTGTCTAATTGTTTGTAATTTGAGAATATTAGAATAAAAAAAAAAAAACTGAAAACCTAATTGATGGTACATAATTTGCAATAAGAAACTAGATTTTTTCCCCCTCAGTTTTTATTTATTTTTATTGGAAAGTACTGTATCTTGTGGCTTTCAAATGGGCTATTACAGTGAACCTATTAATAAATGTAAATAAATTAATATATTGTCTACAGAGTGAAACAGTATGTTGAATTCAATGTCTTGTTTTTAATGAGACCCTACAGTCAGCTGACCTTTATTCAGTCCTACAACATGATAGAGAAACAGTCCCTGCTCGTGTTTAAAAACATGCATTACATGGGGACTTAAGCAGGCAGGTTTTTGGTCCTTACTCAGGATTTGTGTTTTCAATATATTCGTTATACAAATATACTTTTCTTTTTTCTGTAAAGATTAATCTAATAAACAATTTCAGGTATACATAAGAGAAAATGTACAGAAAGAGAGAGAAAACACATACAATAAAGATAAACATGGAATCCGAGACTTCATGCAGAGCTCAGTTGTTTTGCAGTTTTTTTTTTTAGTATTTGAGATATTCTCTGTTGTGGTATGAAAAAGCACCTGCTGATATTATGGCACTGTTTTTCCTGGATACAAAACAGACGTAAAATCCATGTAGTAGGAGGAAGACCCGTTGAACGGTCCATGATGTCAGTGACTTTGGTGCAAAGTATTAAATGTGGTGAAGTTAAAGGGAACTTTTATTCCATGGAGAATTGCTGATGTTCTGTCCATAATCCACATCCCTGCTCCAGTCCTTCAGATATAAACTATACATTTTTTCTTGGTCTTTTAAAAAAGGCCTTCTGTTTAAATGTATGCAGGCCCACAGATGGCTACCACATCCTGAACACTGATGCAGATGCATTGAATCAGCAACAAATCAGTAGTCACACAAACAAAGGAAAGGAAAGAAACGATAGCCAAAAGTCCTCCAAACTGCAGGATGTAAACAATCATGTTAACACTAAGGCCTATACTAAAAGATGAACTGAGATGCAGGTGCACAATCAAAGGAAGTGACCACAGCAGATGAAGTGTAGGCTTCATTGATCCTTAAAGAACGTGCAATGGTTTGAGGAATGCAAGTTGGGGCAAAACATATCAAAGAGTTTGTCTTTTTATAAAATAGCCTAGTATAATAGTTTACAGCCTTGGAACACCATGATTTGCTACTCGCTATTGCTTGTTAGAGGCAGGTGGTACTGAAGGTTTGTCCACTTCTTATAGTATATTTGCATGAGGATTGTCTCAAAAGCTAACAAAAATGATCTAAAATCAACAAGAAGCCATTTCGTAATTTAAGGGGTCTTTAAAATCCAGATGAGACCTGGAAAAGAGTAACAAGACACGAACTATGGATTCAATTGCAGCAGGAGAGCTGGTCTGAGATCAACCCAAGATGTGGGTTTGTAGCACCCAGTTTGGACGAGACAGGACCATGATCTAAATCAAATACTGTCACGCTGCTTGGGTTGAAAGTGTCTTGTGTGAGGTTTTTTTTGTGCATTGCATGCACTGGAGAATGGACCTTTTTGATGCTAGGTGATTGATGAAGGTGACTAAATGCAACTGCTGATAAAACGAATACACAACAGAAAACAGATGAAATTAAATCGAGTGAGTTACAAAAAATTATTATTTTTTTATTTATAAATCAAGATATTCTACAATAAAATGAATAATGTATTGGTGTAATAGTAGTGCTAAACAACAATCCAAGTGCAAAAGGCTCTGATCTTGAAAAGCTGTGCTACCAAAAACCCATGGAAGTATTAAAATGTGGTTGAGTTAGCTCTGTTTTATCCTTTCAGTCTGCCTAGACTCAAGTAAAAAAAAACAAAAAAAAACGAAAGTCTTAAGATGGTGTTATGCAATGAGACTTCGGTTTAATTCTGAGCAGATGTCAGACTGCCGCTGCTTTTTGCTGGATGGCAGAAGGCTGGTTTGAGTATGGCACTGCAATGATTAGAACATTTTGCGCCTGTATTTCAACAAATACATTACCAACAGTAGGATACACGACCCCAAAACATCACAAAGTTAATGCTGGCAAACTAACTGTGAAAATCCTAATCCATTATCATGAGAAGATTTCATTAAAAAGAAAAAAAAAAAAGAAGAGAGCAACTCGAACCATAATAATCAATCCACTAATTAGAAAGCTTTTTTCTCAAGGTGGTCCAAGATAGCCTGGATCCTCCGGACGGCCTCTTTGCGAGCCTGTCGAACGACATCCTGCCCATTGGTCTCGACCGAGTCCAATTCCAGCAGCTCTTTTGTCAGAAGTTCCTCCAGGCACCGGTAGCTCTTGTCCGTCTTTTTCCCTACAAACTCATCCACGTCCTCTTGGAGGAGATGAACTCTGGCCAGAACCTGCTGAACTCGAGCCAGGCTGGGATTATCGCTTAATGGAGCTGGAGTGAATGACGCTTGGCGGGAAGACGTTGGAGGTTGTTCATTTTGGGCTGGTTTGGGCTCAGGTCCTCCACATCCGGAGGGAGCCTTGTTGTAGATTTGAGGCGGAGCGCTGAACTGGGTGGCTTTGGGTGGAGGCGGAGTTGGGTTTGGAGTGCTGGCTCGTGGTTTGGACCCTGGAGGCTGGTTTTGAGGGTGCACATGAGGCTGACTGTGATAAGGTGGATCCTAAGAGAGAGATATTCATTTTACATAATCGACTTTTATGATTTTTGTCATAATTATGCAACCCTAATTCACTTACATATTTAAAAAATGTATTACACAGTATACCAATTCAGTTTTGCTTGTGTTAAATTCTTCATTACATTTTTCATTATGTTGGCTTATGCGTGTAACCCGAAGTACAATTGCAAATTTTTTTATGAAATTGTAATTTATTCAATGTAATATGCAAATAATTAAATACAATTAAATATGAAGGTTCTGTAAATTGGTAATCTATTAATTTGTAGTTATTTTGTGTGTGGTATTAAAGGAGAAGATCACTTTTAAAAAAACTTTTGCTGATAATTTACTCACCCCCATGTCATCCAAGATGTTCATGTCTTTCTTTCTTCAGTCGAAAATAAATTCATGTTTTTGACGAAAACATTCCAGGATTTTCCCCCATATAATGGACTCTATTGGGACCCAAACGTCCAAATGACAGTTCAAGGTCCAATGTAATACGCAATTACGTTATGTCACCAACGCGCATCACGGAACAGAGCAAGGTGAGCGTTTGTGCTCATAAAACTTAAACTTTTGTATTTATTTTGGAAATGACAGATCGTTTCGCTAGATAAGACCCTT
>JAUMHP010000055.1:14283599-14297618 GCA_032361065.1 Enteromius trimaculatus
CATGGACATCTTGGATGACATGGGGGTGAGTAATATATCAGCAAAAGTTTTTTCAAAAGTGAACTTCTCCTTTAATCTTGGCAAAATCAATCAGAAAAAAATGTTTTCCTATTTGCAATATACACAGTGAGGTCAATAAGTATTTGATCACCCTGTGATTTTGCAAGTTCTCTTACTTAGAAATCATGGAAGGGTCTACAATTTTCAGCATATGTGCATTTCCACTGTGAGAGACAGAATGTAAAAAGAAAAATCTGAAAATCACATTGTATGATTTTTTTAACAATTTATTTGGGAATTACTGTGTCAAATAATCAGCTAGACTTCTGACCCTCAAAGACCTGTTATTTTGCTTTCAAATAGTCCAGCTACACTCTGCTTATGATTCTAAATTAATAGCACCTGTTTGAGGTCATTAGCTGTCATAAAGACACCTGTGCACCCCATAATCAGCCAAAGTCTAAGTAGCAACATGGGCAAAACCAAAGAGCTGTCAACAGACACAAGCGACAAAATTGAAGACCTTCACAAAACTGACACAGTAATTCCTAAATGAATTGTTAAAAAAAAAAAAAAAATCATACAATGTGATTTCCGGATTTTTTTTTAGATTGTCTCACAGTGGAAATGCACCTATGCTGAAAATTTTAGACCCTTCCATGATTTGATCCATGAGTAAGAGAACTTGCAAAAATCACAGGGTGGTCAAAGACTTATTGACCTCACTGTATGTAAAAGTATTACAATTCATTAATTAAAAACATATAAAAGATTGGGTAAAAAAATGAATTTACTTGTTTATAGGTTCTCCAAATAAACTGCATCTGGCGGCAAATCCTCTGATTTTTAAAACCAAGTGTCAAGTATGATGTAACAAAGTCTCAGTAAATGAGCAGAAAGACATTTTAATCACTCATAACTTCTAGAGATCAATAATGCAGACACTAAACAAAGATGTCAAGTGCTATCAAATGAAGTGCACTTAAGGCAATATCTTCAGCTGCACCCATATCGTAGTGTTCATGTCAAAAGTGAAGTAGACTACACTTTGGGTTTTATAATTATATAATGAATTGAAAACAGGAAATCGGAGCATTGTGATGTACAGTAACATGTTCTGATAGTGGGAGAGTTAAGCTGTCTTATGTAATCAGCATTGGGAGGGTTACATGAGGTGAACCCAGCAGACTCTTAACTGTTAAATAAGCCTTCCCACTGTGTGTTTGCCAAAGTGCCAGTCAGAACGTTTACATGCACTTTAGAAGTTCAATATCTGGTCGACTGATGCAATAATCGGTCTTCACAAAATGTCATGTAAATGTTTTACTCTAAAATTGAAGTAACAAATCCAGATTTGTTTTGGCCTCACCGTGGCCTCTGTGTTGTATGCTTGCTCTGAAATAAAGGTGACACGCAATGTCGATATTCAAATAAACTGTCATGTACACTAGGACAGATAAATCAAGACGGCAACTCGACAAAACAAAAACTTACTTTAGCTTGATTAAAAACATTTAAATCTGAAATCCAAACCTGTAACGACCAGTTTTATGACCGTTCATTAAAAATTAATACTTATTTAAAATTTTCAGTCATTATTTACATGGAGAAGTTCAGTATGGTGACAAATTAATTAAGTCTCCATTAAGCCCGTTTGTCACATTGGCTTACACTACTTTTAATGATTACTCTCTTTAGCGTATGGTTCCAGTTCCTACCAAATCATGTTATGAAAAATCACGGTTGTTTAACAACCATTAAATCTGTTTTAGTTTGCTTATGAACTAGCAAAGCATACAAAAACTTGATTAGCCTGATAGTCCAGTTTATATAGTACGTTCACAATAATCTATAATTACGTGTTAAATTAAGTTTATTTACAGTTGCAAGTAAGAATTATTTAATGATGTTTGATTATTTTCTTACTGTTAATTAACAGTTTATTAAATTATTTTATAAAAAATACATTATGTCCAATTTGCTTTATTATGCACTATATAGTAACAGTATATAGTTGCTTGGAAACAACAAAAGGAAAGATCTTCTCCCAAGGTCAGATGATGCTCTGTTTTATTTTACTTATTAGTTTAACTTAACCTAAGCCACTTCCACAATGGAAATTATTACAAGTTGTAAAACATCACAAATACCTTGTGCTCATATGGAGGCGGTGCAGGTCCTTGCCAGGGTGGAGGATGAGATGGTCGTACATGGTTATAGTGGCCATGAGGTGTCTGGGTATTGGATGGCCATTGCTGTTGGGCCGGTGTGTGGCCGTACCCTCCAGAGTGGGACCAGGCCTCGTGCTGGGGTCTCGAGAGCATGGGCTGCTGGTTGGGGTAGGGAGCATTTGGAGGGCAACCTTCTCCATAGTGTTGGTATGATCCTGCTGGGTATCCAGGGGCCTAACAAGAGATAGAAGGAAGTCATTAGAAAGTGGAAGAATCCTGTGGAAGTTAATACGTCTCTTAAAATATCAGATAATATGACAATGTTAGACGTTTTAATGTTAAAATATCATGTTGTGCAACTCTTAAAAAAAAAAAAAAACTAAAAAACTATATATTTCAAAACCTTAGAAAATACTGATCACAATTTAGATACCTCATTTTATTTATATATATTTTTTTGTTTATGTATTACATTTACTCATATAAATATAATAATATAAAAAAATTATAATAAAAATATAATAAATATATATGTATCTCCTATTTATCTTTATTTTTGTTACAGTAATTTTAAAATTAATTTTTCTGTTGAGCATTTCATTTTTACATTTTATAAAAAAAAATTTTGCTTCATTTTAATTATGACAAATAATTTAGGTCGCAATAACAAAGCTGTTAAACATGCTTTTAAGGTTTAAAAAATGTTAATTTTTTTCTTGATTGTTACACCACATAAATGTTATCATTATTTATTTATTTTTCAGAAGTATATAAAACAAACATGAATACAACAAATACATTATTAAGTACTTGTGTAAGCGCGTGTTTTAAAGTAGATTTTTCGTAGAATTTCCTTGACTTCACTATGGACACTCTTACTCGACACTGACCTAAACAATTTTGAATCCATAAATACATTTACATTAAACTGTATTTACCCCTTGGCAGTGAGGTACAGGGTAGGGGGGGGGAGCTGAACCCCCCGCATTTTGCTCAGGGCAGGTCTGGCTGTGATACTGAGGTTGTCTTGAAGGAACTTGGTCACTGCAGTAGAAGGGGTTGGAGGGATGTAGCATACTCGTGGAGTACTGTCCTGGATTGTACACCCCATTGGGATAGGCTGACATTGCCTGAAAAGGGCACAGCAGAGAAAAGCAGGGTAAGTCTTGCTGTGTATCTGACTGACAGAGACCGTTATATAAGCCTGAAATGTTGGCAGTACCTGGGGATTGTATGACGCCTGTCCGTTGACCTCTGTTCCAGGGGGGTATGTGTTGCCGTAAGGTCCCGCTGAATGCGACTGGGGATACCAATAATTTGAGTAGCCGGGATACTGAGATTCCTGAAATACAAATGGATCCATGCAGAGATGGTTATAATCTATAAATATATATATCCGAGATTTGAATTAATGAAATATTCTCATTAAATACTTAAGTTGAATGTGCTGACAACAAAAAATCACACAAAAATGATCAATGGAAATCAAATTTATTAACCCATTGAGATCTGGAATCACACTCAAAACTGGAATGTAGAAAAACACACTACAGGCTGATCCAACTTTGATGTAATGTCCTTAAACCAAGTCAAAATGAAGCTCAGTAATGTGTGCGGCCTCCACGTGCCTGTATGACCTCTCTACAATGACTGGGCATGCTCCTGACGAGGTGGTGGATGGTCTCCTGAGGGATCTCCTCCCAGACCTGGACTAAAGCATCCGCCAACTCCTGGACAGTCTGTGGTGCAATGTGGTGTTGGTGGATGGAGTGAGACATGATGTCCCAGATGTGCTCAATTGGATTCAGGTCTGGGGAACAGGCGGGCCAGTCCATAGCATCAATGCCTTCGTCTTGCAGGAACTGCTGACACACTCCAACCACATTGGGTCTAGCATTGTCTTGCATTCGGAAGAAAACGCACCGGCATATGGTCTCACAAGAGGCCTGAGGATCTAATCTCGGTACTTAATGGCAGTCAGGCCCATGGAGTGCTGTGTGGCCCTCCAAAAAAATTCCAACCCACACCATTACTGACCCACTGCCAAACCGGTCATGCTGGAGGATGTTGCAGGCAGCAGAACGTTCTCCATAGCGTCTCCAGACTGACTTGGAGTTATATTGTGGTGTTTAAGTGTTACTTTTATTTTTTTGGGCAGGATAGATAGATAGATAGATAGATAGATAGATAGATAGATAGATAGATAGATAGATAGATGTTTTTCTTTCTTGCATTTTTGTATACATGTTCAGAGGTTTTAGTTATGTTTTGGTCCAATTTATTTATTTCACCTAAAATGTGTTTCTTTTGTCAGTCAACACCTGTAAATTTTGTGTTATGGTTATGGTGTGATGACTTGGGGATAGTAAGAGCATAATTCTAAATAGAATATGCTACAATAAAATAATTCCATCATAAACATAATCACTCATTCCCCTTTAAACCCATCTCAAATCATAACACAATACTGCATATAAAAATACTCATTAGACTCACATAAAATTTAAGTAAATGGTTAATTACCTACATATTTAAATATTATATTACCTGTATATCAAGTGTCACAACTGTTTTCCTTCTTGTTGTTAGATATTTATTATTATAATCAGGTAATTCCAAGCATATTATTTCATATTTCTTCTGCTATGAGTTCAGTCACAACCATTTTAACTCCCTCATACAAATTATATGGGATTTTCTTTAGATAATTTGCATTATTATAAGTAGGCCCTATTATTAGTAACTATAGCAACACCAGAAAACAAATGGCTCCTGTGTTGTGAATTTTTCCGAAAGTAAATAGAACTGAAAATCCCTTAATGCTGGAAGGTACATTCATTCATTCATTATCTTCAGATTGGTCTTGATAAGTTACATATTTGACACATTCTTTTTTTATCTGATGATGTTGACCAATAATAAGTGATATAAAAACATTCTATCCTTTGTCTTAACGAGTCGGTGCTATCTGTTCATGCGCAGGCTCAAGTAGAATTTATTCAGGGAATAAGACTTACTGAGAACACAGTCGAGGTTTATCGACCCTGTGTCCTTTTTTAGGCACTTGAACCCAGGTTACTTCAGGTGGGACTAAACAAGCTGTAAATAAAATGCGTGTGTAACTCCGTATGACTCATCAATGACGTGCTGCGTTGTTTTTACGTTAAATGAGTGTTTCAGTAACAGTCATACTTAATCGCGCTAGTAAACAATACTGTCCATGCAAACCTGAGTGCGCTAGACAGAAAGCATGTGCTTTTGCATGATGATTTACTAACAAACCCTGCGGGCCATACTGTTTAGTCAGTGGCGTACAGCTCGTTGTTTCGTTGTGTGAGATAACTGTTAACGTTAGTGTTGTTAACGCGTCCATGCTAATTCTTCCTCGGTATCATATAACAAAAGACTCACCATGCCGTTGTTCCAGTTATTGTTGTCTGAGTTGTAGCTGGAAGGCCAGGATGACTTGGGATCAGACTGCATCTGCTGATGCATGATCCACGCAGCCTCACCTCCGCCTCTGTCGCTGCCAACTGAGTCGAAAGCCATTCGTGACTAAACCACTAACTCTTTCCGTCCTAAGTTCACTTCTGTCCGTCACAGCTTGGGTTAGAATGAAAGAGCTCTACTCAAAACCGGTGTTTAACGGTTTGCCGCCACGTTGCACAAATTCTGTAGCTACAGTGCGTCAACTGGATATATTTCCCATTTTGTCTGGTATATACACTGCTGAGGCACGGCGCTGTCATTCAGCTCAACTAGCCAGCTGACGCTATTTGACTGACAGCTTAACCGGCCAATAGCTGACAAGCATTGCGGTGACGCCACTCTCATGTGACAACGGTAAAGTTTCTTGTAAATGGGAAGTCCATTTTCGTGAATCGGTTCTTTTCGAGAGATTCTTTTCAGAGATTCTTTTACATTAAAACGCAATCGTCAAGTAATTAATTTAATAATAGATAATAGAATTCTTAATAACAATAGATAATATAATTCTTAATTAAGTATGATTAATAAAAGCATAAATAATTATAGTTGCGTCAAATAATACTACACTGTGAAAAGGGATATTATAAGTACACTTTATGTGAAGTTTACGGACATTTCATTTAACACAAAACAAAAGCATAATTTAAAATACGGATAACATCTGTGGAAACACGCGACATTATGCTGTATTTTTACATTTCTTAATAAAAATAATTTACATCTATTGTCTGAAAAAAGTTTTACGCTTCAGCACGGGCAGTTTTGTGAACCAGTTCAACCGGATAATTCAAAAGATCCGACTCAAAGTTCAACCAGTTCAACGATTCATTTGCGTTCGCGTTATATAATCTAACCGCTGATTATCACTGGATCCAGCTAAAACACAGAGAAATTGCGCCGGTCACTCGGTATAGTATAGTTTTAAAATAATTTAAAGTTACGCTTGGGACATTTGGAGTAAGCAAGCGAGAGTTTAATGGGATAAAATGAACCGGAAGCACTTTCACAGTGTGACATCCTGTGGAAATAAGGATACACATTTGAAATGGTCCATGGCTTGATACTTTACGTTTAAGAAAATCAGTCAAATGTCAGCAAAATGAATTACATGCCAGGGACTGCAAGCCTCATCGAGGACATTGATAGTAAGTTAACTGCAAAATAATTAAAAGTATTTGAGTGAATTCACCCGTTGAGACACACAGTTGGCGTTGTGTAAAGATGTTCGCCTAGCATCTTTGAGCATTTATAAAAGTCGCGTTGTTTCCACACGTTTAAGATAAAAATAGAAATCCTGTCCTGTTGCCTATCGTTCCGCAAGATGAACTAGTTTGCATTCACAATAATTGCCTTAGTGCAGATGTTTGTTTGATCATATATAATTATATCCTGGGAGAATATACAAGTATTTATGGGACTGACGATGCTTTGATTTGCCCCCTTGTCAGAGAAACATCTTGTTCTGCTTCGCGATGGAAGAACGTTGATTGGGATCCTTAGAAGCATAGATCAGTTTGGTATGTATATAACTTTGTTAATTTGCAAGGAAATATTTTCATTTTATTGCAAGATTTTCCACTGTTTGGTGTTGGGGTGAAGGTCGCAATAAATAAAATATTATTTAATGTGTAATAATTTAATGCATGATTTTTTCATTCTATACCTGGGTATTTTGTAAATTTTCCTATTGTAAATATATCAAAACTTTTTTGGATAAGTAATAGGCAATGCATTTCTAAGAACTTCGGACAGCTTTAAAGGCAGATTTTTTTTTCTATTTATTTTTTATTTAATTATTTATTTTTTTCACACTTTTGAAAATTCCAGATTTTCAAATAGTTGTATCCAAATGATATCCTATATTAACAAAACATAAATCGATTGAAAGATTATTTATACAGCTTTCAGATGGTATAAATATAAATTTCCAAAGATTGATTTATGGCTGGATTTGAGGTATAAGGAAATAAACAATATTCAGTACTGTAAAATTTACTGAAAATTACAGTACTTAAAAACATGAACTTGTTACATTATTTTTGTGTTTTCCACAGCTAATTTAGTTTTGCATCAAACTGTTGAACGTATCCACGTTGGTAAGAAATTTGGTGACATACCTCGAGGGATATTTGTTGTCAGAGGAGAAAATGTCGTCTTGCTTGGAGAAGTAGTGAGTACATGTTGATTCTGCTCTTTGACATTGTGTGTGGAGCAACATTTCATGAAGCTAACCGATTCTAAATCTTGCCACTACACATCGAAATTTAACCTTATGCTATTTTTGTCCTTCCAGGATCTGGATAAAGAGTGTGATCAGATCCTCCAGAGAGTGTCCATTGAGGAGATACTGGAGGAACAGCGGACAGAACAGCAAGCCAAGCAAGAGTCTGAGAGACTGAAGCTACAGGCAGTGAAAGAGCGAGGCTTATCAATCCCTAAAGCTGACACATTAGATGATTTCTGAAACAACTTTAGTTCTTTTTGGATGATTTTATTTGTTTTATTGGGTGGTTTTGTTTGATTTGAGATGACATTCTGTCCTGAAATCATTCTGTCCGATGATAGAGAAGTGAGTCTCACAAGATTTTGTTTCGCTAGTTGCTGTAAAGTCATGTTTTGAGAATCGCACACCATCTTTGTTTCTTTTTATGGCATGATGCCATAGAGAAATGAAGGATGGAGCACCAAACTGAAGCACTTGGCCTGTTGGCTTTTAGTTTAAACAACAATAATGGTATACAAGAAAGAAGTTTATTTCAGTGTTCACTATGTTATGGATATGACGCTATGATTAAGTTGGTATATTATGTAAAACACATGAAACAACACTGAAAATATTTTTGTTCTATTAAACCTATTTTATACCAATGAAAATATTTTTGCTCTGCTTGCCTCTGATAAACCATATTTAATTTTGTAATGCGATTTGATGATTTCCAAAAAAGTGTTTTTAGAATTCAGTAAACAAGCTTTTAAAATGTTAGTGTATTTACATTATGTTTGAATGGGACATAATATTGAAAACATATTCTAATTCTTATCTGTGTTATCTTTCATTTGGGTTTACTATATGCTTGAACATAGTCCCCAATTAGGATTTTCATGTGGAGCATGTCCTTGCATTAATTGGTAGCTAGGGGGTGATTTAGCCTCTGTTCTGGTATGAGGCAATAGTTCTCAGAGAAAAGGACATCACACATCAAAGCTTGTTAGACACAAGCTAAAATGGCACAGCAGTATTTCCACATACTTTGAAGGCAGACAGGCTACAGTGAAAACACAAAGTTGCAGATTTATTACATTGAGTCTAATAATTTTGCCACAAAACTGCTAGTAGAAAATATATATTTATATAAACACGTTTCTATATTGTAGATTAGAGTTTCTTGAAAATATTTAAAAGGTAGAGCATCCTTGTTAAGGGGTGAATTCACTAAATGTCACTTCGCTGAAGTCTCAGAGAAAATGCGGACTGAAATTAGTACTGGGTGAGATTACAGGGGTGAGTTCACACCTCCACTATTCCAGTCCGGATTTCAGTATGACAAAACTTTCATGCATTGATGTTGCCCCTATTTTATCTGAAAAAATAATACTGAAAAATATACTATATAATATATAACTAGTAGAGTTTTACCTGAAAATTAAGTTTTTTTTATTATTGAATTGATTTATAAAAATGACACCACCGATCGCAGTTGTGTTTGCCTGAATATCAGCAGTGAATAACTTGCCATGTATCCCCCAGTCACAGCTTTGTTAAAATGCATTGCTTTAGTTTTAGTTTATATACTTACCTCATAGTTTTCTGCATATGTCTTTTTGGCTACGCGCGATTGGATCTGTACAATCAAAGTGCTAATCAAAAGTTGCTGAATTAGCCTAAGAATGCAAAATTTATAATCGGCATATAATTGTATTGTTGGGTAAAATAATCACTGTTTAAACCAAAGCAGGTTGCAATTCTTGTCCTTAGCTATTTATTGGCCTTGACTTTTAATCCCGGGCTATCCCATTTTCTATTATTGCGCCCAGCGCCGACTGAATGAGCGGGAGCGGCATGAATGTGCTGCTATCAAATATCATTTGACAGCCATGCATGCTTGTTCTCAGTCTCGTGCGTCACAGCTGCATTTGAACACGCCCCTTCCAAACGCTTGTTGAATAGGAATGACAAGGAAACATGACAAGCGCTAAAGACGAATCTCATATAACGTTACTGTTATAATCGCACGCGTGCTCGCGTCTCTTCGCATCGCTACGGCATTTGAAAGTCGCAGTACCGCTGTACATTTGAACCGTGCCACGGGGAAAGCCGCTTGGGACCCAGCCAAAAATTACAACTGAAAGCAGAAACCCAGCCCTGCTTCGATTACGCACCGAGAGAGGGAGCACGCTGATAGTGACAGCGGCACTTCAACAACTCGTCTGCGATCGACCGTACGACTGACTACTAGATCCGTTTTTTGCCGTGCAGCCTCAAAGGATGTAGACCTCGGCCTGCTGACTTTGGCATGTTCGTTTTAACAGGACTTGTCGCCAGTGGCTCGTTTGAACAGGCAATGCCTTCCCTACGCGTTTTGTGGCGCAAACTACAACAACCGCACGCGTACGCAAGCGATTCGGTGTTTTACTTGTCTATACGTGTGTTGATAGTTTAAAAAAATGCCTACGTTTTTTATTTAAATACTTTTGTACGGACGGAAAATAGCGTATTCGGCTGGGAGGAGCAATAAGGAGCTCTATCTACTCTTCGGCTTCCAAGGCAATATCACGGAGGGTTATTTTGATGGAGCTGGAGAATATTGTTGCAAACACGGTACTCCTGAAGGCAAGAGAGGGTGAGTACGGAAAACTACCGCAAAAATGTGATTTAACGTGCGTGAATCTCACGTACTTTGTTACATATTACTGCCGCGAAACCGCTGCTCGTGCACCTATCGTGATGATGTAATCTCGAGCAGATGCTGTGTGGATTTATCCTGTAACATTGTTTCAAACACCTCCAGCGGCGCTTTCATCTGTAACCGACGTCAGAACGCCAGCGTCATAATGCTGTTAACGTTACATTGTATCGTTTGACAGTTGGTACGTGTTACAGGCTCAAACGAAAGGGAACATCAGCCTCCTACATCCGTTTTAAGCGTCGTGATTTTTAAAAATACAAAACAACTAGCTATGTTCGCTGCAGGCTACGTTTTCACTGAGGTAGGCTACATAACGTGAGCTGTGTGAGACGAAATGGTAGATGTGTTACAGCTGCACCCCCCCGTGTTTTTTTCACAAACACTCGCTGCTAGTTAACATAAACGCGGTTGGAACCAGGGCAAACTGTCTATAAGGCGATGTGAACGACACTTGTCTTCGTTACCACCGACACCACAATAACCGCTACTTTCTTTGCTGGTGTTTTGAAACATAAGGCCTCTTCAGACCATTATTCCGCTAATCCTGAGGTGTCGTCTGAAACTTGATTGATTTAGATTTAGATAGAGACAGATGTAAACCAGTATCACAGTATTAGGGTATATAGAATATATGCTAGTACGTGTTGTCTTTTTGTCAAAGAGTAAATGGCATTATCGTAAGACAGATGATATTGCATTAAATAAAGCAAAGGTTTTAGTTTTTTCACTGTGACATAATCAGTGAGAAAATACACTGTAAAACGCTGTAAGTGTAAAGCAGCTCTCTTACATCAAGGGAAATTATAATAAAGTCCTGGTGGTTTGGAGTAGGAAAGGCAAGAAATAGTATATTCTTCATATTCAGGTTGGTTGCACTACAGTTCTGTTAATTTGATTTCAACAAAACAGTTTGAGATGGTAGTGTATTTTCTGTACATCTGTACATTTCAAAACTAACAATCACAATGTGCCCTTGCTTAAAAAGTGAATCTTTTTTGATCTGCACAGAGTCATTCAGATTTTGCTTCTTGCAGTTTGTCATGATCTTGACCTCCAGCTACCGGCATCTCAATGCGTCATTCAACTTATTCTTCTCTGATCCTTCAGAGTTGAGTCTTGACGTTGTTCAGTAATTGCCGGCGAATCTGGTTAGCCATAGCTTCCACAAACGTTGTGCACCGTTGTGTCTGTTAACTGCCCAAATTCTCATGTGGCCTGGAGGCACAAGCTCATGTGTTCAGTTCCTGTGCTCTTTGTTGCACTTAGCCAGGAGTCTACCATAAATGACCAAGGTTTTGACAAGTGTAAGATTTACAGTCTACCTCACTATGTTGTTGAACAGTGAGTGCTAGGCTAAGCCAGTAACATTAGCTGCCTTCCTGGTCGCTGATGTAATTGAATAATGTGGAGAATTTTTAAAATGAGAATTCATCAAAGAAGCTTGATTCAGTTTTATTTTCCACTCTTCCAACAGAATTTCTCTCAAAGGACACCGGGTACAAGTGTGCACAGTTGTTGAGGGCATGTTTCACAACGCTTTGTACAAATATTGGGAAAAGCCTTTTTACATGCATGTTTCAACATTTGACTGGACCATCCTGCTTTTAATAGAAGTAGACAACATTTTTTTATGTAATAACCTCAATTAAGTACATGTTTTGACAAAAAGGTTTGGAAAGAGCATCAGTTGATGACATGTAATTTAAAACTATACTACTACTACTAGTATTACTATTACAAAGATGTTTCTTGTCATGCTTCTGCCTTTTAAGTTTTGCATACAGAGCGAACATCAGGAAATCTGTCTTTTTAAAGTGGTCTTGTGTTTATTGATGTGTGCAGGCCTGTGTGTGTGTGTGTGTGTGAGAAAGCACTTGTTCAGTGAGGGTATGCTTTGTTTGTTCTTCGTCCATTTGTGTGTGACTGTCCCCCCATTTGTTTATCGTGCTGTGTTCGGAGCAAAAAATGAGGCGCAAGGCACGCAGACTCTTGTCCAAATATTCGACTAGCAGCAGATAACAGGAAAAGCAGAGTTTACAGGCCACACAGTCTGTTTACATGGCTGAAGCCACGCTTCCGAAATCATTAGAGAGCCCGGCCAGAGCCAGGCAGCCCCAAACTAAACAGAAAACCCATCTAGGTCTGTTATGATAGTCTGCTCTTAGATTGAACGTATTCAGGCTTAGACATTGCGTTGGCATTGAGAAGGTAGAAGGTAGGCATGCTGATTTCTTTTTCTTTTCTTTTTTTTTTAAGTTATATAGTAATTATGAAAGATAAAGATTTGAGTTTTCTTGCAAATGCAATTTTTTCTTGTTACTGTGAGAAATACTGTATCTCGCTCTATAAAATGGAAGGCCAATCCACCAGATTGGAATATAAAATGAGTAATTGTGATGAAGTTTTTTTCTAAAATGCAAAGTTTTGAGATTTAAAGGTCTTAGTTTCTTGCAAATGTAACTTTGATTACTGTTACTATGAGAAATACAGTAATGCACACTATAATACTGAAACCTGCTTCCACCTCAAATTAAAAATAAAATGTAATTGTGAGAAAATTTAGAAATTATTAACTCGCAGCTATAGACAGTCACATTTATGAGATATTAAGTTCTTACAAAACCGACTCGCTATTACTGCAAGAAATACACTCATAGTTGCGAGATGTAAAGTTGCAAATGTGGGATGTTTCCATACTGTAGTGCCCCCTGTGGCAGCGCCTGAGTTTGCAGTGCGTGCTTTCCCTTCTGAAACACATTTGAAATGCGTTGACACACAAACTGAGCTAGTGTTGCTGCATTTGCACTCTTGTACTTGCACAAGGATGTTTTAAACATGCTAATACTTTCCTCCCACCCCTAGTGACTACTATAAGCTGCTGCATCAGGTGAAGTGATCTGATGTTATATATATATATATATATAGTCCCAATGCACATACATTATACTGCTCTAGAAGCCTAGTAAATTTCTAACTGTGTGATTTGTTGAGATTTATGATGGAAGTTCACTCGCGAGAGGAGAAATATGAAGATGACATAAGGCAAACATACGAGCCAAGTTCAGGACCTCAGATATCTGGTGTCATTATCACAGATAGACAATACAGGCAGATAGGAGATAAAAAATAGCCTCTCTGTCTTCAAACCAGGGTCAGCTCAGAGTAGGATATAGAGTCGATAAATAATCAAATCTAACCTTCTTAAGTTTCTTGAATGGTTTCTTGAATTTGGTGTGTTATTCCAAATTAATATTTTTCTTTATAATCTTTTGTCAAAATGTATTAACTTTCTCTAAACATTAAGGGCCGGTTTCCCGGATAGGGATTAGATTAAGCCAGGACTAGACCTTTGCTAATTTAGGACATTAAAGCATGTTTAGAAACATGTCTTACAAAAATGCATTATCTGTGAGCATTTTAAGACCAAACAATGGCAATAATGTATTTTAAGA
>JAUMHP010000055.1:14313167-14358395 GCA_032361065.1 Enteromius trimaculatus
TTTTGCGGGCCTTTCAATTTGGTCTTAAATTTGGTTTGAAAATGGTATTAAAAAGTCTTAAAATGTCTTAAATTTAATTTGGTCAAACCTGCAGACACCCTGCAATCTGAACCTGCTCTTTGTCTAAATGGAGTTGATATTAATAGTAAAAAAATGTACAAATAAGTTTATTAGACAGTTGTTTTATAAAAATAAATCTCTACAGCCTAGAGGGAATTTTTTCTGGAATGTTTGCTTTGCAGATATTGTATGGAAAAAGGCTTGGTTGCTCCCTTACAGATTTTGTATGTCTAACAAACATAGAGAATTGCATTTGAAAATCTTCAAAAATAAAAGAAATAATAATTCAAAGCCTTTAAAGGCTTGCTTAGTGGATATAGAACTATACATGGATTCTATTCAGCTTATTGACAGTAAAAATGTAAACAAACAACATCATTTGCTGAAGAACTGAACCTTTTCAAAAAATTGATTCCATCTTGTTTTCTATAATTAATTTTATTTAGTTGCTGTCTGTATTTCTATCAGGGAAGAAAAATAAATATTTGTAAAAAATAATGTTTTTAATGAGAAATGTAACCCCGTTTTTTTTTTTGTGTGTGTACTATTTGGATGTCTTGATAGTTTTGTATTATTTATTGTTGTGTCTAGTTCTAATAACCATAACAACAACAAAAAAAGTCTTCTGCTGCTATATCAGTATATATCAATATGTCAGCTTTTTGTGCAGCCTAAATGCGATTCACAGAAATATTTATTTCACAAATATGAATACGCACCCAGGCTTGAAATCCCCTCGTGTCCGTACAAATACATGTGAATAAATGGAAACATTCCCTAAAAAACAGCCAGTAATACCAATGATGCGGTCAGGATGCGCTGTTTCCCTTAAAAATTATTAATGATAAATATGATTAATGATTGTGCCTGCTTTCTCCCGAGAGTGACAGATATGCTGCCTTTCGGTAAGCATAACAGAAATGTCCCGGACACTCTGGTACGCACTTTTATATTTCAGTCTATTGCGTTCAAACTTTGAGTATTATCTGGGTAATTAGTGACACTATAAAAATCACTATTAAAAAATGACACTGTAAAAATGGACGCAAGATTGTATTTTTTCACTGAATTTTGCCCACTGGGTTAAAGACTTTCTTTAGCCTATTGAATATAAATTTAATTTAACTTTCTTTTTTTTTTTTTTTTCCTCTCCATGAAACTGTTAAGGAGCTCAGGCCACTGGTATAACAGCATAACAGTGACTGCAAAATATGTATTAGGCATGGAAATAAGTTTTGATGCTTCTTTTCATTGGTCATATGGCCATTTTCATCACCTGGCACCCTGTTGTAGTTTAGAATTGTACCGTACACTTTTTCCAACTAAACTAAGCTGCGTTTGCAGCAGTGCAGCGATCGCTTCGGCACAGTCTATTTTTGCTGTGCTGGAATCCGGAACAGCAGATTGTTTGTGGGAAAAATTAACATGGATTGCCATTAAATTGTAATAAATTCATAATTTACGCACAATTAATGTGTGATACTTTGTACATGGTAAATTAGAAAAATAAATCCAATAAAAGAAATAAAAAAGGAAAATACATGAATGAGCACAGTACTTCTGTAAAACTTGCATAATGCGATCAGATATGTTTTTTTTCCTACAAAAATTACTTTTTATATCGTTGAAGAAAGAGGGGGAGTTTAATCGCATCAGCCAATCATTCTGAAGTATTTCATGTGCCGGTCTCAGTCAAGACGAAGTTCTGAGACAAGGTGGTGATATGCGTAACGCACACGGACTGTGAAACAGGCGTTAGGCCCTAGTCTGGCCCTGACCCGAGATGCTTATGCCCTTGCCTGAAATCATTCAGATTTGTGTGTAATAGCAAAATAATTACATTTTGTTTCGTGGTATAGTTAATTTAGGGGGGGAAAAAACTGTTTGGAGCATTTTTTATTCCTTAAATATAAATGTTTGTGTTTTAAAATAACGACCAAGCAGCCAGCTGCAGACAGAGCTGATTATAAACTATATTTGATCAATTTAGCCTTCTCAAGTCATCAGGACTCGCCTAAAATAAAATCTATATAGAATTACTAAAATAGTTCAAGCATATGTTTAAATGATATGCCTGTACTATCATAATGTTTATGCAAAATAAATAGATGAAACAAATGATCACAATGTACACGGACCACAAGCCCACCACAATGCTGGTTGTTACAGGCTGTTGACAAGACGTTGCTACTGTATGCAGTTGCCAAGTTATGGATGTTGGTGCTGCATTTTACTCATACGTTCCTAAAAGTTTCCATTGGTTACATGTATTTAGTCTTAAATAGATGTCTATGGGCTACCGATTCATTAATGCTGCACATCTGGACATGCTTATTATTTACATGCTATTTATTTGAGGTACTGCATACTGTAGAGAAGGGAGTTATGCATACTCTATTACAGAGATGATATTTTGATCTCTAGATGAGCCCAAGTTCACTTCTTTAATGCAAGTACAATAAGAAATAGTTATGCTTTATTTAACCGACTGAAACCGAATTAACATTGATAATAAGAATGGTTATTATTACAACTCATGAAAATATTAATCTAATTTATCTCTGTACCCATTTATACAACCACACCCGTACACTTCACAGGCTTTTTTTTTTGCTTTGCTTTGTCTTATTTTGTTTCCTCCTACTTTGTGTTTCATTTGCGTATATGAGTGTAGATATTTGTGACTGGTGTTAGTCTATGTCATCATGCTTCTTTCTATATATGTTTTATTGTGCTCAATAAAAAAAAAAAAAAAAAAGAAAGAAAGAAATAGTTATGCTTGATTTAGCAGGACTAATAAAAGCCTTGTTAAATTTATGTGACTAAGCGGTTTAGTTATTTATGTTGAATATTCTTGAACTTTCAATAAAAACACATAGCATGTGGATTAAATAACTGTCTTCCGGTTGTTCTGAAATCCAATGCTGGTGATTATCAATATCAACAAATATTTGATATCTTTGTAAATCTGTTATAAGTGTAGTCTTTCCACCAGTGCACCACTTGCATTTATTAGATTACCATAAACATCCTGTTTCATGTCTGATCATTGACTCAAAAGGAAAATTCAGTCATAACTGGCTAGTCTTCATGCCGTTTCAAACCCATTTGACCATACCATATGCCATCTTCAGGAAAATATTTTTAAAAAAACATCCTGGCCAAAAAGGATGCAACAGACCCATAGCGTTGTCATAAAACTAATTGTTATTTTCAATATATATATGTATATAATCTTGTAATCTAAATGTGTGTGTGTGTGTGTGTGCGTATATGTATATGTAAATATGATTTTGCTTACATAATGTGTGTGTGTATATATATATACAGTGTATATTTATTATGTATGCATTCATGCATGAATATATTTAAGAGATATATTGTTTATATATTAAGTATATTTCAGTCTAGGCTTTCTCGAGCCAGCTTCAGAGATTGTTCAAAAATTTTATGTTTATTTTTTTATTTTTTTCCCAAATGTGTTTTATGTTGACGTGTTATAGACATAAAGTGTATAGTTTATATAATAAACTCCTATATTGCTATTGTTTAGGTACTAGGTTCGGTTTAGGTATTGTGTGTAAACAGTTTATGCTACTAATAAACAGCCTATGCTACTATGCATATTATTAGAATATTATGCATGCTAATAAGAAACTAGTCAATAGCAAGAATTTGAGCTTGACAGTGCTAATTCACTTTTTTGTACAGATATCAGCCTTTGTGAAGAATTTCCTACCAATTTATAACAAAATTTGGGTGAGCAAATGATGACAGCATTTTTATTTTGAGGGCAAACTGTCCCTTTAAATGGCCCAGACTTTATATGAGTCTTTTACAAAGCCAGCACTGTTGAGTTGAGCCAAAGTGAGCATGGCCTGATTGCTAAGTTTGTCTTGGTCATGACTCCTTGAGTTCTTTGAAAAGCTGTTTGAAGCCAGTGCCCTTAAAGCGATAATAAAAAGACAAATGACCGCATCGCTTTGGAATATTTCAACAAAAGGCCTCTTCCTCCAATAGTCCTGGCCTTCACCTTTGGAAAAGGCGGCACTTTTTTACATCCTGTGGCACAAAGGCTTCTGTTGTAGTTTGAGGGGCCACACCTTGGAGAAGCCCTTAAACACATAAGCACATGGACTAGAAGACCAACTATGTATAGAGCAGGTTTGTTTTTACTTAACACAGGTAGTCAGTGACTTTTATTTTCTGTAGCCAGACTGTGTTGGCTACCGTTAGTAGTCCGGTCCATGGCAAAGCAGAGTTAAATAAACACCAGCTGTCCTGAGGTTTTGTTTGTTAGTTTCTAACACGTAGGAAGTCTTTTGGAAACCGGTTGTGTGTTCTCACTTGTGTTGACTTGGACTGTCATGAAACCTAATAAAGCCATGGCTTTAATGTAATTTCATGGTGTTTATTATCGCATACTTGACAATTTGCGGGTGTAATATCATTCCATATATAGTCACGAGAAGGTTGAGGAATGTATTTTTTATTGATAGACAACATTTTGCCCTGGAATTTATTTTCAAGTGCATTTTCTTCCTAGGCAAGAAGTCTCTTAAGCCCACAAAGACTGCATTTATTTAAAAAAATAAAATTATAAATTAATATTTATTAAAATAAATATTTTAAAATATTTGTACTATTTAAAATAACTGTTTTCTATTTTAATATATGTTATAATGTAATTTACTCATGTGATTCAGAGCTGAATTTTCAGCATCATTTACATTAGTGTATCAGTTCTGAATAATAGGATTCATTTCTGCCAACAAAGACTGTAGTGTATGTCATATACTTATGTCTATTGCACATTTTTATTTTTTATTAAGTTGTCAAATTTAGACAACAAGATTTTTCTTAATACATTTTATTAGATTTGATACGTAGGTGTTAGATTTTGGCTGCCATCATGTTGATGGAAATGTTTCGACCAAAGCATCAAAGGTCAACAGCTTGTGCTGAATTAAAATTGGATGTTAAAAAAGTTCTTCCCGTATGTTTCCATTTGTGACATTTCACACATTTGATATTTGTGTGAAACATTTGTGTGTTCCAGCTGCTTCCAGCCAGCTTGTGATGGCATAAAGGCAATAAAGAAAATATAAAAAAAAAAAAATTAAAGTTGACTCAAGGCCAAGTTGTTCACTCAACCCAAGTCCCATGTCTCTTTTTTTTTTTTTTTTGTTCAGCTAACACATTTTAGTTATCTTGAATGTTGATGTAATTTATTTTCTTATGTACTGTATCTTTAGGCCTCAAAACACTAACCTCAAGAATGGTGGCAATCAACAAATGTCAAAAAGATGAGCTTTTTACAGCACAGAACAACAAATAACTAACACTAATAATAAAACAACAACAAAAAAGATTAAATGAAATTAGCAAACCAATAATTTGATAACCGTAGCTGCGTAATTTATTCATGCTGTAATGCATGCTGGGAAATCAACAAAGCCTGAACATTTCAACAACATGAAATTCTTTGTTCAGACAAGTGCGTTTGACTAGGGACAACATTTGTGGTCATTTTGTTGGTCTGACGAGGTCAGAAAATAGCTTTTTTATTTTTTGTATGTGAGACTCAAAAAGGATTTGTAAACTGAAAAATATGAAGTAGCATTTTTGCAGTGAATGTTATGAATTAAAAATAGATTGTACTGCAGTTTTTGTCATATGATAAGTCATGTTTTGATAGTGCTTTGTAGTACCGACAGTATTTCTGTAGACAAATATCTGGTTAATTTCTTACCCATGTCACTCACCCCTTGCTACCAAAAAAGGGTCTAACTAGAAACTAGGTTTTAGTTTTATTTTTTAAAATGCCACTTAAGGAAAAAGTGGTGTGTATATATAGTAATGTGATGTTTTACCTCTGACTATAATGGCGGCTTTAATTGATTGACATTATTTTAAAAGTTCTCCACACTCTGTTACAGGCAGGTTAAAACGCAATCTCTTTTTATTGTGCGTGCTATTATCAGTATAAACGGCTATATAAAAAAACTATTTCTTTTGTCTTGTGGGAAGATCCTATCTATTTGATAGAAGGCTGGTTAAATGCATGCATTTAGGACCTTTTTTCCATCTTGAACAAGCCTCTGAATTCTTAGCAGTCCCAAGTCGGCTGACTCTGAACTCAATGACTGTAGCTTCATTGTTAAAATGTGAAAGTGAATGCACACCAATGTCTGAATGGAGCATCTCAACACTGTCATCATAACCTTTGTTACATATTTATGGGTGATTCATCGAAAATGAACACATTTTCACCTTTTGTTGTATTTTACTATATGCTACATTTTCAAAGGATTGTATGTATAGCATTCATTTAGTATATATTTTAATTATATTTAATGTAATTGTTATATTTATAATGCATTTAAGTTATATGTGAAAGTTTTCCCACAAACAAACTGGCATGAAATAATTATGAAAGAATAAAAAATTAGTTTTATTTTTTTTCATGCATTCAAAATTATTTCATGCCCGTGTGTCGCAAAATTGTAATTTAAATATATAATATAAATTGTTTATAAATACATTTATATTAAAAATGTATATATAATGCATATACTAATTGGATTAGTATAGATCACCCTTAGTATATATTTATTATTATTATTATTATTCTATAATATATATTATTATTATATTTTATCACACTACAAAGAACATGAAATAGATTTGAAAATCCAGTCACTTAGTCTGTTAAGCTACATTATCACACTTTACCATGCTTAAAAACACGTTTGGGTCCTTTTAGTGAGTTAAGCTGAGTTGTCATTTTTGAATGCCATTCAAACTGGTTTTAATAAGAACTAGCTGCTGCATTGTGGACCAGCTGTAGTCTATTTCAGCTGATGTTTGCATGTTGCTCATTTGACTGTGTGGCGTAAATGCAAAAAGCTTTCCAGAAACTCATGAGAGGAGTATTTTTGTTCTCTTCATTCAGTGCTGCGTTAGCATGCAGCTTATTGGTGATGCATATCGCCTTTCATTTTATTAATGAGTAAGTATTTGTCTTTGTCACTGTGTGCATGCAAATGAATCATGCACCGTTTTGCTTATGCGTGCTTTTGATTTTGATCTGACAGAAAGAGAGTATATTATTGTGGTATAATGTTTCTGAACGTTGACAGTGTTTCCTGTTTAACTTCTGCTACAAGCACCAGAGATGCTAGATAGGAGATATTTGATACACTGTCAAAAAGCAACAGATACTGCATTTTTTAATGCTTTCAAATAAAAAAAGCTTCATTTGTCACTATTAAATTAATTGGGGTTTTTTGGGGGGTTTTTTTTTTTTACTTATTTCATTAAAATTGAATCGGCAGAAACAAACCTGAAAGACTTTCCATCACTGCTTCACCCATTCTTGCTGTTTTGCAGATCATTTGCAAACATGATGGTAAGCACTGTCATACTATAGGAGTAATCGACCAATCACAGTGCTCTCTTGAGAATTTTCACCTGTATTTCTCAGTTCAGACTCTCTGTGTAAATACAGTCAAAAAGGGCACAGAAGAGACGCTGTTTAAAGAAAAAGCTCTCCTATTGCTATTATGTACTGTCTATATTTAAAAAGTATTTTTTTCACCTACTTAATTTTAACATTCCTTTCCTTCGAAGAGAAAACGCCCCGATGTAAAAAATATACCCGCTACTTCATGTCCGCAACAATACAGTGCATGTGTACAGTTGTTTTTTGTCTGTCTGGTTGATACAGACCTGTTTTTTTTTTTTCATGTAATTTGTTACCTTCCTCAGGATGTGGTTTACTGGTGATCAGTCAGTGTGGATGAACGATTCAGTGAGAGAATGCAGTCAGCAAAAGCATGCTCTGCAGGAAAAAAAAAAAAAGAATCTGTCAAAGATGAAAAGGCCAACAATTTTCCTGCACATTTACAATGCATCTAGAAGTGCATTAGCAATATTATGCAGCTGTCAACACTGAATTAATTCAGTTAGATTTTTTATAAATTGTAATATTATAGTATATATATATATTTTTTTTATTATCAAAATGTACGCTGTTATTTTTCTCTTATGGAGCTAAAAATAATTATTTACAAATAATGAAAATTCTAATTCTTCTTATTCGGTATCTAGGCCTTGTTTATTTTATCTGTCCAACTTGGTAACCTCTGCCATATCCGTTGTAGCAATCAGACATCAGTTGGGCTACGAAACATCATTGAAAAACCTCTCCCCACAGATCGACTCTATAACCATACAAGGAAACGGCAGTGCTGCAGATTTCTCGTCAATCAAAGCATGCTCAGGTTCCTCTTTAGTTCACACAGTCGCACACGTATATTTAGCCACCGGTAAAGTGTGTACACACACACAGAGTAAAAACGTATTTTTGTTCTCAGAGAGTGAAACTGGGTTGTGGCTGGTCTCTTTTTTTTCCCCTTCCTTGTCTATACAGACATCCGACATCACACTTTAATAACTCTTCTAACCGACCCTGTCAAGAGGAAAGTGCAGTCAATCACCCCCTTTACATGCTTTATGCGCTTTGATGGCAGCTATAGGCAGGTGTCTAATTCACTCTGAGTTCTGTAAGCAGTCATACGTTTAGTGTTTATGATATAAATAATTGTACGTATGCCGTGCAATGTAATTCATTTCTTTCTAGAAATGTCTTGTATATTCCTAGCCAATATTTTACATCTCTCATGTGCATTAATTTTAGTACATTTTGCACATAACTGCATGAAGTAAAACAAAACAAAAGCCTTTTATTTTGACAATGTACAGTGATAAGTGCTAGAATTGGTTTATTTGAATAAGGTTTTTCAACATTTTTCATCCTCTAAAAACATGCATTTTTAAATGTAATTGAACATATGCCATGCAATTTCATTTTATTTTTTGTTGAAAATGTTTTATTTATTGTTAGTCAGTATTTTACATATTTCATCTTTGTTAATTTGCACATAATTGCATAAAGCAAAAACATTTTATGACTACGTCCAAAATGATAGGATTTTATTTATTTGAATAAGGTTTTTGAAAAAAATTTCATGCTCTGAAAACATGTTAGTGCACGTAAATTTAAATATATATGCATATTATCTTTTTCATATATTTTTTTTATTTTGATTCCTCTAGATTTGATTATATTTGAATTTAGTTCTGATTATTTTATATTGACTTTTTATTCTTAATATTGTTTTGCTTAGGAAGTGTTTCATTCCATGTATTAATTTTTTACTAATGTTTTTTTTATTATTATTATTAGAAAGGCCTTACTTGACTGACTAGCAAAATACTTTTTTAAATTTTATTCCTGGCTTTATAACAGCATGACAGTGTTTGGTTTTTCTTTTCATAGCAGAATGGATTTTGGTATGATTTTAGACATTATCCCAGGTTAATCGATCTCAATCCATAATCAGTCCATTACTAAGTTTAGACCCTTACCTGATGTTGAACGTTGATTGTTTGTCAAGGTTTTGCATGCAATCGCTTGGGCCACACGTTTTTTTGACACCACGTCTGTCGAGTTATTACCTGTTATAGTCTCGCAGACCACCAACTAAAACGCCTCTCTGCTTACAGAAAAAGAAAACAGACCCTAAACCCACAAGATGAAACTAAAGTGAGGCACGTGCAGAGACTCCCCAGGAATACTCACTAGCACAATTTCAGACTGTTTTGCGTTATGTGAAAATTACAAATTCTGCTTGTAGAT
Organism: Enteromius trimaculatus; assembly: GCA_032361065.1. NCBI lineage: Eukaryota > Metazoa > Chordata > Actinopteri > Cypriniformes > Cyprinidae > Enteromius > Enteromius trimaculatus. The sequence continues at coordinate 14,322,931 of JAUMHP010000055.1, forward strand.
TCTGTAATTATTTTAAAGTGGAAACCTCAGCCTGGACTTTACATACTGAGGTGGTGTTAAACAACGTTATAAAATGGGTTGCGCTTCAGTTTGTGGACTGCGGTCAATAAACATACCCTTAATGTGATGCTCGCAGACGAGTGAGCGTAGTTACTCGAACAGGTTCTTCAATTTATTGTGTTGTTTTATTTTACAGTTGTCGTTCCTATAACAACTCTGCTTCTCATTATTCGAATTGTTATATAATCCGCATTTAACTGTAGCTAATTTGCTCTCTAAAGACTTGAACCTCTGAATCACCAAGTAAAGCAATCATCGGCAGTAAAATGACGAGATGTTGCCGTCATGCGGGGTGTGTGTCTGCCGTGTCTCTGACAGATGCGAGCGTATTTTTATATTGTGCACATTAGGTCACATCCATAAAACGGACATGAGACAAAAGGGTGTAGTCGGAGTCTTGTGGAACAAATTAAGCAGGCTCACTAATTCTTCAACGTAATATGGCCTCGTTTTTTTATAAGCTGACATGTAACACTATCATGTGTGTGTTTAAGGACACAAAGAGACACAAAATTGATTTTCTGTCATTCTTTTTTTATGCTGTGTGTTTTAGTATTGATCAGCCGATGCACAGCAAGGGTTTTCTATAAATGCTGTCCTGATTGTCAGATTGGCTATTGTAACTGTCGAAATTGATTGACAACACTGTCCAGAGTGTCCATTTTAAGACGCCTCTTTGTTTTCAGATGTTATTGAACATTATGAATGCGTTTGACATGAAGCACATCCTAGTACAGCTTCTGGCAATTCACAGGAGCTTCTCAAAACACATAAATTCTGCCAGGCTAGCCATCATGAGACACATTTATTATATTCTGTTGAATATAATAGAAATTCTTTTGATACCTGCAGGACAGTCTTATTTACTCGTTCAGAAGAAATGTTGTAAAGTGTGGCCTTAACTGGTTTTGAGAAACTGATAAAGGCATGTCAGTCACAATATGAAAAGGGTGCTTGCCGTTCCTAAATGAAGATATGCACACACAAACACATATTTATACACACACATGTGGCCTGACCGTGCCGTGGCCCACAGTATTTCATGCCATGAATTCCTGGACTGAATCCTCAATCACTTTGATACTGATAACAACTAAATGTGTCGGCACATGGTGAGTTTGCCAAGCACTCGTAAATGCCAAGCGCTGGTATCCTTCATAATGCTGTTTTCAGCCTGTGTGCGTGTGCGTACATGTGACCTGTTGACTTTTGAGGAGTAGTTCTGTAGTCATCACTAACGATAAGGATGAAATATTTAGCTGTTGGGTTTGTTATTTAGGGTTTCTGCAAGTCTCAAAAAAGTCTTAACTATTAACAATTACTGTTAATCAGAGCAGAATGTGTAATATTCAAATCATGGTATTAAAAGTTGCATGCACTCTGAAAAATATCTTCCTCAGTATTTTATTGTTTTTTTTCTGGTATAAATACCTAAAATCAAAATACATTTAAATGAGATGCTAAATGAAGAGATTTTTGAGAAATTTAACCAAACAAAGGGAGTTGTATTTAAAACATGAACAAATATGTCAGTGGTGTTTAAAAATGACTTATAGCATTTGAATAAATGTATCGTAATTTAAACGCATCTTAATTTTCATATATAGGCTATATATACAGAAGGAACCCCTTAAATTTCTCACTCTTTTTTTATATTGCAACCATTTGTTAAATTATTTAAGCTCATTTTTCCTTATTAATGTTCACCCATATTGACGGAAAAACAAGAATTGTTGACATTTTTGCAGATTTATTAAAAAAGAAAAACTGAAAGATCACATTGTCTTAAGTATTCTTATACTGTGACACTCATATTTAACTCAGGTGCTGTCCATTTTTTCTGATCATCTTTGAGATGGTTCTACACCTTCATTTGTGTACAGCTGTGTTTGATTATACTGATTGGACTTGATTAAGAAAGCCACACACCTGTCTACATAAGACCTTACAGCTCACAATGCATGTCAGAGCAAATGAGAAACATGAGGTCAAAGGAACTACCTGAAGAGCTCAGAGACAGAATTGTGGCAAGGCACAGATCTGGCTATGGTTACAAAAGAATTTCTGCTACACTTTTCTGCTACAAGGTTCCTAAAAACACAGTGGCCTCCATAATTCTTAAATAAAACTCTCCAATACAGTCCCAACAGTGAAGCATGGTGGTGGCAGCATCATGCTGTTGGGGGTGTTTTTCAGCACAGGATGACTGGTGTAATCGAGGAAAAGATGTACAGGGATATCCTGGACAAAAACCTTCTCCAGAGTGCTCAGGACCTCAGACTGGGCCGAAGGTTTACCTTCCAACATGACAATGACCCCAAGCACACAGCTAAAATAATGAAGAAGTGGCTTCAAAACAACTCTGTGACTGTTCTTGAATGGCCCAGCCAGAGCCCTGACTTATGGGTTATCTCTGGAGAGACCTAAAAATGGCTGTCCACCAACATTTACCATCCAGACTGACAGAACTGGAGAGGATCTGCAAGGAGGGATGGCAAGGAGGATCTCCAAATCCAGGTGTGAAAACCTTGTTGAATCTTTCCCAAAAAGACTCATGGCTGTATTAGATCAAAAGGGTGCTTTTACTAAATACCGAGCAAAGGGTCTGAATACTTAGGACCATGTGATATTTCAGTTTTCACTTTTTTAATAAATCTACAGAAATGTCAACAATTCTGTGTTTTTCTGTCAATATGGGGTGCTGACTTAAATAGCAAATAGCTGCAATATAACAAAGAGTGAAAAATCTAAGGGGGTACTCCAAATAATTTCCAATTCCAAAACACTGTTTAATCTGATGCCGTCTATCAGGTTTAGAGTTGTCTTTAGTTGAGCATATGTACATTACATTTACATAAAGCTGCATACACCTGACATCCACCTAAACCTCTCCAAATAATGAGACCGGATCCCCATCCCGCTGTAGTCATAAGGGCGGTGCTTTATCTCCACTTTTCCAGCTGTAATAACCGGTAAAGAGCTCCATCAAGCTCTCTAAATGTCATTCTCAGAAAGTTCGATTCTTGTTTATGTTACTCGAATGAGTGAGCGGCGGGTCTTCTGACCTTCTCAGTCCATCTGACTCTTCTAGTTGGCTCTGAGGTTGACTGAAAAGGAAGGAGGTTAATTACATCTCCGTTTTTTGACCCACTTTCTTCCAGGTGTTTTATGTTGTTTAATGTATTGACTCGAGCTGGCCCGTAATGCGTGCTCTGACTCGAACAGATCTCTGGCAGGATGATGTAAAGCAAACATTCCTCCCTGCTTTGATTGGCATCTGTTTTTTCTGTGGCAATATGGTCACCATTACTCCTGCCGTCACATTCCACTAAATCAGCAACAGACACGCATTGAGGATTATGTAAGCAGCAGGTTTTTGGAAAATGGTGCGTTTCACAAGATCAGATGATTTCACTTGTTGTGGATGGCCTGCAATCTTTTCTGTCCTTTTCCAATATAGACCTTAGCACAGCGTTTTGGATTTCTTTTGCAGTCTGAAGGTTTGTAAAATGAAAAACATTTCTTGGCACTTTTATAGCTCATGGATTGGTTTCTATTAAAATGAACAAATTTAACCAACTTTTTTTTGTGTGTGTTATAGGATTGCCATATTAAAACTGGCTTGGAAACTTTGTCTTGCCGGCATTTATATTCTTTGCTTTTCACATGGCTTTTATGTAGTTTTTATTGTCTTTTGTCCCAGACCTAAATTCTAACTTTCAGTTTTTAAATATGCACCATCATTAAACTAAACATTTTTAAAACCATGATGATGCAAATATAGAGTGAAATCAACCCAGTCTTTCAGTGTTGATTGTGAAAAAGACTGATGTCAAATAAATGCAAATTACTAACTTAATGTGTGGTTACATTTACCTTTTGATCTGCAAATTTTCCAAATCTAGTCATTTTAATAGGAATCCACATGACTGGGAATTTCGCTTGAGGGTGAAATATTTGCATCAGGATCAAGTTGGTCACACAGATTTAAAGAGTTTTGTGTTAGCTGCCCTTCATACATCTCTACACTATTGACAATAGACAATGGAATTTTAGATTTGCAAAATTTAGCAAAAATTTGACTAATTTGTATATTTGGTCACTCTGCTCGTTTACTAAGGATTGCAAATGAAGGGCTTGAACAGTGAACAAAGAAAACAAAGATATATAAATATCACTTTCAAACAGCATATTTCTTCTTAACGTGTCTCAAAACTTCAAATTGAACCTTTATTTTGTTAAATTACATCAAGTAGTTCACCCAAAAATGAAAATTACCCCATGTTTTACTCATCCTGAAGCCATCCTAGGTGTATATGACTTTCTTCTTTCAGACGAGCACAGTCAGAGTATTGTTGTTGTTGTGGTTTGTTTATCCTGGCACTTCCCAGCTTGGAAATGCAGTTGTATAGTGGCAATCGAAGCTCTGTTAATCGGACATATATGCAAGTACTTGGCTGACCTACGAATGGATGTATGATGCAACTTATGTTATACGTTGTACGTCGAGTCAGAAGTCAGCCAAGCCCTCAGGACTCAGCTCTCAGTCAGTCAGTTATTTACATGATAAAATAATGGCCGCTGTCCACCAGCATTACCACGTTTGGAAGATCCAGGATCAATTTTTAAAAAACTGTGTTCATCTGAGAGAAGAAAGTCATAAACACCTTGGATGGCTTCAGGGTGAGTAAAATAGTGGGTCATCTTCATTTTGAGGGATTTTTTTTTTCTTTAACCTATGCAAGACAAACAAGTTTGCCATTTGATGTCATTTCAAAAGTGGCTAAAAGTGTTAGTTTCCAAATATAAGGTTCAGAAATATGACAGAATTGTCATACAGTGTCTATTTCCTCAAAGTTCACAGGGCCAAAAGTGTCATAGTTAAATAAGAGCCCTGTCCCAAAATGCCACACTTGATTTGTATTTATAGCCAGTGACTTGTAAAAGCATATACTAAAATTCCTGCATAAAAATAAGGTTTAAAGGGTATGTAAACAAGAAAAAGATAATAAAAACAGTACGAGTTCACGGTTGAATAAGTAACTGGAGAAACATTCCACTAGTGACTTTGAAGTTATAGTTCGTAGATCTTAAAAATGGCAACTCTAGACACAGAAATCACCCTGCCAGGTCTGTAACATTCCTCTCATATTTATTTATTTAAGGTGGCTGAATTTGGCTAGTGCTAACATCTTTTAACAGTCCTGCCTTTTGGTGGGAAAGGGTTTGATTTTTGGCGTTTCATGAGCCAGTGGCTCCTAATTAGCGAGGCCCGTCATGTACGTGAGATGAATGTCTTCAAGGACCAGTCTTGGGCTTTAACTACCCTGATTGTTTGTGTTTGGAGACATTCAGCTTTATTCACAATGCCGGAATGGTCAATGGCTTATTACTCCATGTTCCCACACCAGAGTGGGAACACCTTTGACTCTCTTCTCTTTGAATTCAAATCCTTGTGTGAAAGAAGCGATAAAGAGCACTTTTGTAACTAATGAATGCGAAGCATAAGCAGCTCTGTTTTATTGGCCCGTAGAAGTTTAAATGCTTCATAAGACAAACAGTTATTGCAGAGCATGACACAGTTTGCTGTAAAAGCTCAGCTTTTCTCTTGGGAGGGAATGCATATTTTTGCCCTGCGCTGACGTCAGAAATGACACTCTCGTTTTAACTGCAGCTTACTTACTCTCGGCCTGAGAGACCAGATGCTGACATGTTTTATTACACTGCACATGTTCAAAGTCACGAGGAGATTTCACGAGGTTCAAAGCTAATTAGCGTTTACATAAAGTATCCTGGCAATTAAAGACAGCATGAAACAACATTGGCAAGGCATTAAATTCTATAATATGTGTTCCTGGGGAAAAAAGGCACTTTTATTGTCCCGTACATGTATTTTATTCGTTAGGATTTGAGGAAAGTGCAATATTCTATTACCGATTCATATTTTCCCCCATGTTATTTAAGGAGACAATGTTGTTTGTCTTCATATTTCTTGGAAATATTTTTAAATGGCTACTTTTGTCTTTCTTCTGCTTAGGTGGAGGAGGAAAACGGAAAGGAAGAAGTAAAAAATGGAGGGAGATCCTTCGTTTCCCTCATATCAGTCAGTGCACAGAGTTGAGCAAAACCATTGGTAATGTATCAACACTTTGGGCATCTTGTTTATACACTTCCTGTCATTTTTATCCTACTTGTCAGCTGTGCTGTTGTTTTGGCCAAGTGTGATGTCACTGTTTGCCATTGTTTAGCTGTCTCTGAGTTTACATTGCCGTTGGCTTAATCCAAGTCTGAGAAATAAAAAGTGAGATGAGAATTGGTACGTTCCAAACTACATTAAGTTGAAAGTAGTATGTCAGAGGTGCCTGGATACCATACTTGTCCCAGTGGATTTGCAAAGTATGTTTCCTTGCATGCTGTTTAGTCTAATATTACACAATACTATCCCTTGAGGAACAGAAGAGGAGTGACTTTTTGTGTTTTTTTTTTTTTTTTTTTTTTTTTCATTTCAAAATTTAAGTCACCCCAGCAACAGTTTTCAAAATGTTTACATTACATTTTTACATTCACATTTTAAAGTTATGTGAATATATTTAAAAATTAAATTTTTTTCTTGTCATGCAAAGAGACATTTTTCAGCATTTTCACATGATTCTTCAGAAATCAGCCTAATAGATGATTTGTTGCTAAAGAAGTATTTCTTATTATTATCATTGTTTAAAACTGTTGTGTATTAGTCACCTTTATAGCTCTCCAAACCTGTATGAATTATAAGAACTGTTTATGTCCCTATAATGAAAGTCAGTGGTGTTCAAAATAGCGTTGCTTTCATTATATGAACAAACTACCCTCTTTTGTATTCCATAAACAAGTTTTGTAAAGTAAATAATGGAATTGAAATTTTTCTGTTTTCTTTCCTCGAAGGTTTGTCTTATACTGTACCTGCATTAAATATAAACTGACTGGCCATTTTAGATATACCTTTAGATAGACCTGTTCAACTGTGCTATAATGCAAATATCTAATAAACCAGTCACATGACAGCAACTTGATGCATTTAGGCATTAAGACATGGTTGAAACGATCTGCTGTCAAGATTAAAAACTGCTGATCTGCTAGGATTGTAATGCACAGCTGTTAAAAAATCCAAAATAAAAGAGAAAATATATCCAGTGAGTGTCAGTTCTGTTAATGGAAAAATTGTTGGTGCAGAGGAGAGGGTCAGAGGATAATGGCTAGATTGGTTCTAAGCTCATAGAAAGGCAACAGTAACCCAAATAACCACTCATTACAACCAAGGTTTGCAGAAGAGCATCTCTGAACACACAACAGGCGGTCTACAACAGCTGAAGACCTTACTAGGGGCGACTCCTGTCAGCTGAGAAAAGAAAACCGAGATCACCAAAATACAATAGAAGATTGAAAAAAGTTTGCCTGGTGTGATGAGTCTTGGTTTTTGTTTTCAGATAATACGTTTAGAATTTGCCATAAATTACTTGAAAGTGTGGATCCATCCTGCCTTGTATCAACGGTTCAGGCTGCTGGTGTAAAGCAAACTTTAGGCCCCTTTGTCCTAAACTTTTATTTAAAGACCACCACCTACCTGAATACTGTTTTTGACCATGTTCATCCACCCGCAGTGTGCCAATCTTGTGAAAGCTACTTCCATCAGAACAACGTCACAAAGCTCAAATCACCTCAAACTTGTTTCTTGAACATGGCACTAAGTCAACATTTTAACTAAACTCAAATGTCCTCGACAGTCACCAGATGTCAATCCAATAGAGCAGCTTAGGCATATAGTAGAATGGGAGACTGGCATCATGAATGTGCAGCCCACAAAATCTGCATCAACTGTGTGAAGCTGTCCTGTCAAGACCAAAGTCTCTGAGGAATGTTTCTAGCACTTTGAGGAATCTATGCTACAAAGAATTAAGCAACTGTGAATGCAAAAGAGGGTCCAACCTGCTACTAGTGAGGTGTTCCTAATATAGTGGCCTTATAAAGCGTGTGTTTTTTGCCTGTTTTGTGTCTCAGAGCGGGACTATTTCAGTCTGTGTGAAAAGCAGCCCATCGGGAGACTTCTGTTCCGCCTCTACTGTGAGACCCGACCAGAGCTGCAGCGATGCATCCAACTCCTGGACGCCATGGTACGTCTTCAGCACTCAGTGCACTTTAATTTATTTAGGATTGCCTTAAATAAACAGCTTTTAGTCACTAATTTCTGGTTCATTCAGGCAATTCATCTTTTTTCAAAACCTATTGCTCACTCAAATTCTTAGGTTTCTCGTAAGCCTCCAATGTTCCTCTGGCCTGGACAACATGCCTCCCATATGACTAGCTCGGGCTATCATGGAGTAAAGCCCAAAATATCAGGACCGGCATGCGGTCACTGAATGAAGCCATTGTCTGGTTTGTCCAATACCCCTAAAGACCCCAAACTGTCTGAACCCAGGGAACCTGAACCCATGACAGGAAGTCATCATCATAAAACATAGGGCAGCATATTTGTGTCTTTTAGGACTGGGAAAAGGTGTTCATCTTGTTTATGGTGTCTTGGAACATTCTTCTTCTCGTTTTAACAAAAACCCTTTGTGCAGTGTAGCTGTGTGAGTGAATGGGGAAGCTTTATTGATGTGTTTCAGGGATGAATGTAAATGTTATTTGAAAGTCAAATAAAATAAAACAAATCTCCTTAACATAAAAGCACAGTAATTGTGCCTTGGTTACAGTGTTACATCTAAAGAAATGAGCAGAAATGCCACAATGGTTTGTGTTAAGTTAAAATTACTGTAGTTATCATGTGTGGGATTTTATTAGGTGTTATTTTAGGAAGAGAAGTTGTCATTAAAGGTGCAAAGGACCACTTATTTCTATTTAAATGAATCATAATTATAGTTACTTGTTTGGATTATTTACTTTTGAGTGTTTCACCCTGAAATTACAAGAAAATTAGAAGAAATTACATTTATATTTTGCTTGAAGTAGATCAAATAGGATAGGATCCCCAAATTCTTATTATTGTAGTGCCTAAAAATTTAATAAATTTTTGTTTTCTGAATCTAATTACAAAAAAAGTTATATTAAAAAAATCATAATTTTAAATAACAATTTTATAATAGCTGTTTTCTGTTTGAATATATTTAAAAATGTAATTTATTTCTGTGATGTAAAGCTGAATTTTCAATATCATTTCTCCAGTCTTCAGTGTCTTCATCCTTGCTTTCAAAAATTAAATCTTTCTGACTCCAAAATTTTGAACAGTGCATCTAAATTACGCATTTGCCCTTTCTGGCCTGACATGCATTAAAATCCGGTTCAGGATTGTGCTTTGAATAACAAATTGAATGTAAAATTAAGAGTGTTTGATGTATGCATGCATATGTTCTGCAGGCAGCGAGTGTGCATGCGCGTGTTTGGAAGAGCCACCATAAGGAAAGAGCCCGGGGGATTTTTTGAGGCCTGCTCTGACGTCAGAAAGTAGCGGGATCTCAATTGTTGTGGCAAGTTAGACAGCACTGTCTGTGTCTGCTCTGTGTGAGATCTCTGTGTGTGCGAAACAAGGAACGAGGCGTGAGAACTTCATGTGAGAAACCTCTTTACACGTTATTTGGGTTTATGTGTACACAAAGACAAATGATATGTCCATGCCGTTGACCTTTTTGGCCCGGGTTTTGTTTTTCCGTGTCAGTGGAGGTGGAATAGTCCGATGTTATCGCACACATCAGATTGGCCCAGTTCCCCTGTGTCAGAGGCAGCCCGCCATTTGTTTTGGCCCAGTGGCTCTACTGTACCATTCAGAGCCACTGACGTAGGTCTGTTCTCAAACCGCTATTATGATTGGAACTCGCTCTGTGTGTATGTGTATGTGTGTTTGTATTTTCGGCTTTTTTCCATGCAGTGACCTTTAACATGCAGGCATAGCAAATTCCCCTGCAAATTCCATCATTTCCCATTCAATAGAGGCTAAGAGAGCAGAATTTAAGCAGAAAGTCTCCTTTCTTAATGTCACTCTCATCTGCAGTTGTAATGTGAGCACACATGTATTCTAGGTTCTGTACAGGTAACTTTGGTTGACAGTACAAATGCCACAAAAAACATCAGCATATTCCAAAAAAAAAAAAAAAAAAAAATCAATAAAGAGCTAACAATGGAAGTGCTTGGAGCAGAGGAATAAACATTACAATGGACATTGTTTTACAAGAATAGACCTAAACATTCAGTAAAATATGCGTAGACACATTTATGTGTAAAACTGAAAAAAAAAACAAGTATTTCTGCATGAATTTAGAATAACATTTATATCCAGCTACTCATGTTGTGTGTATATATGTTATTCAAACAAAATTATACTAACAAATGCACAAACCTACAGTTTAAAGGTGCAGTGTGTAATTTTTGCTTCATCTAGCAGTTGAGATTCGGGACTTACGGTTATGTGTTGCTGTACTTGTAAAACAGTGTTTCTTTCTCAGCTCCAAGCACTTCCATTGTTCGCTCTTTGCTGTCACAGCATGTAGATTATACGCTATAATGAAACAACGTGCCTCCTTCAGGATCCTCGGGCGAATGAGGCGATAACCTGTACTTGCCAGCACAGCTTCTTAGTTTACAGATGTGACGTAATGGTGCAGTACCATGCTTGAATTTCCCGCCAAAACCTACCCGTACCACTCAATTAATAAAACATTATTATATTGTAAGCTAACCATTGTGAATCAGGCTAAAATAAGGAGATGGCTGCAGCTTTAAATATATGTTTCTTCTTATTAAAGTTACAAAAGTGGTTTAGTCAAGAGCCATTTTTTTTGTTGTTTAACATGAATGACAGACATGAAAACCAGGAGACTTGTGACTGTCCCATTGGAAATATGAACCCGGTAAACTAGACTCAAACATGCTTTCTTGACAAGCGAAAACCAGATTCAGGTTTGTTCTCCCATTTCAAACAAGCATGTTTGAGCTTCCCCATTGAATAACTAACTGATGAAAATGAATAATTTTGGGGGAACGTTTTTTTACTTACCAGTAATTTCCATAGAACCGACTTCTATTGAACTCTGAACGTTCCGTGTAACATGCTTTTCTTCCCTCATTACTCACTGCACTATTTTAAATCTTCCAGTAAGGAGTTGCCAAACGTGTTAAGGGTAATGGAAATCATACACACACACAGTCCCCCACTATGTAATGACGTTCAATGTATTTAGTGACGCTGCTGGGCCGTGCTGTGGCGCTCCAGGACCTTATGGAATCCTGCCGTGTTGACTGGCTAGTTACCAAGCAACCTGAACTCACACACGCGGTGGGCTTCATGAAGCATGTGTGTGTGTGTGTGTGTGCACGCTCATGAAGCATATGTGTGACACGTGCACGGACACATGATTGGTGCGAAAACCTATTTGCGGGTACATATGCTTCAATGTAGGTGTTTACATCATTCAGGACGGAACTGAGTGGGGGCAGGTGGTCATGGAGAGTCTTGCGTAATGGGATCCACAGAGCATGAGGGTGTTGATGAGGGTGTCATCAAATATTACCCCCCCAATACACACACACACATAGGCCCTTAGGGAAAGGACGTGCCAGACTGTGGAGCTCATTCATTGTGTAATCACTCACAGACTCAATTACATGATGCCTCTGCCTCATTCAGCATATAGAAATGGATACTGACTGAATTGAAGTCAGTGGATGTAGTTTCTGTTTTTTCAGTGTTGAACAAGTGATTTTTTTCATTTAATACTCTCTGTCAGTCTCGGTTTCGTTTGTCTCTAGGTTTTTGAGTATCGGCACAATGTCTGGGACACATGACTAGTTCTTTGACTAATACATAAAGTCTGGGCCACATTGCAGTGTATTCTAGGAATAAAAGACCCACTTAGACAGGAAGACAATGTCTGAGTGACTTGTAAAGTGACTAAGCAGTTTAGTTTTTTTACATAATCTGGATTCTGAAATTAATTTGACCATAATAAAACAGTATTTATTTAAAATATTAATAAATAATGGCACACATTTTTACTGCATAGTGCTTCCCCTTTAAAAGTTCTAAAAGGTATGTTAGTAGTTTGGTTATGCTCTGTTTTTCTATTGTAATTTTTATATTAAGTTTTAGATTATTTATTTCTTTTCTTTTTTTTTTTTCTTTTTTTTTTCAGATAAAACTGAAAATTGAAACGTTGCCTTGCCAAATAAAACAAAATATAGTAATATAATAATAAGTTTATTTCACTTGACAATAAAAATGTATAAACAATTTCTCAATTAAAGTTTTAGCTATAACAACACTGATTGCTAGTAATATTTATTATTGTTGAATAAAATACATAGTTGTCATCATTGCCCTCATGTCATTCCAAACATGCATGACTTCTTTTCTCCATTGAAGGACAAAATAGATTTTTATGTAGTATTTAAATTTAAATTTTAAATTTAAATATATTATAAAAGTTGGTGGTGTCAAAAGAGTGGCCTCATTGGCAGACATTTTTCAAAATATCTTTTTATTGTTATTATTTTTTTAAGTGTAGAATGTACTGTAAATCTGAAATACCCCTCAGAGAGAAATGCTTATAATTCAGCTCAAATCAGTTTGAATTTTGTGTCTTGTTGGACTGATTAAGAACATGAGCTCCCTCTCTCCCAGAAACTGCAATTTGCCATTTTTAAATGCAACATGCATCAAGACAGCCTGGCTCCTTAGGCTGGCTACTATTTCATTAAGATCTAAATTAGTTGCATTATGTCATATGTTATCATGTATATTTTGGGTTATGTTATGGCTTGTTTATCTCAAAGTACATTTATAACTTGTTGTGAGTAATTTGTTTGTATTTGGTCATTTAGGAGGACTACGAGGTGACACCCGACGAGAAGAGGAAGAGTCGAGGAGATGAGATCATCAAGAAGTTTCTCACCAAGCAGGTGGGATTTGATGTTAACTTCCTTGTTGCTTGTCTGTAACTGTGTGTGTGTGTGTGTGTGTTAATTTTGGATCTTAAATGTCTTCATGCACTTTAGTAATCGGAGAGCATGTTGTTTCTTCTACAGTCCTCGGAGTGTGTAGATATAGCTGAAGGTCTTGCTGAAAGTTGCAGAGAAAATCTAGAACTGAGCCCCTGCAAGGAGATCTTCAGTGACTGTCGCAAGTAAGACACATGCAAACAGACGTGCGAAAACCTGGCCCGCTGTTGCTTTTAAACTACACTAAGCAAACTAACTGCACTAAGTTGTGCAGTTTTTTTTATTGGAAAATAACTGAATTATTTAAAGTAAACACTACTGTTTAATGTTAGCTCTCTACTGTAATATTTACTCACAGAGCTGCCTATGGTCTAACGTTCTCCATGCTGTTTTAAATCTCACAGAGCTCTTCATGACTACTTAAGTGGTGCTCCTTTTGCTGACTATCAGAACAGCATGTACTTCGACCGCTTCCTCCAATGGAAAATGCTCGAAAGGTTGGTGGTACAGTTTATCGCCCTCTACTCTCTCCGTTAGCCTTTTAATCTGCTCAGTCTAACATTTTGGCACTGTTTCATTCTTTTGTTTTGCTGGAGGAAGTTCTTAGCTCAGCTTAAAGCCAGACGTCCTGCATTTTGATAAATCATATTCAGCTGTTACGGCAGTTCGGACGCGTAATTGTTAACAGCTAAACACATGAAAGCAAACAGACGTGTTTTGGTCACAAAACATTTGAGTTACATTGCAGCGTCTGTGCTAGAAATAACCTGATTTCAACATATTTGCATCTACCTTAAGTGGCCCATTAAACAGTTATGAATTTTTTTTCTACAAATAGATTTAAGAATGCTTTGTTCTGTAGATATAAAATGTGTTTCTTATTGACTGTTGTTTATAATTGAAATGTTTTGTTAATGCATCTGAGTGCTAAATGTCAGGTTTCCTCTCTGTGCTGGTTTGATATCAGATTTTGTGGTTTTATTTCTAGACAACCCATCACTAAAGACACATTTCGTCAGTATAGAGTTCTGGGGAAAGGAGGCTTTGGAGAGGTGAGGATACTTTGAACAGTGATGACATGAACTGTGTCTGTACTGAATATTTGCTCTGCATCAGAAACTATAGTTAACTGCCTACCTTTAATGCATTTTAGACATCATAAGTGTACTCAAAATATAGGCAGGGAGATTGTAATGTCTGATTGTATTAATGTACTTAATAACCAGAATAGTTGTTTTAGGTCATGCTATTAGCTTAGCAATATACTAAAATCAAACTCTGCTGGAGTCAGTTTTGAGTCAAGTTCCGTGTCATAAAGAGCGTTGTTTGTGGGATGTGTAAAGTCACTGCATATGAAGTTATCGCATTTGCAAACAAAAAGTGTCAATAGTGTGATGTACGAAGCACACTTGCAAACCATTTGCCTTCTGGTGGTCAATGTGGCAAAATTGCATTACAAACTTGAAGACAAGTTAAACTTAAACACAACCAACATCTCTTAACTCATTTTTTATTAATATCAATAACAAAAACTGATTGTCGAAACTATTGCTGGACACCTGAGGTAACTTTTGTTTTATTTTACAGTTTGCTAGCTTGTCATTATGATCTACTCTCCAAAAGTTCATAACCAATTTTTTTACAGAAACGTCTTTGAAAGGAGGTCGGAGGTGTTTTTTCTCGACCTCGGGATGAGTTTCTCTGGCTAGTTTAAATGCACAACACTAGTTATCTGAGAAAAAAAAAAAAACATTCTGAAAGTGATCTTAACTGGGCCTGTCCAATCTTGACCCAGAGTTTAGCTCCAACTTGCCTCAACACACCCTCTTAAATTCAGAACAATTTTTTTTTTATTTATCCTTATTGATACTGTTTGGTTCCAAACTGACTTCTGCATTAGCTCTGCTTTACAATAATAATAAGTAATTTTTTTTTGCACATGCAATTTAGGCCGCAGGTGACTTTTTGTGCATGATTATAGTATATGTCCATCTGTGCCCAGGTGTGTGCGTGCCAGGTGAGAGCCACAGGTAAAATGTACGCCTGTAAAAAGCTGGAGAAGAAAAGGATAAAGAAGAGGAAGGGGGAGGCCATGGCTCTAAATGAGAAGCAGATTCTGGAGAAGGTCAACAGCAGGTTTGTGGTAAGTGCATTCATCATCTGTGTGATTCATTCACAAGTGGCCAGACAGGACAGACTCAATGCCAAAGACTTGTATGTTTCAAAATGGAAATACTCTGCTCATTCTGATTGTTCTCTGACTATCAGGTTAGTTTAGCGTACGCGTATGAGACCAAAGATGCTCTGTGTCTGGTGCTGACCATAATGAATGGTGGCGATCTGAAGTTTCACATCTATAACATGGGAACCCCAGGCTTTGAGAAGGAGCGTGTGCAGTTCTACGCCGCTGAGATCTGTTGCGGTCTCGAGCACCTGCACAGAGAGTCTATCGTCTACAGGTGTGTAGCTCAAATCCTCAAATGACTCTTAAAATTCTGAAATTACATAAACTAATTTTTTTATCTTGCTTTCTATCATTCTAGGGATTTAAAACCAGAGAATATACTTTTAGATGATAATGGTAAGTCAAATGATTTTTTTTTTCTTTTCCCTTTTTCTTTCCCTTTAAATTCAGTGAAATGCAACAAGAAATGCATTTATTCCTACAGGTCATATCCGGATCTCAGACCTAGGGCTGGCCATTAAAGTGCCTGATGGAGAACAGATCCGTGGCCGTGTGGGGACCGTGGGCTACATGGGTAATGATCTTTAACTGCCCTGATTTATATATATTTGCGCTGGGAGATATGTTGAATATCCACCACATTTCCACAGTGATTCTGTTGGCAGTGTACAATTTATGCATAATAGTGTCTCATTTATAAACAAATATTTTTGTTATGTATTTTTTGGAAACAAATAGTAAACAAATATGAATTATTGATATATAGTACTATTCAAAATGTTGGGGATTTAACTTTTTATAGAAAGGATGCATGCAGCAATAATGCATTTCTATTTAGATTTTTGTTTGAAAATTAATTTTAATGCTAAAATTATTTTTGTCATTGCAATAATACATTTTACAGTATTTTTGATCAAATAAATGCAGCCTTGGTGAGCAGAAGAAACTTCCAAACTTTTCCAAACTTTTGAGTGCTAGTGTATCTATTCAAAGGCAAACATATAAATATTTTTAGCTCCACTGTTCAGTCCTGCTAGATATCTATTCATGGCAATATGAAACATTAAAATGTTGTTTATTGATTGATGAACTCAAACTGTATTGACGGACAGCTCCAGAGGTGATCAATAATGAGCGCTATAGCATGAGTCCGGACTGGTGGGGATTGGGTTGTTTGATCTATGAGATGACCGCCGGCCGATCGCCTTTCCGCGCCCGCAAAGAACGAGTGAAAAGAGAAGAAGTGGAGAAGAGGGTGCAGGAAGAGGAAGAGGAGTACAGCGACAAGTTTTCAGAAGACACCAAAGCCATCTGCAGGATGGTGAGACACAAACACACACACACATGCGAAGCACATAGTTTCTATGCTGGTCAACATCCAAGATGATGCAGCAGAGTACAACTAAGAGCTTGTATCCAAAGCTATATTATCTCTTCAGTCAAACACACCATAGAAACTGATTTAGAGCCCATTGATAGAGCACACAAAGCTGGTAAAGTTGAGTCCATTCTGTATGTTTGGCTCATTTCTCTGGCTAGTAATGCTTGTTTCTGCTGGGAAAGAAGTTGATAATGAGCTCTCTGAGACCAGCTCAGTTCAGGATTGTTTAATAATCTAAATATATTGTAAAGAACCTTTGTTGTCTTTTATTAGAGTTTGTGTCATGCGACTGGCTAAATACAAAATCTGTCATTTACTAACCCTCATGTTGCTCCAAACCAATATGACTTTATTTTACAATATAAGACAGAACAGAGACGGGGGTAAAACAAAAATTTCACAAAATAATTTTTTAGCACTTTAATGTTGTTGTTAAATATATATATGATGCATATTATGTAAACAACTACTACAACCACAACTAATTACATTTTACAATAAGAAGTAAATATGTTACAATTTGATTTTGTTCATGGGTAATATAAAAGTTATTTGGAAGCATTAATTTATGCAATTCAATAATAGTAGTAATTATTTCTATTAAAATTATACTTTTATTTTAGAAAAACTGTTAAATATGAAATCGTTTATTCAGCAAGGAGGCAGTAAATTGATTAAAGTGAGAGAACACATTTATAATATTGCTCTTTCAAATATTTTGTTGTTTTGAACATTTTAAACACTGTGACACTGAAGCCTGGAGTAATTATGCTGAAAATTCAGCTTTGATCACAGAAATAAATTACATTTTAAAATATATTGCAATATAATTTTTTTAATTGAAATAATGTTTCACAATATTACTGTTTTTAATGTATTTCTGAACTAATAAATGCAGCTTTGGTGAGCAGAAGAGATTTCTCTCAAAAAAATACATTTAATGCCCCCCAACATTTGGCATTGGCTGCCCCCCAATTTAGATTTGAGAGTTATAAATTTTACCTTTGCACGATAATAGATAGCGTGCTCAGTCTGGTATGGAAAATGTGATGTTCCTGTTTTGTTTTCACCATAAGATTTAAAGTCAAATGAATCTCACAATGACATGAGGATGAGTGAGCGATGACATTTTTTTGGGTGGACCATCCATTTAGCTGTTTTGAATTTGAAATTCTCTGTTCTCATGCAAATGGCTTCCACATACGAGCTCACGAAAGATCCCAGCCTAACTCGTTCCCGCGTGTGGTTTTGTGATGTCTTGTTTGTGATTGCTGACCCTAGTTTTAGGATGTTTGTCCCACTGAAATGTCTTCATTTGGTACGCATGCTCTCTTTCCTAGTGTTTGAAAGCCAGTCACCAGCTTCAGCCGTGGTGTAATAGGTTACATTCCTGCTCTTAAAGAATGTACAAGACTGTGTTCCTAACGTCTGACTGATTGCTCTCCGCTCTCTGTCCTGCAGCTGTTAGCCAAAGATCCCAAGCAGAGGCTCGGCTGCCAGGCGGACGGAGCTGCTGGAGTTAAAGCCCACCCCTTCTTCAAAAACATCAACTTCAAGAGGCTAGAGGCCGGCATTCTGGAACCTTCCTTTGTGCCTGATGTGAGTCCCTGTTCTCATCTGCCTGAAATAACAGTCCGAAATATCAGTCTAATGCAGCTTTAGACAAAATATTAAAAAAATTAGAGGAAGTTTGCCTATATGTTTTTGAGGGTCATCTTTAATACATAAGGCTTTTATGACTCGTTTAGTATGATATAGTGAGAATATGAAGCTCATATTTGGGAAGAAAGACACCTCAGTTTTATCCAGATGCCCAAACTGACCAAAAACATTCAAATCAGTGCAGATGTTTGTTTATATGGCCAGAAAACCAGGAGCAAAACATATAATGCAATGCCATACAATGCTTATTGAGAGATTAACAAACAAATGTTCCTCAGAAGCCTGATGGACCATATTTGAAACTTAAATTTTAATAGTTTCCGTACAGTAAGTGTTCCTTTTGAAATATTACTGACAAATGAAGTTCTTTTTACTGTACATAAATCAATACAAAGTTATTTATTTGTTGAGTTTTGCAGTAGGTTGTGTACAAGAGTCATTTAAGCTACGTTTTGGTTATGTTAATGATTTAGAGGCTATAGAAATGTAAAATATAATACATTAGGCTTTATAGGGTTAAATTCTGTGGAAACTCATGAAATAAAATTATAATTGCAAGTTTTTGTCTCACGATTGCATGTTATAAACTCGCAGTATATGGCTGTTCTTCTCAGAATTGCAGGATATAAACTCAGAATGGCGAGAAAAAAATATAAAAAGTCACAATTATGTTTTCTATTTTTATTCCATGACAAAAAAGAAACTACTCTAGAATTCTGTCATTACTATGTTTTTCTTTTTTGTTTCCCTTCTTTGGTAATTTCACAGCCCAGGGCGGTCTACTGTAAAGATGTTCTGGACATTGAACAGTTCTCCACCGTTAAGGGTGTTAACCTGGACCAAACAGACAATGATTTCTACTCCAAGTTTGCCACTGGCAGTGTCTCCATCCCATGGCAAAATGAGGTATGAATTGTCTTGCATTTATAGAACAATATTATTTAAAGACCATGCAATCCTCATCAGTAGTGATATTAAATTTAGCATTGTAGGCTTACATATAAAAAAGTCCATTGTGCACAAGTGATACTCCAAATTGTTTCATTGCAATTTTAGATCAGTAAGTCTTGAGCAATATGTCAGTAAATATGTTAGATTTGAACTATACAACCTTTAGGAATAGATTTGAATTATACTTTTTATATTTTTAAATATATTACTGAATTATTTAACCCAGTATTATTAACATTGCATGTGGCAAACCAAAAAAAGTATGAAAGGTTTGCTGACCTTTTAGCTGTACAGGAGTGCTAATAGTATTAATAGTGTATATTAGCATGATGCAAAAGCGGCATTGACCAATCAGCATCCAGAACCATAATTATCCATTCAGTAAAGACGTTCAAAAAATGACTCCTTGTTATTTCTCTTTATGTGTTAATCTGTGTGTCTGTGGTGTCTCTTGTCCTTTTGTGTCTCTCTTCTTTCCTTCCTTCTCTATTGTTCTCTGCTGCAGATGATCGAGACGGAGTGCTTCAGTGACCTTAACGTATTCGGGCCTCAGGGGATGCGCCCCCCTGACCTGGACTGGAACCAGCCTCCCGAGCCTCCTCGGCGTAGCCTGCTGGACAGGATCTTTAGGAGACATGTGAGGATCTCCTCCACCTCCACCACAGAGGAACACCCCAGAGAACACAATAGTTAACTACAGACCAGGTCGAACACCCCATCAGGACACACACGCTCACACATGTAGAGCAGAACAGCAGTGATCAGGCTGAAACTTTCTACGCAGGGGCCAAAAATAACTCTCGGCCACGTCAAAATGCAAAAGGAGGGCCATGTGCTTGTATTTTGCATTAAATACATTTTTTTCTCTCTCTCCCTTTACAAAAGAGTTCACGTGATAAATGACAAGATACAGTATACTTATTTAATTTGTGATTTCTGAAATTAAGAATTGGAATTAATAATGTTTCCTTGTCATTTTACATTTCTCTGTTTTATCCGGTTTAAATCTGTATGTTTTATTGTGGAATTTTTTTAACTGTAAGGAAAAAGTTAGGTTCTTTTTTGTTTATTTGATGCAAGAAGTACACTGCATAATCTTCCTTTTAAGAGTCAGTAATATTCATTTTAGTTTGTAACAATTTATCAGAAATTCAGAAAAATATTATTGAAATATTACAATATTAAATAACTGTTTTCTATTTTAACATATTTTTTTAAAATGTAATGTATTCCTGTTCTGAAATTTAAATTTTCATCATCATTACTTCAGTCTTTAGTGTCACGTGATCCTTCATAAATAATTCTGACATGCTGATTTGCTGCTCAAGAAACATTTATTATTTTTGTTAATGTTAAAAACAAGCATAATATTAATGGAAAACAGATTTAAAGAGTTCGAAACATTTATTTTGAAATAGAAATCTCTTCTAACATAATGAATGTCTTTATAATAAGTATTCAAAATAGTTTTTTTTTTTTTTTTTTCAAACATACTGATGATAACTGAACTAAAGCATGCACATTTATTTTCATTAAGCCCCTGTTTCTGAAATAACAAGGAGAAGGGGAGTTTTCCAGTAATAAATAGCAGTAATATCTGATTGCGTAACATGCGGCTGGCGAGTGTTAATTTTGGCCCCTGATCGTTCACGTCTATATGCGAGAGAGCATTTAAACATCGTCACTAACATGATCCATTTCTGTCTGTCATTGTCTGTCACCCTTCAGCATCCAGAGGTGACCATCGCTCAAAGCCGGGTCTCGTCTTCCAGCGTCAACTCTGTTGACTCCATGTCAAACTCTGCCCCCTAGTGGACAGATTGCTGCGGGACTACAGGGAACAAGAGCGATAAAGAGAGGAAAGAATGAGAGTGAGGAACTCCTCCTGCCCTTTAAAGACCGGTCACCAGAGCGTGAAAGAGTCCGTTTTCCTTGCCTTGGCCCTCACTATCCATCCACGGCCCGCTGAGAGGACAGGAGACAAAGCAAGCTCCCGTTTAAAGACCTTTATTTATCCGTTTTGTGACAGAAAGGAGAACATTTATTCCTTCACCTCACGCTCCCTCAGGATTGCTGGAACAGTAAAGAGCCACTGACAATGACAGAATATTAACTCATATTATTCAGGGGATTTTATCGACAAAGAAAGGCCTCCACAGGGAACGGGAAGGGGGCTTTTTAAATGTTCTTTTGCAAAGGAAAGCTAATATAGTGAACTTAAGAGACTACACACGCACTCACAAACACACACACTTTCTCGTTTCCTCCTCCATCCCTCACGCAATACCTACCCACCCCTTCTTTTTTTCGTCTACACGTAACACCTCCAACCTCAACCCAAAACGTGCATTGCCTTGCATACTCTCAGGCCAAAGATAGAGCTTATTACAGGAAGACATGAATTAGAGCAGTCGTAGCCAATATTTCGCTTCAGAGTGACGAAAGGCCTAAAAGCACAAGGAAATTGGAGCTCAGTTAAACTACACATAGTTTCCCCTTATTTCAGTCTCTTCCAGTCTACTGAAAGTGATAGTTCACTCAAAATGTAGAATTTCAATGATCTTCTCATTATCATGTCATTCCTAACCTGTATGACTGGTGACCATAAAAAAAGAACATACTGTAGAACGTTGAACACCAAATCGTTTTGGTCAACTGCACAAAAAACACAATGGAAGTAAATGGGAACCAAAACTCTTTGGTTGGTAACATTCTTCAAAATAGCTATCTATGATATGTTTCAACGGGATCTAGAACGCCGTGAGAATGACCCCAAAAAAGTCCTTTTTAGGTGGACTATCCGTTTAAGAATAAATTCCGTTACCTAACTCTCATCTGCTCTGTTTGTCAGGCACTAAACGTAAGCTGAAAGTATCTATGTATGGTCACTTCCTTTGTGCCTAAAGGCCTTTGGCAGTGGTGAAAGGCCAGAGCCATCTCGGTGGGCGTGGCCTTTGGGTAGGTAGGCCATCTACCAGCAGTCACATAGCCAATCACAGCACAAAAAAATCAGTCAGGGCGTCCTCATCTCATCTCATCATTCACAAGTGACTCATTTAGCCGATTTAGCTGAGCACTTACAATTATAGGGCAACAAAGCCGTTTTCCTTCCAGATTTGGTGTGTAAGTATGCCTTTCATCCGATTTCAACCACTATTAGACTGAAACTGGCAAAACTTCACTTCAGCCATCACACACACAAACATACATAATACACCAGACTTAGGAACTTTCATACCTCAGCAGCTGTTTTCTCTTATTTATACCATCTCCCACTGGTAGGAAGACGATTCATCCATCTTTCACAACTGTAAATGTACTCATTTTAAAGAAGTGTGCAGGATTTCGGCCGTGAATCCAAAACACGCTGCCCTTCAATACATTTATATCCCTGCGTAGAAAATCTGTGATAGTTTTGTAGTGTTTATTCTTAATGGTAGTTAATCAGTAACCAAACAGAGCGACTCAAGAAGGGACGGAATACGAATCTCGACCTCATGATCTTGCATTTACAATACCATTCCAAGGTCTTATATGCCTCGATGTTCATTAGCGCATCTCAAGACAAATCAAGTGTATTAAAAAGGTGACTTGAAGCTATTTCACGAATACGTATGCTAAGTGCCATGTACAGTAATTTCAAATCATTGAGCTGATGTTTACCGAATGATGCATCGGTTATGCCATTAATTTGCCGCGCTAGAAATATCCTCTGAAGGTTTAAGTGTATACTTAGTGCAGGTTCTAACATTTCAGTTCGTCTTCTCATTTGGAATGTGTGTAATAACTGGTTATTGCACTGTAACATGACATGTTACAGAAATTGCACTGCACACTGCATGGTCAATCAACTATTCATTGAGCGGGACCAGCGTGTCTGTTGGTTTTGGGGGCTGATTTTTGTGTGTACTTAGTGCCATGCTGTTGTTCACTGTGGTGAGACTCTATACGCCACATAGTTGTGATGATTCATGGTCAATTTAAGGTGAAATTCAGAACTGATTTGTGTTAATGCATTTCAATCTCCTATTTTTTTGAAAAATTGTGGCCAACAGATTGTTCGGAAGTACTTTATTTACCATTACAGGGAATAGTCGTTATTTTGCCACTTTGGGGTGTTTCCAAATCGGGAAAAGCTTTTTTCCCATAGTGATTTAGTTGATATTCTGACAAATGTTAGTCATGTAACTGACTTTTCCCTGTGTATGCATAGATAAACTGCATATTATTTATATATTAATTCATTAAGTGTTTCTAGCACTCTATATAATTAAGGGGGACTGATGTGAATTGATAATATATGTTAAATTAGTAAGTGTTGATTTGATCTATGGAAACAGGAAAGGCACTTTTTTAAAAACTAGAATTGGTGTTATTCAAGCAAAAAGGCTGTAAATTGAAAGACTAGTGGTCTGAACTTTAAACTTACAGGTTTGTATTTATCAGTTGTCCCTGAAGTAATTTAAAATCTGTGAAGCTTTGACAAATGATGAACCTTTCCTCAGACTGACAGTTGATGCATTGCTTATGTATATTTCCTTTGTGTCCTCCATACAAAATTAACTTGTGGTAAGAGATATGTAATTGCTGCATAAAAGGGAACTTGCCTTTAAAACAATGACCAAACTATAAGGGAACTGAACTGGTATTTATTTGGCAAGTAAAAACTGAAAGTTCTCACTAGAGAACATCAGTTTTTGAGGACATGGCTACTGTTGGATTCTTTTTTTTTTTTTTTTTTTTTATCTATCTCTCTTTTGTAAAATTTTTTTAAGCGTGTTTTAACTACGTTCTGGGGAAAAAACCCAATGAAGTGCCTCCTTTTTAGTAGTCTAGTCCAGGTTAGTGCCCATGATACGGTTTGCACTTTGTGTGTCACTTCAGTCATTCACATGATGTAAACATGTACACGCACAAACACACACACACATGTTTTAAAGAGAGGTGTTGTACTACGCTGATTGCATGTGAAGCCAAACCTGACAGAATCCTTCTGAATAAAACCTGTGCTGGCCTGAACATAGCTGTGTAGTTCTTTTAGAAATGTGAACGTGTTTGTATTATGATAGCGTACGTGAATATCTTGAAAGGTAATCGTAAAACTTTTAGTAATAAATGGTAAGAAATACTGACTGACTTATTTTTTTTTTTCATTCATTTTCGACTATTGCGACTATATATAATATTTTATGTGTATATTTATGTATACATAAATACACACATACATGTATATATTTATATTAATATACTTTTATTATATATCAATTTGTGCTGTCAAACAATTAATTGCATCCAAAATAAAAGTTTTTGTTTACATATGTATGTGTACTGTGTACTACTATATTGTCTATATAAATACACATGTATATATTTCAGAAAAACATGTATAAAATATATTTGTAATATAAATTATATGAATGTAAATATAGATGTATGTAAATATTAAAACATACTGACTGTTTATATATATATTATATTTACTATTATATTTAATCTATAGACATAACTTATTTTTTTCAAACATGCATGTGTGTATTTATATGCATAATAAATATACACAGTACACACATTATGTAAAATTATTAAATGTATGACAGCACTAATATATATAGTGCGTGTGTATATATATATACAGTATATATACACATTTATTTAAATTTCAACTATATGTATATTATATGATGTTCTACTTGCCATAGTCTTTTAATTGAATTTTGAGTCTTCTTTCAGTCTATATTAATTAATTATTATTATATTATATAATATATATATTATGTTATATTAATAATTATATGGATTTAACTAAAGTAATTTGATTTAATTGATTTAAATTAATGTAATTAATTGAGTTAAAGTTAGTATTTGATTACAGGTCTCATTTGCACCTGTTCTAGCTTTATTTGAACAATTTATGGCTGTAATTTCCACACTTCCTGACTAGAAGGTGATATGATAAAGGTTAAGGCCTAAAGTATAAATTACTCTGAGGGACACGGGGTTGTGGGTTAAGGTAGTTTTACTCATAAAGCCTCTTGTTTTAATTGCTTAAATGTTCTTGAGCGAGTTGATTTTACATCAAGCTGTAAACCACGAGTCATTTACACCAATATTTTCATACAACTAGAAATGTTTCCACTGGCGCCGAGTCCAAGGCCATCACACTGGCCTCTTATTGTTTGTCATTGATGGAGAATTGATTTGTTGCAGCTTTGATATGGTTTGTGTGGCACGGCTTGTAACAAGATTTGACCTGGATTTTCAGGATACAGCCTAGCTTACAGCTCTGTCAACGAACGTAAGGTTTGAACAATGAAAGTCCACAAAAGTAGTTCTTTTTGGATGTCACCAAGCAATGATGTCATTTTAACTCAACCTCTTGGAGTTATAGTGATGATGATACTGGACAATCTCGGCTAGTGATTTGTCACATTGTAAACTTGACCTTCTGACCTAAAGCTGTCATGGAACCAGAAGAGAATGACATATGTGACATACCGAGAGTTTCTGGCTTATCATATCCTAAAATATATTTGTAGATAAGTTTAGCTGTTCTGTACTGTTTTTTTGACTGGAAAAAGAAAGAAAGAAAGAAATGCAGGCAACTTGAATGTACTAACCGGTGTTCTGTGTGGGTAGTCTTCAGGCACTGGCTGTTATCTGTAACAACGTGTTTATATTGGTAACAGATAGGCCGTCGTGTTCACTGCACATCCTTGACACACAGGGCCACCCCGTGCGTTGAATGATGGTGCTGTTTTATCTGTGAAGTGACGAGAACACGGCCTTGTCTGATGGGGCTATAAAGAGGCCGAAGCAGCGAACTGTTCCTCAGATTCAACTTCGAACTCGCACATTTCACGTGTAGTCACTCATTCATCTATTGAAAAAAAACGTTTAAAATGTTGCCTGCAACGTTCAAACTGTGTGCTGGCATTTCGTACCGACACATGAGAAACATGACAGGTAAGGAGCTGATTCAGGAATCCACAATTCTCCGAAATATTTGTAATATATGCCATTATTAATTGAGGTTTTTGTGTTCAGGTCTGAGGAAGAATGCAGTAATTGCTATCCACCATGAGCTGAACAAGTTTTCCGGACCTGGACCTAGTGCCTGGCTCAGTCACATCCGAAGAAGGAGCTCAATACTCAGTAAGAGGACTTTTACACCACTTGAACTTCCATTTTTAAAGGAAAAGAGACTAAAATAGACTTTTTAACTATACAATACATGTAATAGCTATTTATTGTGAAATGATTTCATTGTAATATATGCAGTATGTCATTTAAGCAGTATTACAGGAGTGCTGTTGGTTTGAATATTAGTGTGTGCGATATTGCCTTTTTTGGTAACTTACAATTTATACAAGCATTGAGAATTATTCGTCTATTTTTGCTTGCCCAATGAAATTAGTTTTAAATACAACCACAGCAGAATTGTATGTCTCTGAGACATAGTTGTATGCTTATTTCTGACACATTAGAATTTTTTATTAAGTCAGAGTGAATTATTCAATGACTCACTCATAAAGACCATTCCTGTGTTTAAATATGCCTACTTCCATACTACAGTATATAGTAGTACATAAAATCAGTAGTATGTACGATTTCTTGGTATTCATAAATCAGTAAGCTGTGTTCCTCCCACTTTTGCGCATTTGATTGACACTTTACTATCACATGATGAGGCAAAGTCACTTGTAATGTTCCTGAATGATTCAGTGGTTAAAATTAATCAGTTGAATGAATGATTTAATAACTCACTCATAAAGTCATTTGTTGCCACCTACTGCCGTATCAAAAAAAACTTGCAGAAAGGGTTAATAACATTTGTTTTTGATATTCATAGAAATGTGAATTTTTCTTTAGAAATCCACTATGTATTATTTTATGCAAAAGGAAAATGTTTATGCATGCGTTTCTCTTTACAGGCAGTCGGATCGCAGAGGAGATATACAATGAAGCTGAGCAGTGTTATGTGCAGCAGGGACAGCAAGCTCTGCAGAAGTCCATCAGCATCCTCAGTGATCAGGACGGCTGGCAAACTGAGATTGAGAGTGTATGTGTCATTAATAATCAGATTTCATCATTCATTATGATGAGACAGGGTATAGATGCCCTGGTTTTGTGCATATTGTAATATACAGTCTTGTATAGCAATTTAGTGTCACAGGCTTATATATACTGTATAAACTGTAAAAATTAAAAATTGTTTATGTGGGTTTTTCTCTCTCAGGTCAATGGTGATAAGGTGATGAGTAAAGTCCTACCAGACATCGGCAAGGTTTTTAAGTTAGAAGTGATGCTGAAACAGAAGACGGATGATCTATATGAGGAGCTGGTGGATAACATGGAACAAATGGGGGAGTGGAACCCAAATGTCAAACAAGTCAAGGTGCGTAGAAACAGATGATCTACTGGCTGTCAGCTTCCTGTGCTGAAGGTCTAACTGCAGTGTGTGCATTTATAATGTCTTTCCTTTTTAAAGCACTTCATGTCTTCTCTTTTCATACTTATGGTCTTCCATCATGATGTAACATAAAACATACAGCTACTGTTACCTGAAAATATTTGGTATTTAATACAGTTTTGGTGTCTCTCAGATTCTTCAGAAGATCGGTCAGGATACTATGATCACACACGAGGTTTCAGCTGAAACACCTGGGAATGTGGTGGGCCCTCGAGACTTTGTAAGTGTCCGCTGTGCCAAGCGGAGGGGATCTTCATGCTTCCTAGCCGGGATGTCCACTCAGCACCCTGGAATGCCTGAACAGAAAGGGTTTGTAAGGTAGGTGAATATATGAACCACTTTCTTGTATCTGCCCTGGTGGCGGTTTAGTGTTCACTGTAAGCTGGCCCTGCAGCAAGCTATTAGAGTACCTCTGAAACCCTCCACCTCCCCAAGCTCCACCTGTCTAGATTTGCTACGGTATTTCTGTGCATACTTACCATGCCAAAACTGTTCAGAGAGTTGTCATAATTGAAATATATGCATATTTACAATGTTGCTTTCTTTCTAAGGGCTGAGAATGGACCCACCTGTATAGTGATGCGACCAAGTGCAGAAGATCCCAATAAGACAAAATTTACCTGGTTACTCAGTTTAGACCTTAAGGTAAGTTAATTGTGTATGTGTAATTTCTTGGGTGTTACAAATATAATTTTCCTGAAAAGGTTAAACACCCAGCACTGTTTTGGCACAATCAAAATCTGTTGAAAACACTTACTTTATTTTATTAAAAAATGACTAAATCTGCCTTTAAAGAGATAGTTTACCCAAATATGTAAATGATTATTTAATAGATAATGCATTACTCTTCCAAATGAGCTAACTGAGTGTCATATCTAATGTCTGTTCTGTCATCTCCAGGGTTGGATCCCAAAAACCGTCATCAACCGAGTTCTTTCGCAAACCCAGGTGGATTTCGCAAACCATCTCAGGCACAGAATGGAATCCAGTGGTAGTGTGGAGGCAGCCAGTGCCTGCTGACATCCACATTTATACCCTAAAACCAGAGGGCCATAATAAGGGCGGCTGTTTTCAGGGTCAAAATCGTCCCACCCAAAACCGTCCCACCCATTTCAGTAAAAATGTCACACAGATACAGAAGTTGTATTATCCATCAAAACAATATGCTGCTCTTTGTTCGAGCCTCTCTTTTAAAAATGTTTTTACATGTATGGAACTCTAATTGCTGAAAATGGATCAAATGCTGGGTCATTGCAGTGGAGTTTCAATTTCAGCCCTATGGTAAACTCAGTCTACTTCCTGTCTCCTTAGGTTTTTTGGCTTGAACTTCCTTTTATTTACTCATATACTTCTGCAGAGCACCACTGACTATTAATTATTGGGCTTATTAGTTCCTATTTTATCGTTGTTGCTTGTAAAAAATAAAAAAGTATTTATTTTTAAGTTAATATTGTTATTGCATCACCCTGAGAAAGGATGTCTGCTAAGTGAAAATTCATTAAAACTGTTAAAATTACAAACTACAGTATCAGTCTGTTTTGTTATCCCCTGGGTTCGTTTTCCTACATGTGTAACACGAGAAGGAGCACAAATTATGAGCAAAGCCTCAATCTGCAGATTGAGTAAGGAAATACAGGAAATAGCTTCATCTACATACTTTGGCAGGCCACTCAGCCAGTTATATAAACAACATTTTGAGTCAGTTATGCCCATTAGCGTCTCACCGATGTTCAAGCAAACGAGGGAATGTTACTCGTATTACAGCCAGAAATTCAGTCCATAAAAATGTCTTGTCGTCTGGAGTGGATTAGCCTGGGTTTGCTAAAGCAAGGAGGTGTTTGGTCATTCGCATGTGTTTTGGGAACTTCTCAGCTCCTTGAAGGTCTGACTGAGCCAACATTGCACAAAGCAGGAAATGAGGTAAACACTGTTGTCCTGGCCAAAGGCGGGCCGCAATCCCCTCTCTAATGTTTTTCATATTTTCCAAAGCAGTGGGCCATTTCTAATTATTTTAAATGAATTTCAAAGCAGATGTTGTACAAATGACCCCTCTGCGTCCACAGATTTGGGACATTCTAAAAAACATGTTGAATATGACGATGATCCAGCTGAAGCATGTGAATTAGTAAACTGTCCAGACTTGATCAGAACACTGATAGAGGCTTCCACTAACAGCTTTATTATCTTAACATGCCGAATTTATAGTTATTTCTATTTTATCTCGCTTGGCCATTCTGATGTAACATACAGTAGCCTAATCAAGAGAGGATGTATATACAAATAGGTTTTAGGTTTTAAGAAGTTAAACCTTAAAAGGATGAGCAAAACTAGAGTAACAAAAACTTCAAACATGTGTTGTGTAAAGTGTATATGGGTAGTTGATAAATAAAATTGATACATAAAAAAAATAATAAAAATAAAAATAAATAAAACTCAACATACAAAAAACATGAGAAAATTTTTTATTCTTAGAGTTAAAAACAGCAGGAAAGTGGTTTATCTATTATATATATATATATATATAATATACACACACATATATTTAGTCTGTTTTGCTTTTTTTTTTGCTGTCAAGCTATAGGACACATTGATACATCAACCACCTATTCTGCTTTGAAAAAAAAAATCACTAGCTTGGCTACATTATGGGTAGTTTCTGATAAATAAACAAAATTCTAAAAGAATTGAAATTATATATATATAATATATATTATTTAGTTAGTTAGTTATTTAGTTATAGTTATAATAGAGAGTGGCTGAAGGGCTCCTACAGTACCGGAAGTCTATTTACAGTAGAAGGACCACAATTCCCACAAGGCGTCGGGGTTTTCAGTTACTGTGGAAAAGGGGGGGGAAGGGAATCCGAGATTGGAGGGAGAGAAACTGAGGTAAAAATTTGTAACTAATATTTAATACGTTACATTATAGCAAGGATATAAATGTGTAAATGGCAGTTAGAATAATCAACGCTACGTTGTTTGCACGTTTTGGTGGACACTGTGTCGTAAAGACTAATTATAGGCAAGTTAGCTAAGCTAGAAACGAGAGTACAAAAAGATTGTGGCAGTTTAGCTCGAGCAGGTCGCGAGACAGACGCTTCACAGTCACTGACTGAAATGTGATAGTAAATAACATTTTTTAAGCAGAAATAACTACAGTAACGGCATGTCTTGAGTGCTGAGGTAAACGTGAGCGTTTTGTGTTGCTCTTTTAACTTGAAGGGAATGAGGAGGAGGGCTGAAATATACCGTTATTTGTGGCAGAAATAACTGTTATTATGTGAGTAAGTTGGTCAGTTTTCTGTTGGTCTTTGTTATTATTAGCCGTCAGACAAATTTCACGTGTTCAATATATGTTTTCTGGAATCGCGCTTGCTTAAGTTAAATACGTGTAAATTTAAGCCGTCGTGCCTCCATATAATGGTTAATGTATCTTTTGTAAAGGTGTTTGACAGTTCACTGGATGCTGTCATACATTCATGCCGTACCGCATTTTGAAGCTGATGCATCGTATCTGATGGCACTGATTTCCATTATACCGTTAATGGTCGATTAATACTTTGGCTTTTGAGTTA
This sequence comes from Enteromius trimaculatus, assembly GCA_032361065.1. NCBI lineage: Eukaryota > Metazoa > Chordata > Actinopteri > Cypriniformes > Cyprinidae > Enteromius > Enteromius trimaculatus. Next base: position 14,354,177 of record JAUMHP010000055.1, read on the forward strand.
TCTGTCGTTTATGTTTATTATTATTTGTAGTTAGTTCAGGTTTTGTGAGTCAGGATATAGATGACGTCATCTCTTAGCCCTTCTCTGCTTATGAATGCAATAGATCCAGTTATCCGTCATATAAAACCTGGCTGCACATTAAAGACACTGCAAAACGAAAGGGAGCGTTTGAAATTTTATCTGTGGTAATTGATGATCGTATTGCTGGTCTCCATTTATTTCGATTTCAAAGGGATGCGGGCTTGATGAAATGACGTCATGCTTTTCGGATGCCGATTTTCTGTGCAGCGCTCCTTGGCATTGCTTCACAATGAAAGCTGGAGAATGCATGCATGCCTATATATTTTGCATATGCTGATATTTGCATTGCATATGCATTTTTAAGTGTTAGTTACAATGTGTTTATTTTATGTGCATATTCTAATACTTATGATTGTGTATCCTACAGAAACCCATTGAGATGATGCTGTAGCTGTCGGTGGAATGCCACAGGGAGTTTCTGAAAAGACCCTTACTATAACTCCAAGCCATCAATAAACTCCCTTTTTTAGTGACTCCTGTAACAAGCCTCCAGTCCTCCAAGTCTGAATTTCATTCTGCTTTCTGCTGAGATTTTGTCTTCAATACAGAGGCGCTGACAGCTTCATCACTGCTGTACCCAATCTATTTCTGATTTGTACTTCATTTGCAACGCTCCAGTCTCACATAAGTGGACTTGTAGCAAGCCTAGCGCTCAGCTATTGACGTGGCACAGGCCTGGTACAATTAGCACTCGACGGACTTGAGAAATCCATCTCCAACAAGGCCATCACGATTTACAACTCGCTGCACGATCCCACTAGAACCTAACCTCGGGCCTGTTACTATTCAAAATTATGCTTCTGCTTCTTGGCCCGACTCTGCTTCTATCAGCTTCTCTCTGAATCTCCAGGAGCAGCGCAGTTAAACAATGCACTACTGAAAGCTCTTCTGCTGTTTTAGTCTAAATCCATGCTTGTAGGACTGGGAGCAAGTGCTTCTGAAAGCATTAAAAAGTGCTCTTGAACCATGTGTGTCCAGTGGGCAGTGTTTAAAGTTGGCTTAGTCCACAGGATGGGTGGACAGTAGGGGACAACGAGACAGAGGACTCATGTCATGGAAGGGGTTGTTGCAGTCGCAGTACATACAGAGGTATGTATGACGTCCCTACCTAGAGAATTATTATTCTGCATTACAATCCTACAGGTAAAAAAAAAAAGAAGCACAAATTAGATCTGCTTAATATCTCAGCTTTTCAACTAGACAGCAATTAGATTAAATGAAAGGCTGATTTTTGCTTTTGGCGTCCTGCTTCTAGTGATATTCACACACACAAAGATTTTTATTTTTTTGATAATGATAATTAAGCTCTATTTATCTCTATTAATGGGTGATTCATTGAATCATTCATTCAAATGATTTGTTCAAAATGACTTATTCATTCAGAAAGAAAGAAAAGGACTGTATTTATAAATGGATTATTGAATTATTCACTCAATAGCGGTTTCCACCTACCTATTTCTATGCGCGTTTGGGATTATTGCCTTAAAAAACTGGTTGTAAATGCCAAGATGCATATAATTTCTAAAAATGTGCATAAAACACTTATGCGCACAATTAGCCTTAGTAGGATAATCTTTGTAACCAATAAGAAAAAATGTGCATTAACTACAATGGAAACACATTTACCACATCAGTTCCACCTGTGCATCAAAAAATGTAATTTAATGCACAATGGGACAGGATAACTGGTCTCGTCGCACATCATCTGAAATGTTGTTTTTGTTGTTCTGAAATGCCTTAGCAAAGTCTGTAATCAAAGTATGTCTGTATAATGGTCGACTGCATTCCCAAACATTCCACCTCCGAAAGCAACAACTTCATTTATCTTGTTTTGCCTGCTTGGCGCAAGTAATTCATCATTTATGAAAATTATTTTATTAAGTGGCTTCTCCTACTTTGCTTAGTAGGGCTGGGACGATAAGTCGATTTATGGATCAATTCTAAGATTTTCCAAATGCATCGCGATCCCTCTGGAATTGATTCTGAGCTTAGATTTTAACAGCTGATGGCACTGCATGCTTTAGACACAGCCATACCCTCCTCGTTTCCAAATCCTTACACTTGAACCTTACATTCCTAAAATTCGAAAAGGTTGAAGCGAATTAGTGTTCAAGGGTGTTCACAGTGGACTGTGTTTACTATAATCCCGCATCATAAAAGCATTCTTTGCTTACTAAGTTACAAAAACCTGAGTAGAGCACTTTCTGCTGTTAAAATCTAAGCTCAGAATCGATTCCAGAGAAATTGCGATGCATTCGGAAAATCTCAGAAACGATTCTATATTGATTTATCATCCCAGCCCTATTTCTTAGTGATATATACATTGCCTGTTGATCAGGAAGTGATGATTTTGGTCTTTTTGCAAGTTCGATGGATTTTGTAAGTATAACTGTAAAAAAGCATACAAAAAGAAGACTGGGATGTCTAAGGGGCTGTTTACACCTGGTCTTTTAATTTTTTCTGATCTAATAGCTATCCAATCATGAAATGACCAGGTGTAAATGTCTTCCAAAACACATTACAGACTGATATAAGTCCCGTCAAGTGTAAATGGGGTTGTTGAAAATCAAATATGCAAATTTTGCTCCTCCCAAATTGTTAAAAAATAATAGTGTGAGAGTGTGTTACAGGCTGTATGGCATATTATAGTCACATGTAAGTAGCTGAGCATCTCTTCAGCAAGCCAATGTTAAAACTGCCACGAATTAAGCTAAAGTAAGATGCAGACAGTCAACAATCATCTTCACTAGAAGTAGTAAGACAAACCTATATTTCCAGTGCTAATGCCGCATGCTCTCATATGGCAGTTTTTGATCTTGAGATTAGATAATGTGGTGCTTATCTTTTAGTTTTGTTGATGTGCACTCAAATTTGAATAGAAGTTTAAATAGAACGAGAAGTACATTTATGTTAAGCTTAAATGGAAAAGTTTGAACAAATCAGATAAATATCTGAACAAACGAAAATGCATGTAATGACCAGGTGTAAACAGTCCCTAACAGTGTTTCCCAATCCTTTTCCTGGAAGCAGACCAATAATACACATTTTGAACTCTTTTATATCACAAACTTCTGATTCAGCTGTCTTGTTATTGGAGACTACAAGACCCGAAATGGATGGTTCAGATAAGAGAGACCTCTAGAATGTGTACTGTTAGTGTGCATTTGGGAACAAGGTTGGGAAACACTGTTGTAAAAAGTCTTTTTATAGAATCCAAAAAACTCCCACTTTGAAAGATTTTGTTGGCTGCAGGTCTCTCCTCCGACATGCCTTTTTGCAGCAGTAGTAGCTACGCAATACACGGGATTGTTTTTTTTGCAGTAACACCATCTGTGATGTTGTAGTGTGAATTCAGTAGTTACTGGCTCTTCATCAGTGTTGGGAGTAACGCGTTTTTTGCTGTAACACAGTAGTGTAACGCATTACTGATCAAGTTTCAGCAATATTTTACTCGGTACATGTTCAGTAATTCTTGCGTTACAACACTTTAGCCAAGATTTTTATTGTTAAAAAAACAGCAAGACACAAGATATTAACGTATAAAAAATGCCGCAAGTCAGCTGTATTTTCTGTTTGTGGTTTGTTATTATCCATGTGTGGTGTACAGGTTTGTAAATAAATACTAAAGGACAGCTTCTAATATATACAGTATGTGTAGAGCGATTTATTTAATTGATCTCGCTCTCGCTGGTGTAACCTTGTATGTGTGACGTGGTCAAGTGAAGACGTATTTAGGGCAGGTTTTACAGGAATGTCGCGAGGCTACTGGCCCAACAGTGGAAACGTGGCATGATTTCGTCCTCTGTGTTCCAGGTCTGAGGCTATTAGCTTCGCCTGGCTCGCACTGGCCAGTGGCCCAAGCCCGTCTTTTTTTCCTTCTACCAAACCAGCTTATACTGTTTCATCTAATAAAACAGTTCAGTTTTGTGTGTAATGGCAAAATAATAATAACGTTTCATTTTTTTTTTTTTTTTATTAAGTTAATTTAGAAAAAGGTATTTTTGTTCATTAAATATAAGTTAGCATTTTTTTTCTTGGAGGCAACGACAAAGTGGCCAGCAGCAGACAGTGCTGATCATAAACTATTTTTGATCAATTTAACCTTTTCAAATCATCACAACTTGCCTAAAATGCAATA
>JAUMHP010000055.1:14361318-14399117 GCA_032361065.1 Enteromius trimaculatus
TAAAAGCAGTTTAGCAGCAAACTTTGTAAAAACTAATATTTGTGTCATTCTCAAAACTTTTGGCCACGGCTGTACATCAACGCATGTGTTTTCTTTCTCAGCTGTACGCTTTAAAACCTAAATTTACAAGGATACTTGCTAAAACAGGCTTTTTGAAGTGTTAAACAGGCTTGTAAAGTGGCAAAAATAACTGTTCAGTACTCCCGCAATCAGGGCAGCATCTTCATGTGCATGCACTGCTCTCACAGTGCTCAGAAACAGTGCATATAGCAAAATAAGTTGTCTTTCGCTGCTGATTGAGTTTCAGCTGCCTAAAATCACTTTAAATTGCAATGCTTAAAAATGTGTGCAAATTATATTTTTTTGTGATCATGTAACTCAGCAAGAATTATACATACATACATAGAAATTGTAATCTTACAGGTTGAAACATTTTTATCAATAAATTGTGTCTACCGATATATAACAGACAATAGCTCCCAGTGCTGTAGAGATCCTCATTTATGGGTAAATATAAAGGACAATTTTATCTATTTTTTATGGAAACTGCCTAAATGTCATGCACGTTATGTTTTTGTGATTCTTTAGGTTCTCTGGATAATGGCCAGCCAGTTCACATGCGTGTTCTCCAGACCATTTACAGGAAGTTGACCTGTACCCGAGCAGACTGCCCTCGCTATGGACCACACTGGGAAAATGTGGGCTTTCAAGGTACAGCAAAAACGCAGCTATGCTTGAAGGGATAGTTCACCTTAAAAAAGAAAATGTGATTTGATGCTCTGGCACATAGATAAAAACATAGATCCTTATGCATCACGGCCCATAAAAACAGTCATTAATCTATGGCATCTATGTGCCAGTGTCACACACCGGATGTTTTAACTAAGAACAGCAGAGTTGAAGATCGTGGTGTAAAAGAGGTAAAAAAAAACTATATAAATACTGTTTGTTGTTTTGCACAGATATAGGTATAGTTATGAGAAGTAGAGTTCTGTGTATGTCTTTTTTTTTGGGACTCGGAAGAGCTTTGGAACATTTGGTTCCAATTATATGATTGAAAGACTGCAACGTTTTAAAAAATCTTTGTTCGTGTTCTACTGAAGAAGCAAAATCACCTACATCTTGGATGCCCTTTGGAGTAAGCAGATAAACATGAAACTTTTATTTCTGGGTGAACTATCCCTTGAAATTGCATTTACAAAAAAAAAAAAGATTATGTAAAACAATTTATGAAATACAGTTCACCTGTTTGTAATATTTATTTTTGCATGTCTTTTATATTCCCAGGTTCAGACCCTGCTACAGATCTAAGGGGAACTGGTTTTCTGGGCCTCATGCACACTCTCTACTTCGTTATGGACCCAGAGATACTTCCACTTGCTAGAGAAATCTACAAACTCTCTCAGCATTCAGTCCAGGTGATGCAAAACAAAAACATACACTTACTACAACCTTTGAATCAGAATCGTTCAAAGACAATAAAATGCACATTTTCATTTTCAACACCTGCAGAATTTTCCGTTTTGTGTGATGTCGATCAACATGACTCGAATCGCCCTGCATGCTCTCAGGGAGGAAGTGCTGTCCAAGTAAGTCGTCTCAGCCTTTGAACATTAATTGGTGTTTATTTAGTACGGTATTAATTACATATTGTCAAGCTTTGAAATGATTTGGCGTGTGTTCGCCCTCTGTCTCAGGGTATCTGTTGTAGCCTTTCATAACCTCTGCAGTCGTTTCCATGGCAATAAAACAGTTTGTTGCTTTGTGATGTCACATAGGGAGTGCAACCGAAGGCAACAGGTTGTGGCAGTGCTGAATGATTTTTATGTTGCAACGTTTCTGCACCTCTACCAGCTGTGGAAGAGCCAGCAGAAAACCATCTCTGACTCTGGCCATGTACTCAAAGGTGATTTTTCGGTTACAAATTAACAGAGTTGTCTTTGTGCAAGGTATCATTTAGTGACATTCAGCATAGATTTTAATTTACACTAACTTGGACATAGGGCTGGGCAATTAATCGAAAAGTAATGGAAATTGACTTTCCGTACCTATAATTGATCAAATTTTTTGTAGTTAGACGCTTGAACATAGTAGGTGCGTTCGAGATGCACTACGCTAGCCTGCAGCGCCTGACCTGTGCGACTGCTCTCGTTTTGCTCTCACGGTACTTTGGCACATGTGATCGAAAGGCAGCTGCAGCGCCGATCAAAGTCGGACAAATGATCTTACCAGAATGCATTGTTTTGTAAGGCGGCTGCCGATTTCTTCCGGCGCCACTTTAAGTCGAATTCACCTTTTGACTTTACCCACTTCATTCATGCGTGAAATTCGCTTCACAGTAATCGTGAATTTGCATCATGGGAGGGGCTTCTGCCAGGCGCATCCTGTCTCTGGCAAAGGATATGTCTCCGTTGACTACAGCGGAGCGAAGCAGGATTAAACACTTCGTTAAAACTCTTGACAGAAGATACTCTGTGCCGTCGCGATCACATTTTTCATATACATATACATAAAATATTATATATTAAATATATTAATATTGAAATATCATTTACAGGATTCAAGGATACAAGGGTTATTTTATTTAGAAGAGAAACTGCATATAAAGCAAAACATTGAAAATAATTTATTTTATTTATTTTTACTTTTTTTTAAGAACAAAGTGACTGTTCGTTTTAGGCAATGTGTGCTATGATTTCAGTTCGTCAACATTGATGTTTAATAAGTAATCATAGATGTGTTTTTTCCTTTTAATTATTTCTAAATCAAGTAATGCCCCCTTCATTCAAAAATCTCTCACTTGCAATATGTGAGCATATTTATTGTACAAAATTTGTCAGTGAACTATGAGGGCAAAAAAATAAATCAAATAATCATCTGTTAATCGTAATCGAGTTAAAATGTTCAATTAATCAAGATTTTGATTTTAGGCCAAATCGCCCAGCCCTACCTGGACATCATTCAAAGGTCATTCATTAGAGTAAAAGGTATACAGAATAGATCTTTCTGTAGAGAGCAAGTTACTTTGATTTGTGAATCATGTCTTTGATTCAGTATTTTTTGCAAATTCAGAAATTCAAATTTAACTAGAAATAAGGTTGTTAACTTGAAATATCTGTCAAATTTCACAATTCTTGGTAACTTAATGTAAGCAGTCAGTAATGAAAGAAGAACAAGACCACAGATAAGTACAAATAGAACAAAGCTACAAATGGAAATCATACAAATGTTTTTCAGGTAGGACTATATAACATTCATGTAAAAATACTACAGAAATTGAAGGATCAAATGTGAAATTAAACTGCATAATCTTCAGTAGTTTCATTAACTTCCCTCACTATGACTGCATTAATTAATCTGTCACTAATTAGATATTTATATATTTTAAAATATTGAAAGGTACTTTACTCAATAGCATTTCATAATATTTTTTGCATTTTAAAAGGACTGGAACAAACAAATAATTTGATTCAAATTTCAATTTAAACAAAACGATTCAAAAATCACATTTGTAATCGGTGCATCAAGAAAGCTGGTAAATCTTTGCAGTTGAAATGTGAAGGTGGGTGAAAACTGTCTAACGCGCTGTTTGAATGTTTAACGTGAGAGTTTGTCTGGTGAAAAAAGAGAAAACCTGACCTTTCCCTTCTCTGCTCTGTGATGCACAGAAGTGGAGCTCTTTGCTAAGAAGAACCCCAAGCAGATTCTCAAACGTCTCGAGGGCTACCTAAAGGAGAGACGTGCTGGGACAGGACACCGAACATCACCTGACACACTTAGCAACCCTTCACCTGGTGACACTGGGTCTCGAGCAGGGAGTCAGGGTGGCAAAGAGGGAAAAGAGATGAACTTCACTGGAGTGTGTGAGCTGCCACCTGAGATGGAGGGCGAGGCGAGACTCATCTGAGAAAGAGAGAGAGGCATTGGATTTGTACAGTCTTGACTGTCTCTCGTGCTCTAACTTTGTCGTTCTCTCTGTTTATTCATTTCTCTTCTGTCCTTTCATGCTTAAGTACACAGAGACAAGTCTATGTTGTAACTGTAGTTGCTAAAAAGTATGAAACTCTTTGCTGTCTCTTTTTTCTGCTAGAGTACCTATTGGCTCTTCTAGGAAAGACTAGATTTATTTGTCAAGTTTAAAAGGAGAATCTCAGAATTACCGCCTCTATGGCAGCAGCTTGTCTTGAAGCTGTCAGGAAGAAAAGAGACTCTGTTTACAGGCCTCATGGGTGTGCAGTTGCAGAGGAAAGGGCTGCAGAAGCCAGCAAGCACCTTACCCACTACTGTGGTATTGAGTGAGAGTGACTTCCTGTGTGATGGCCTGACTGTTTAGGCATGTATTTGATTGAGACTAGTCTAGTGAAAGCCTTGTGATCCTCGAGGTCATTTGAACGTGTTCACTGTGACAGAGTCAATGTTCAAGAAAGTTGGCAGAGTTTATATTGATGTTGGCTCTTTACTCTTTACTGAAAAATGGAATGAGGTATCAAAACATTGGATGGAAAAAGCCTCAATAGGCCAAAGCTTCTTTTTTTTGTCCCTTTAGAGAGATAAATGTCATAGTATGATTCAGTGACAGTCTTGACATGTTTCTGTTGGCAGAAACTCTTCAACAAGAGCCTGAAATTATAAAGTCAGAGCGTTTTTTGATGGGAAAGTGCATTTTAGTGACTTGTAGACCAAAATGTATGGATGTTTGAGTATATACTTTGCAGGTTCAGTTACAAGGCTAACATTGACACTTTGCAGACTTGAATAATCAGCTAAATTCATTTAACTGTTTATGCTTTGAGCTAAAATTAGGGCAGTAATCAAAGTTAAATGTGATATTTGGAGGTGTTGTTATGCTTGTCTGCATGAAGCAAATCCTACCTTTCTAATTATAGCAGGTACATTCCAGTTTTAAGTAGTCATAACGTGACTTTGAAAATGTTGATGTGCTGTTGACGAGAGTGAGAATGATCCCACGCCGTTAAACCTTTCTGGATAATTTGTGGTATCCTGGATGAGGATTTATGTTGTGAAACCCTATAAAGCCAGAAATGGTCCTAACGGTTACTTTTTAGGGCATTTCTCATGCGCTACTGCACTCTCAAGATGTCTTTTAGCTTGTCCTGAGAGAATAGATGGTGTTTGTTAAACTGTTGGATGGTGATTCGATTGTGGTGATTCCTGGAAGCACTTTTAGCAGTGAAAGTGTGTAAACTTATAGGAAGACATGGCTTAAATAAAACGTTAGCCAGGACGCTGCAGGTCATTTAAGCTGTATGTTATACGTAACCTAAGCAAATTTTCCTTTAAAGTTGCATGAGACACGTTGTAAACTTAAATAGCAAAAAGTCAATCACTCTAGTGAACTTCTTGCATCTAACATACAGCCTTCAAAATAGACATGTGAGACCTGTTTATAGTGTAGTCAAGTACACAGTGAGACTTTTTGATTTCAACATAAAAAAAAAGTAGAATACCTTATTTGCTGTCGAGCCAAATCAGGTTAGTGCAGAAAATAGTTGAGAATTTGATGTATTTCTGTCATTTGCGTCTTGTTCTCCCTAGTCCAGGTCCAATAAAGATGCGAGGGTTGCAACATTCTTGTAAATTGACGGTGACATACTGTACATTTGGAAAAAACTTGATGGGGAAAGTCTTTCCCTCCCTCTGCAACCCTATTCTGCACTCTCGTCTTGTTAGCATGTCAGGTAGCGCTAGAGATGTAGCATCCAGGAATCGTTGTTTTTAAATTCCTTGTTAAAAAAAGCTTGTTAATCTAACTCGGTATGGTTGCATATGTTTGTCTAAGTTACCTAGTCCAAAGTGTTGTTGTACAATATGAGTACAGTGCGTTCTGTATGTTTCAGGTTTAATTTTACGCTCCAATTTGATTCTTTTGTAGTTTTTATTTTTCTTAAACGACACATGAATATAAATACTCAGTGGATGTATATTAGAAGTCCTGTCACTTTAGCCAGTTTAATTTTATATGAAGCAGAGTAGTATTTTATAAACTTGAATAAGAGCAAAGCATGATGGAAAACGAATGTTTATATACAAAGGCAAATCACCCTTTCCTGGGTTATTTACTAGTTTGGCTGGTTTGTATTAGTTTAGATAAGCAGGTTCGACACTTTCGTAATCCGTCTATATATCCAAGTGAATTCAGTGCAGTTCAGTGCTGTTGTAAACTCAAGCATTGTGTTTCATACCCAGCATTTCGTTTTCCACACTGACCTGCTGATAGCAACGTTAACACTAAGAAAGAGTGAATTACGATGTTGCGTAATAGTTTGTCGGCTGATTTCAGTGACAACTGTTGAGAGAAGACGGGGGAGAGCACACGTGTATTTCCTTCTGTTTTAGAATATTCCGAGCTGTTGTGTGCAGTTACTTCTCAAAAGTGTGTTTTATCTTGCTTGCTAGCTCAAAACTCGTTATGTACAATCAAACTTACAAATCGAGCAATCATCCGTAACCCTAACCATGAAATGAGCCTGGTTTGGCACCTTTTTCGTGTATATGTGTGCACAATTAGTTGCTTAGTGGTTGTTTTGCTGTTTTGTTTTTAAAGGAGAGGGTGGTCTGTTATGTGAGATGACTATTAAAGTGTGTGTGTGTGTATATATATATATATATATATATATATATATATACTCACATACATATACATATATAAATATATATAACAAAAATATATGATTGTAACAGTATGATTGTTACCGGGGCATAATATGCATACCTCAGGCTTCAGACAAATCTCTTCTGGGCAGATGTTTTATTGAGGACAGCCATGATCCCATGTCGTAGCACAAAATGGTGTGGTGTCTCTTGCAGTAATCTACCTAGCTTGGGAATGTACTGTATGTATATGTATGTACACTAATGCAGCACTGCAAAATATTGACTTCTACAGTATATATTTCTATAGCCCATGTTTGTGAAAACCGTAGTCTTACACGCTGAAATGCAACCGAACCTTTGCTGGAGGATGTTTTTAACTATCTTAATGGTTTGACGTCAAAGCAAATCAGACGATTTCGTGGCCTTTGGTATTTGCTTTGCTTTCATGAATGGTTTTTTGCAATGTTACAATATGTCAAAAACGATTCACTCTACTATGGCACAAAGTAACAATATTTGTTTGGACCAAAAGGAGCATTTGTGGGTTTGAAGCAGGTTTGGAGGTCGAGGTCTTTTAAACGGGAGATCTTGCCATCTTTAAATGTTACAATCTCTCTGTTTTGATTTTCCCAGTGTGTTTTAGGAAAAAGCATTCCGTGATACTGCATCTATCTGGCCCACAGATGAAATTTATTTCTGGAGAAACAAACCCACGTGTCAGATTTGATTCATTGAGTTGCCCTGAATCAAATTACAGCAAGTCCAAAATATCCTGCACTTCATTTAAAGATGCATCGTTATCGTCTGTTATGATCCTTCAGAGCATTTTATTATATCTGTACCTTGATTGTAGAATCCCTATTTTATAATGAAAATATATTTCAGAATATATGCGGTGGTACAGTGATGTATCGTATGAAGAGTAATAAATAAATGCAACTCAAAAAAAAAACATGTTGAAGTGTTGCATTGTAATTCCTTGTGTGTGTTTTTGTTGAATTCTAGAATTGTAATAGTGTGGATTGGCCATTAGGGGTCAGTGTACTGTAACGTCTGATGCGATCTCTCAAGCATATGCTGTCCTGCCCTGAATGGGGTTTCTTATCTTTTAATTACTAACAACTGTGGTTTCCATCAGGAATAGCTTTTCTCTTCATTGCTTTATAAAGTGCTGACCATTTTTCAAATGTCTGGACACAGGAATTTGTGCTGAGTTATATATACTGAGAACGAACATTGTATAGAGTACGTCGTCCACCAGGAAGACCCACAAGACATCTGTGCTGCAGAACTCCACAGATATGGAAACATCATTATTCTGAAGGTTCTATGCATATACTTGTTCGTTATTTTTAATTACTTGGGTGATTTGTTCGTCTTTCATATTTCAGATCTGTTTAACAAATTCCAAAACAGAATTTCATAGATAGAGGCGGCCGAAATGAGTTTCCTCCGCAGGCTGGCTGGGTGCTCCCTTAGGGATAGGATGAGGAGTTCGGTCACTCAGGAGGAGCTTGGAGTACATCCAGATTCTCCTCCACATCGAGAGAGGTCAGCTGAGGTGGCTCGGGTATCTGTTCCGGATGCCTCCCTGAGGAGACCTAGGAGTCGCTGGAGGGACTATGTCTCTCGGCTGGCCTGGGAACGCCTCTGTGGTCCCCCGGAAGAGCTGGAGGAAGTGTCTGGGGAGAGGGAAGTCTGGCTGTCCCTGCTTAGACTGCTGCCCCTGCGACCGGTACCCGGATAAGTGGAAGAAGATGGATGGATGGAATTACTTGCTCTCAATTTTAAAATTTGTTCCTTTATCAGGACCGATTTGGGAAATTTAGCATTTCATTACTTGCTCAGCAATGAAATTACTGCAGTGAATGGGTGCCATGAGAATGAGACTCCAAACATCAAAATAATCCACAAGTAATCCACACCGCTCCAGTCCATTAATGAACAAGTTTCAATAAGAAAGTTCATATAAATTCATCAAAGAAAAACAGTGAAAAGTATTTCCCCTGTTGTCCTCTCACATCGCACAGTATTATGAATTGTGGACTTACAGCAGTTAAGAACCGCTTTGTTGGATTTGTTTCTTACAACAAAGCTTTTTATGTCACAGGACTGGAGTGGTGCGGATTGTGGTAATGTTTTTATCAGCAGTTTGGACATTTTGACGGCACCCATTCACTACAGATGATCCATTGGTGAATTATGCAATACTGCATTTCTCCAAATCTGTTCTGAAGAAGAGATTTTGTCTAAGGATGGTATAAGGATAAGTACATTTTCAGCAAATAAAAATTCCTGGGAAAAGTTGTCTCTTAATGCATTTTACCTGAACGTAACTTAACATTGAATTGGAGTATATTTTAAGAAATGTCAATTATTGTTGGTCATTATATCAACTTCATTAATGCTATCAAATTAACCTTCAATAGCTTCTGTACTTTTGGAACAAATTGAATAGACTTTTAAAATGCACATTTATAAAGTGGTTTTCTCCTTTATCCATAAATTAATACATTTGAATTAATTAGTACTGTTTTGGCACTATTTTGATTAAATCTTATGGTTTTTCCTGCATTTAATGAACTATACACAGCTCTGAGGAGCTTGGCCTGAACTTCCCTGGCTGAGAGATCAGAACATCAAATGTAAACCTGCTGTTTTGGCATCCTTACAGTGGCTCTTACGCTGTCCCTCTGTCCCTGGGTCAGGGTAACAGATCCCGACTGCTCTCACAGGACTCAATTTAGAAATTTAGAAAGACAGACATCTGGCCTGCTTTGTTGAGATTTGAAGAAAAAGGCAGGATTGCATCCTAAGAGATAAGGACAAAAGCAAATTCATGGCAAGATTTAATAGACAGTTGTTTTTAGTTTATCCTCAACAGTACTGAAAGCATTTCAATTTCTTGCTGTTTTGGCTTGTGCTTCTTACCGAGCCGAATCTGGCTAGGCTGCAGACTCTTTCGGCTGGAAATGCTTATGCCAGATGACATGCTGTCTGGATGAAGGACACAAATGATGGCCAAGGAGTTTGTGCCTGTAGAAACATGCTTAGAACAGAGAACAGCATAGTTATATTTGTCTCCATTCTAGTGCTTAGCAGCAGTGCTTTCACTTTTCTGTAATAAAAGGTTTGTAGCGCAAGTTATAAAAGCATAATCCACCATTTAACCAGGCAATCAAAAGGAAAATTATAAAAGGATCAAGTCAGTAGTTTGTTTTGGGAGTCTGCACTGCATTAACAAGTAAATGATGAAAACAGCCTTAGTACTGTTCTTAATTAATAGAGAGGACGAGGAATACAAAAACATTTTCAACATGATTTAAGTTGAAAGTCTTTATCAACTCATGCCCTGACTTTCATGCAATTATATTAATATGCACACAGATGCTAAATTCTTAACCTATTATACCGTTTGCCAAAAAAAACTGGAATCACTTTTATTTAAATATATTTTATTTAAATATTTCATATTTCACTGAAAAATTAATAATAATAATTGTTAGCACTGATAGCTTTGTGGGCAGTGTGCCGAGTCTTTATTAAAGGTGCAGTTGAGCAATGGATGAAATAGAAGAAGTAGCAATGGTGAGTATAACGGAAGTAGATCGTTTGACAGGATGATAACAGTTCAGTAATTCTTGTTTTGATACTACAGGTATACAGAGGTGAGGCTGACTGTCACGCTTAGGTGTCTGAAGAAGTCCTTCCACACCCGGGAGATAAACTGAGGTCCTCTGTCCGAAACGATATCCTCGGGGAGTCCGAATGGGCAAAAGACATGGTTGAAAAGTTGTTTGGCAGTTTCAAAGGCTGTGGGAAGACCCTTGAGGGGTAGGAGATGGCAGAATCAGGGAGAATCAGTCTATGACTACCAAGAAGCAAAGTGTGGCCATCCAAAGGAGGTAGGTCCGTAATAAGGTTGACTCCTTATTAAGTGTGACCAGGGGCGGTTAGGAACGGGAAGCCGAAGACGTTTTCCAGATGGTAACTGTCGTGGTGTTTTAGACATGGCGCATTCCCGACACCCTCTCACGTACCTCTGCACATCCTGTTCCATCCCGGGCCACCAAAACCGTTCTTGTAGGAGTGAGAGAGTTTTGTTGGTCCCGGGGTGTCCAGTGCCCAGTGAAGTGTGTGAGAGGAATCATTTCAGTAAGTGGAACAAAGCAGAGGTGATTGGGAGCTTCAGGGGCTGGCTCGGAGGCAACTGGAGGGTTTACCCATTGTATGGGATTGACAAAGAGGCTGTTGGGAAGGATAGGTTCTGGATCCTCGTCCTTGCTGTACATACGTGATAGGCCATCTGCTCGAATGTTATTGGATCCTGGGCGGTATGAGATGAAATCTGTTGAAAAATAAAGCCCATCTGGCCTGCTGAGGATTGAGTCTCTTTGCATCCGGTAAGTACTGGAGGTTTTTATGATCTGTAAGGACGGTGAAGGCATGAACTGAACCCTCTAACCAGTGCCTCCACTCCTCTAAGGCCAGTTTGATGGCTAACAATTCCCTGTTGCCGATGTCATAGTTATACTCCGCCGGGCTAAGTTGTTTGAGAAGTGAGCACATGGATGGAGTTTCAGAGGATTCCCCTGCAGCTGGGAAAGAATGGTGCTCACTCCAGTGGTTGAGGCATCGACTTCGACAATAAAGGGATGTTGAGGATGTGGATGTACCAGGAGAGGGGCTGTGGTGAAGGCTTTCTTCATCTCTTGGAATGTATGTTCTGCTTCCAGGATAATACTTTGGGTTTATTATAAAGGAGTGATATGAAGGGGCTGGCCAGAATACTGTAATTATTGATGAAGCAGCGATAGAAATTAGCAAATCCTAAGAATTTCTGGTGGTCTTTCATGGTGGATGGAGTGGGCCAGGAGGTGACAGCGTCAACTTTCCCTTCCCGCATGGATGAGTCAAGAATTGAACTGATGGCTGATGGAAGGAGCATTTCTTTGCTTTGAGGTATAAGTTGTACTCACAGAGCCGGGTGAGAACCTTTGTCACATAATTCTGGGTAGATCAATATGTCACTGATGTAAATAACCAGGAAGTGATGAAGGCAGCCCCAAAGCATGATGTTTCCACCCCCATGCTTCACATTGGGTATGGTATTCTTTGGATGCAACACAGCTAGCAGATCATTCACTAGGTCTCCCTGCATGGTTCTGGGATTTTCACTCACAGTTGTGACCATTTTGATCTTGCGTGGAGCCCCAGACTGAGGGAGATTATCAGTGGTCTTGTATGTCTTCTATTTTCTAATAATTGCTCCCACAGTTGGTTTCTTCACACCAAGCTGCTTACCCATTACAGATTCAGTCTTCTCAGCCTGGTGCAGGTCAAAACTTCTGTTTCTGGTGTCCTTTGGCAGCTCTTTGGTCTTGGCCATAGTGGAGTTTGGAGTGTGACTGTTTGAGGTTGTGGATATGTGTATTTTATACTGATAAACGATTTCAACATGTTAACGAGTGGAGGATAGAGAAGCCTCTTAAAGAAGAAGTTACAGGTCTGTGAGAGCCAGAAATCTTGCTTGTTTGTAGGTGACCAAATACTTACCGTAGGAATTGTCTGGATTTTTTTTTTCTTATTTTGTCTCTATACAGTTGAGGTGTACCCATGATGAAAATTAGAGGCCTCTCTCATCTTTTTAAATGGGAGAACTCGCACAATTGGTGGCTGACTAAATACTTTTTTGCCCCACTGTATGCATGGTGGGAAGAAGAGTTTGATTGGCCAATGACTCTGCAAGGACCACAGCTGGAGAATTGGAGAAAATAGTTGAGTCTCGGGGTCAGAAAACCATTAAAAACAGCACTAACTTCACCACATGTTTTTTGTGAAGGTTTCAAGAAAAATTCTCCCCATTCCAGTCCTCTAATCTGAACCCTGTAGAAAATGACTGAGGTGAACTGAAGAGAAGAAGCACCAAGGAGGAAGAAGGGTCTGCAGTGATTCTGGATAAAGGAATTTTCTCTGATGTCTTGTCAGGTGTTCTCTAAACTCAGAAGACATTATAGGAGAAATTATTGAGCTGTTATTTTGGCAAATAGAGGTTTCGAAAAGTATTGAATGAAAGGGTACTGTTAATTATGGCCAAAGTGTATTAGACAGAAACATTTATTTCATAATGATGTTTTCCCCCAATTTAACTTATTTTCCAATAAAAGGATGATTTTTGTGATTTTTTTTTTTTTTTTTTTAATAAAAGGTTAAAAGGGTTAACAATGCAGATTTATTTTCGCAGCTTTCTTTGATCGTATTTATCATGGGTACCAACAATTCTGACCATGTGTGTATGGTGCTATTACACTACAGACGTCCTGAGTTCAAATCCCTGCTTGAGGACATTTCCTGATCTCGCCTCTTTCTCCCAGTTTGCTTGAACTCTAAACTATCCTATCACAATAAATGGCAAAACTGCCAAAAAATTATTTAATAATTTTAATAACTTTAATAGTGTGATTTCCAAAAACTTTAAATATATTCCATGAGTTTTTATGGTCTTTCTGTTATTTTGTGAACTTACTTAGGTCGGTTACCATTTACTTTTGCTACAGTAAATGGAAAAGAGCTGCCAGGACATTCTGCGAAAAATGTCCTGGACAAGAGGCTGAGTAAATAACAGAATTAATATTTTAGGGTTTTAAATAAATCTGTCATTTTCCGCAGATGGTTCTGTTTTAATTTATCTCAATATTTAATGTGTCAAAGGTTACAGTAAACAAACCAAGAGAAGGGAGAATAATTTGTCTTTTGAAAATCCATCTGTGTAATCGAACTATTCTCTACCCCATATATCTCCTGCACTGTACATTAAGTATTGCCAAGCTGGTACAAAAATCAGGCCCACTGTTTTAAAAGAGGTGACTACATGTTTCTCATATCAGCATATTGGCCACAGTTCCCCTCACCCTTTTTTTCCACCGCTTTAAACATTGTTGCAAGCTATGGCAGACCATGTTTCCCCTTCATCACAGGCTCTGTGGTTCATGCTCTTGGTCAACATTTTAGTGCTGTGAGTCAGAGAAGCACGCTGGAGTTTCTGTGATTTAAGATGATGAAAGCTTTGTTCATACTCATTGTTAGCTGTATTCTCTAAATGCTCTGCGTTTTGTGCATCTTTTTAAATTGTGTCTTGTGCATATTTAACGAGAAGCTTTTTGCTAGTTGATTATTGTAGACTCTGTGTATTGAGGCTTTTTTTTTTAACCTGCTCCCCATCTAAATCTTGGGAACCTTCTGGCTGATAGCCCCCTCCTCCGTCTCGCTGTGTTTCATAACTATTCTTTCTCTTTCTCTCTCTGCATCTCACTGTGCTCTCTCAGCTGTACGTTCTGGTTCTTTCCCTCCCCCTCCCTGCTTTATGCACAATTTTCCTGCTCTCAGTAGTTTTATACCAGATTCTCCTTACACCCCCCTTTAAGCTCTTTTTCCGTCTCTCTCCTCCCTCCCCTCGCTGTTCATAAGGATCCTCGCTAGGGTCTGCAGACGTGGTTCGTCTCAGGTCATACTGTGGTCAGTCAATTCAGCATCTGAGGAGAGATCTGCTTCATGTGCGTTTTCATCCAGCACAATTCAAAGGCAGATGTGTACAAGAGGCACAGATATACAGCTCTTCTGAGTTAGTGGTTTGAATTAATCACAGAATACACAGGAGGTGCATGCTGTTTGTCTGTCTGCTAGTCTATGTCTGTCTGTCTTGTTCTATGTGTTTGTCTACTACAGTATCTGTCTGTCTATTTGTCTGTGTCTGTCTGCATTATCTGTCTGACTACAACTTATGTCTATCTATATCTTAAATCTTTCTGTCTACAGCATCACTCTATAGTATATTTCTTTCAGTCTTTAGTATCTGTCTGTGTCTATCTCTAGTATCTGTCTACAGTATCTATATGTCTGTCTGTCTGTCTATAGTTTCTGTCTGTCTGTCTATCTCTAGTATCTGTCTGTCTATTTCTATTTGTCTGTCTATCTCTAGTATATATATGTCTGTCTGTCTTGTCTATCTCTAGTATATGTCTGTTTGTCTACAGTATCTGTCTGTCTACAGTTTCTATTTGTCTGTCTATCTCTAGTATCTTCCTGTCTGTCTGTCTATCTCTAGTATCTGTCTATCTTTAATATCTGTCTGTTTGTCTACAGTATCTGTCTGTCTATCTCTAGGATCTATCTGTCTGTCTGTCTATCTGTCTACAGCAGGGGTTAATAAGTTCAGTCCTGGGGGGCCGGTGTCCTGCAGATTTTAGCTCCAACTCTAATCAAACACACCTGGTAGGTATAATTGAAACTTCAAGGCAGGTGTTGAGGCAAGCTGGAGCTAAACTCTGCAGGACACCGGCCCTCCAGGACTGAACTTGGTGACCCCTGGTCTAAAGTTTCTGTCTGTCTGTCTATCTCTAGTATCTATCTGTTTACAGTGTGTGTCTGTCTATCTATAGTATCTGTCTTTCTATTTCTAGTATTTGTCTGTCTACAGTTTCTGTCTGTGTCTATTTCTAGTATCTGTCTGTCTGTCTCTAATATCTTCCTGTCTGTCTGTATATCTCTATTATCTGCCTGTCTATCTGTCTGTGTACAGTATGTTTTGCTGTCTGTCAGTATCTGTCCATTTGTCAGACAAACAGATACTAGAGATAGACATACTGATACTGTAGACAGACAGACAAACAAATATTAGAGATAGACAGAAATACAGTATGTCTAACTCTAGTATCTGTCTGTCTGTAGTATTTGTCTGTTTACAGTATCTGTTTATCAGTCTGTCTGTCTGTTTACAGTATCTTTCTATCTCTAGTTTCTGTCTGTCTCTAGATTCCACCTGTGTCTATCTGTCTCTCCAGCTGTCTGTCTGGTGTTGTTTCTTATGGTGATTTTTTTTTTTTTTTTTTTTTTTAAAGGCCTGTCCCCATTTTAAATATAATACTTTACTATATTAGAAAAAGATAAAATACATGACATTCTGCTGAACAACTTATTTTGTGCTCCCTTCAGGACAGCGTTTAACAGCTTTGCAAAGACATAAAGGTATGTGAATGATAGAATTATTTTTTGGTGGGGTGAACTGTTCCTTAAAATAATTTAGTCAATTTGTCTGTCTGTCTGAGCAATTCTCTATTTAAGTAGAAAACAAACTGATGTGTAGTTGACATCTAAAACAATGGACATTGTGAAGATTTACTTTTTGGGTCAGTAGATCAAGTCCAGGAAGACTGTGTGAGGTATGAGGTGTCTTTTCCATATTGCTCAGATTTCCTTGCCACCATGGGGATATTACATTAGTCTGAGACCAACAGCAGTTCCATTGAAGATAGTGGAAGGAATTTTTGTCAACATGAGTCAATCTTTGTGTGATAGTGAAATAAGAATCTTTCTAAATTTACTTCAGTGACTAGTTTTCTTACAAAATCATGTTTTGTATAGTATTTTTATGCATAAAGCATTGTTAGAATACTCCTTTTAATTTAAAGTTAGTGTAAATTCTTTGGTTTAAAAGTTATATACTGCATATTCTCCATATTTGTATAATTTGAATGATGACATATTTGATCAACAGTTTATCTCCATTCTTTGCTCTTAAGCACAGACGGACTGAAGGACAAATCATCCAAAAATGTTTTATATCAGATGTCAGTGTTCATTGTCAACATTTATTGAATTAATTTTTAATAAATAGATAAAATCTCCTTCTAAATAACAAGTTTAACTGAAACAAACAGGTCAACAAATTCCATACCAATATTAAAAAATAAAAAAAATGTATAACAACTTTACTGTAACCTTTATCATAAATACAAAGTAGAGCTTGAACACTGCTCAACTTCTTCCCTCTTCCCAGATAATGATATTACAGTAATAATTCTCTGTACACACTTGTGCTGAAGTCTCTGTTTTTCTGAATCCAATTCAAGTGTTCACGCTTCCTCATATAATATTGATGAGCGGGTTTGGCGTACTGTCCAGGGAGCGGGCCGGGAGAACCCTAGCGATTGTAACCCTAGCGAGAGTAAGGGCTCAGCGTCCGGCTCGAACTCCGGCTGCCCCCGGGAGTGGGAAGTTGTGTTTAATGGGAGGAGGAGGGTTTTGCAAAAAGCGAGATGGGAATGAATGGGAAGCTTGTGCTTTTATAGTGCTTTGGAACTGGTTTGATTGGGCGATCGTAACAAGGGGATTGATTAGCTGATTGCTAACAAATGCTGGCAATTCGTCCAGCGATCCACTCGAACTATGTTATTATCAAAACATTTATTTCATTTGACTCATTCAGACTTTTCTTCTTCTCTCTCATTCTGTACTTCCTCTTCATCCTTCCCCTCCCCCAATCTGCCACCAGACACTCTCGTTCAGTCTTTACTCTCTTTTCTTGACTATCACGGGACTTCCAGCTTAAGGTTAATATTAGAAGCAAAATGCACCCAAATAAAACTAAACAATTTAATCCCTTTACACTTATTTGTTGAATGGCAATTACTTTAAACCGCTTTGTGTATTTTTATTTACGTTAAAAAACTTTATTCTGTCCCTGCTTAGAATTTGAAAGTAAGCTACCCATATTAAAAGTAAGCTACCCATATAGTTAGTGTAAAAGTATCTGTGTCTTCAACATTTTCAACATTACATTTGAGAAAACTAACATGTCAGTTCTGATCTCTTTTGCAGATTCAGTACAGTTTAGGGTTAAGGTTAGCAAAACAAAGCAGCTTTACAAAGAATAGTACCTACTACTACTTTATTTTATAAAGGAAAAACTTTATTTAAGAAACAATTGTGTGATTCTGTATTAAACTCTAAATAAAAAAAACACTGTAGCTTTCATGTTTTTTTAAAGAGGTCTTGCAGAATCTTTTGTGTAAAAAATAAGTAAAAAGTAGTTAAATTTAAGTAACTAAAGTAATGTTTATAGGGCTCCAATTTAACAATAATTTAGTACAGTTAATTTAAAAACTACCATTTTACATAAATATTTGATTGCATAAGAAACATGAAGTAATTTGAAAAAGTGAGAATAGGATCAGGACAGGACCTTGAGTTTTGAACTCTGGTCACTGAAAGCGCAGCTGTGCCATATATCAAAGCACTGCTCTTAAGTCTCTTGGCTGTGACAATTCATCTACTATAGTTTAAATGTCTAAATAACTAAAAGCTTCTTTAAGGTGACATTGAAAATCCAACACTGAATATAAATATTGCATGCTGTAATTCTGTATAATTCCAGTTTTTTGCGCGAGTGACCCTGGACCAAAAAAACAAAGTCATAAGTGTCCTTTTTTTTTTTAAATTTAGATTTATATACAGCCTAAAGCTTTCCATTGATTTGTTAGGATATGAAAATATTTGGCCAAGATAAAACCATTAGAAAATCTGGAATCTCATGGTGCAAAAAAAAAAATTAGAGTTTAGAGTTGAATTTAGATTTGTCTAAATTAAGTTCTTAGCAATGCATATTAATAATCAGAAATTACTTTTACAGGAGGAAATTTGCTAAATATCTGTGTGGAACATGATCTGACCCTAATATCCTAATGATTTTTGGCAAAAAAGTAAAATTGATAATTTTGACCCATGATCCAAAGTATTTTTGGCTATTTCTACAAATAAACCCCAACAACATAAGATGTCACATGTGTCTATATATGACAGTTGCCTCTTGCCTCACCTGTTGGATCTCTTAAATCTCCTTTATTGAACAATTCTCTGTTTATATAGATCACTGCATACATTTTGCATCAGCTTTGAAATAGATCTTGAATGGTTCTTTGCAGTACTTGACTCAACAAAATGCCCTCTATATATCAACAAGCGTTTTTTTCTCTCCATATATGGTTCTTCGTTTGCCTCTTTACAGAACAAAAAGGGTTAAAGCATCAGTAAACTTTACAATAAAATGGTTCTTTTCTCTCTTTCTTTCTCTCCTTCTTTCTCCCACCCCCTCTCTTCAAGTCTGTTTTTACACTCCTCTCGTTTTACACTCCTCCATAGCTCACACAGTGTGTCTCTCCCACCCTCCCCTTCTCTCACATTCTCTCAGTCCCTCTCCTGTGCTCATTCTCACTTCTCTCCTCAGAAATACTGTCGGTGGATCAGATCTTCTGTTTGCAGCAGTGAACAACGCACCATGCTGGGACTAAGGGACCAGAGGGCACTGTCAGTTCTCTGTCTGTCCCTGCTGGTTCACGTTTGGACTGTAAACGGACTGACAGAACACAGCAACTCAGAGATCAGCCACACAGCCCCAGAGCAACATGTGGAGCACAGAAGGGCATCAACTGGATCAGGTACAACTGGTAAAATGCAGTTCTTTTTTGCTCTGGTGTATAAAATGTACTTGCACCTGTGCTTGGAGAAGCCACGTTTAAAAAGCCAACTTATCGAGGAAGAAAAATGCTGCTAAAAAGCCGTTACAAATAAACATTAAGCTGACACAGTGTGATGAATGGAATAGCTGAAAACTATTGCTGTACAAAGTTGAAGACAGACCGTCATCCTTGCGTTTCGTTACGCTTGCAATTCATATTTGTTTTGGCTCTGTTGTAAAGTATATATTTAATGATTTGTTTAAATGCTATCTGAAAGATTAAATAATACTTTTAATTAGGTAAAAGGGGTAATTGAAACCACATATGTCAGAAACTACAAAATCAGTTTCAACAGACCACAAGGGTTAAATGTAACGTCGCCTTTAACCAAGTACAAATTTTCGGTGATTTGAAAAAAAAGCACTTAGTATACAGATTTCCAGTGACACACTGCAATTATGCTGACAGGGTATATTTTCCACATAGTTTACAGCACATTTTGAGTGGTAATTAACCAAAGACAGGGATTCTTCTTGAAGGATGCCACATTTTGCAGGATGCAGTTGCACGAGTAAAGCTCTTGGTGACAACAGCTGTAAACAGATACTTGCACCTGTGCTTGGAGACGCCAAGTCTAAGAAGCCAACTGACAAGAAAGAAGCCGAAAAACTAGCGCTGTGCACATTGCAGACAGACTTTCATCCGTGGGTTTCAAAAGAACGTCACAGCTTCATTATGCTTGAAACATGGATTAAGGAGTTAATTTAAAAGTTAATAGCAGCACTGTTACTGAGGTTTGGAAAATATGGTTACTGGCAGGCTTTTGGTATTCAATAACACAGCGTTTCCATTAAATGCAGGGAAGCAGCGTCACTCTGAAAAACTGGTCAGATCAAGGTAAAATTACAAAAAAGTGGTGGGGAAAACAGAAGAACCATCCCAACATGGTTAAAGTACCTTGTGGAGCCCAAGTTAGTGAGGTTTGGACAATATTGGCATTAATCCTTTTTAATTTTTAATAATTTTGCACTAATACGAGACAACACAAACTAATAAAACATATTTTATTACATGTTTATTAGTTTATTTCATTTTGCTGATGTCACTAAGGCCTTTACAAGGTTATTGGCTGTTGCTAAATAAAAGCTAGTGGTATTTTAGAAAGCTCACATTCATTTTGGCTCTATTTTGATATGTAATGCCAACTTTTCTCAATCCAATCAATTCCAAGTTTACAAAATCAAGTGCCGCCCTACATTGTTAAATGACATTGTCTTGTTAAATTTTATTTAAAAATGTCCCATTAACCAAGTAAAATGAGTTTTGAAAAGGTTTTCTCATTGCTAAATTGGTAGTTCACCCAAAAATGAATATTCTGTCATTAATTACTTACATCTCTCTTAGTTCATCGTCTGTATATTCAAATTTTCAAAAAAGTAACGTTGGACAAAAATTTTAAGTAATTTTCCCTGTCAAAATCTTCGGACATTTATAAAAGTTTTATGTGCAGTGTGTTTTGTCAACCTCTGCTTGTGAACAAGGCACACTTGATCTGGCTTCTCCAACAGAACGCCGTCTCCAGCATTAGCAGCATCACATTATATTGGGATATTCTTGTGAACGCACAGCAACGACCAATACGGAAGAAAAGAAATTGTTGAATGTTTGTTTTCTTTATACACAAAAAGTATTCTCATAGCTAAATAAAATGAAGGTTGACTATTTTAACAATGCCTTTACTACGTTTTTTGGGTCTTGAACGTGTCAGTTGCGTTGCTGCCTATGGGAGAGCCAGAAAGCACTCAGATTCCCTTAAAAATACCTCAATTTGTGCTCTGAAGATTATTGAATGTCTTATGGGTTTGTAGAGACATGAGGGTGAGTAATTAATGACAGAAGGTTTCGTTTTTGGGTGAAGTATCCTTTTAAAACACTTGACTACTTGGCTCAGTTTTTTCGCTGAGCAAAGTTTTGCGCTGAGCCGAACTGTAGCTCTTGAATCTGAAGATGCTCTCATAGACCAGATAGACTTCAAACACACCCGTGCACCAGCCCAGGCTTTGCTCCCATCTGTTACGCCAGATGAGTTAGACTGTCAGGCTGAAAATGGTCAGATGTTTGATACTTTGCCAATCTGTAAAATATGATCTTAAAACTGACCTTCTGGAATTGTAAAAGCGAACTGTTCTCCTGGAGGAACTTGGAAGGTAGTATTTTTTGGAAATTTCTGAACAGTTTGAAAAGAGTTTTACTATTATGCATGGAAAGAAATGGTAAAACCCAGTGAGCGTTGTCGTTTGTCCTGTTTCAGCCTAGACTGTGAAGTAGTGATTGCGCCTATGCTCTGGTGTTGGACAGTTTGACTGATTATGTTCCTGGTTTTCTCTTCATAATTTTTTGTCCTCTCTGGCAAAGAAATTGCAAAAGGGTAAAAAAAAAATAAAATAAAACTCTCCTGTTTTGAACCACATTGCAAGCCAGTGCTGATTGACAGTTAAGTAAACTTTTGCCAGATTACTCCTGAGGACTGGCATTGTGGAGTAGCTCCGTGTGGGGAAAGACTTCACAGCAACAGGCAAGAATGTTGGTTAAAACTTTCCCAGCAGGGAAGAAACTGCCCTTTGGAGACAGGACAGGATGAGTTTCAAGAGCCAGAGCGTCTGTGTCAACATATGAGGCTATGAACTCTAAATGGGACAGTCTGTGTGCGTATTAGAGTGCAGCTTCAATTAAATATGAGATGACATTGTGGAAAAATGTCGAAATGAAAAGCCAAAAATAATTTGTTATGTTTCTCTAGATCTTCCCCAAGTGAAGATAATCCCACCCTATGCAAAGATTCAAGTTGGACAACACAAACGATTCATGTGCAAAGGTGAGAAGACAGTTTACCCATAAAATAATAGTTCTGTTATCATTTACTCAACCTCATGTTATTCCAAACATCCTTTTTTTTTTCTATGGATAACAAAAAATGACTTTTATGGAAAACAGCTTGGAATTCTTTCCAATATATTGAAACCGAAGGGCATTGGATTGGTCAAATTCCAAAATTACAAGCTACGAGTATTTTTAACAGGGACAGACTGAAATGTTAATCATCATTTACTAAATAAACTAGCCAATGAAGCTCTAAATCTACAAAAGTCAAATGTGTTACATTTGAGACTAAATTTTATTGACATTAATAGCACCATAAAGTATTTCTTTTGAGAGCATGGGGGACATTTTAATTGATGAAAACATAAATTTCAGTCTGTTCTTCGCATAAAGCTATCAAATGCCTTGGAAAACAGTGCAAATGTATTTTGAAAAGAACTAGGAAATTCATCCAAAAAATCTCCTTTTGTTTCCATGGAAGAAACAAAGTCATAGGGATTTGGAACAGCATGAGATTGAATAATAAAAACATCAGGCAGTGTTTGGATGTGCGCTTGTTGTTGAAATAGCTCAGATGCTAATTTAGTTTAATCATTTTTCTCTGTTCTTTCTTAGTTGATGGGGGTGCAGAGGAGATTGACTGGTTTTCTCCTAATGGTGAGAAGATTCTGACAAAAAGTGACAATCTTGAGGTGCGCAATCATGGCAATTCCTTGTCATCTCTCATTGTTCACAATGCCAATTTAAACAATGCTGGGAAATACAAATGCATGGCCAGAAATGGAGGCACAGAATCTCAAGCCACAATCAAGCTGGACATTCTTTGTAAGTATTTACTTTAATATTTGTAATGTCATCATAAATATCATGACACGAAGTTCAGTCTGCATTTTTAGGGACCATGTGATTTTAGTAGTATACATGTATTCATTTAGCAACTTTTTTTTCCCCAAAGTGACTAACACATAAAGAATACAACACGCGGTTGATCATGAGGAGGCAATAATACAAAAAGTGCTACAGCATATTTCAGAAGGATTAACATTCTACCATTTCACAATCTTCATCCACCCTTTCTCAAAAACTGTGCCTCAATGTTAGCCGACCCAATATTAGTGAAAATATTAGCTAAATAAGTTTCTGATGGATGTTCAAATATTAGAGATCTTTATGCATTATTTAATAAAAAAAAATAACAATCTAACTGTTTTGAAGTAGAATATACAGTAGTACAGTTGTATAAAAATTTTTATTCTTATCCGTCTAAAAAAATTATTTTTCCTCAAAGATTTTTATGATTATTATGTATTTCATCGTAATTCCGTCATCTTATATTTTTCTTGTTTTAAAATCTGGAGCAGAAGTCACTAGAGGGGCTGTGTGAATCATGTTTGAGTTAGTGAGTCGTCCAAAACAATGTGTTGGAAGTTTGGAGGGAATTATCAAAGTGTAAGCCAGACATCGTAGTAGACACAGATACATTCCTTTCTCTTTGTATGTTCGTTACAAAGTGTCCAAGAAGAATGGGTTGATTGAGGGAGTCAGTGTTGCAGAATACAAATTGGCTGATTTAATGTACAGTTTCCCGAAATTCTTGCATTTGATTAAGCAGTTTAAATCAATTAAGTCTGGCAGGATTTTGGTCACGACTGACATTTTTTTACAGCTGTGAAATATGTCTAAACTCTTTAAAATCATTAAAGCTTCTTCGATACTTTCTTCTTTATATTTTTCACACTGAGAAAGTTAGAAACTGTACTTAAGAGAACCTAAATGTTAAAAGGTAAAAGCTTTTAAAATGTACTTAATATCAGAGCAGTTTAACTCGGAGTGAAACCTAACAGAAAGTTTAAACTGGTGGGACAAAGTACTTCCAAATAAGATTCATTTATGTCAATAAAAGAGAAATAAAACTGAATAATAGAAACTAACTGTATTGTTATTTGTTTTTTTGGTTTCACTTTATTTTGATGGTCCCTTTAATGTACTCTGTTGATTATAAGTAACAATGCACCTACATATCTACTAACTCTCAATAGAGTGCTTCAGAGTATTAGTAGACTGGTAGGGTTAGAATAAGTTGATATGTACTTGAAAAGTTACTTATAGTCAGTCTTTTGGGAGACCATCACAATAAAGAGTTAGCAGATATTAATCAGAGAGTGTACTAATATTCTAAGGAGAGTTAGTTGACATATAGGTGCAAAGCTACTTCAATGGTTCGCGCTTCCTTATGATGACAATTTAGGTGTATTTGGCGTGCTGTCCAGAGGGCGAGCCTGGAGGTCGGCAAACGCCGAGCCCTAACTGTTTGAACCCTAGCGAGGGCTGAATTTGATGTCCGGCTCAAACTCCGCTTGCCCCCTGGTAGGAAGACGCGAAGGTGAAGAAGGGGTGGAGGCGGGATGCGTAACAAGATAAGGAAGGAGAGGGAAGTGGGATTGTTTAAGGGAAAGGTAAAAGAATTTGATTGGATGGGAGAAAATTAGGTTGATTAGGAAATGCGGTTCCAGCCGTGGCTAATCATGCGTACGCGCTCCTCACGAAATTGTGTTTATCAACATCACTTATTGTCAACCGATTGTTCAAAAGGGACCATCAAAATAAAGAGTTATCTTTTATTTATTTATTAATTTATGGTATTTTATACAGAGAGAGACTTTTTACTGTGGGTATAAAGTATGGTCAACTTTGCAACTTATTCTAGCCACCGACATAGATGCAGTAGATCATCCAACTAGCATGTGACATTCAAAAACTATACTTTGTCAACACAGCCTGTAAACTCTGGAATGAAAATTGCATAAATGCAACCAATAAGATTATCTTGCAGTTTTTGAAAAGTGACAGTTTTGTTTCCAATATGCTTCAGACAGTTTGAGACTAACCACAAACCAACTAGCTCTTACATGAACTAGATGTAAGGTTATGGTCTATGAGCTTTTGCCAGTTTGTTTGTTTTTTCCATTCTCCTTCATTTTCTGTGTTCTTTAAGCCAAGAGAATGCGTCGAGAAACTGAGAGGGAGGGAAGAGGAAAACGACAGAAAGAGCCCAAGCCCACTAAGAAGCCCAAAGCTCCCAAGCCCACCAAGAAACCCAAGGGCGAAAAGAAGAACAAAGGAGAAAAGGGTGGGAAGAAAAAAGGCAAGAAGAACAGGGAGGAGACGACCACGATCCCCACCACCACTGTGGCTCCCACAACCACTCTGGCTGTTGACTATGATGAGGAGTTTTATGACCCTGAAACTGACCAGTACTGGGATGAAGGTTAGAAAAGCCCTTCTCATTACAAGATTTTTAGATCTGTGTATTTTTGGTGCAGATTGGATCAGAACAGTGACTGCCTTGGATCTATAGAAAGGCTTTTCCCACTTGTTTTCTCCATGGGGACCTTAAAAACTTAGCAACCAAAGCAGCCAGCTCACAGATTAATCATAATATTGCACACTTTGATTTTATATGAATATCAAAATACAAATTCAACTTATCCAATGAAGCATTGTGAATGAAGAATTGTACGTTTATTGAAAAATAATGTTTAATAAGTGTTTGTAGTTTGTAGAGACATTTGTATGGTAAGAGCTGCTTCTCTGATTGGTGGATCTCTCTTCAGGAATTATGGGTAGTGTAGTTTTTCACCCAGAAAAAAAAATCACATTAGTCTAAAATAAATAAACTGAAGTAAAGTTAAGCTTCTACTGAAGCATATATTGTTGTTAAACAACCTTGGAGAACATGCTGCACCTAGAATAAGAGTGAGGTTTTTCCCCCACCATGATCTGGAATATGACTCATTAGAATTGACTTGCTCACTCACAAAGACTGTTGGTATCCACAGAATTTCCTGCTGAGACAACAACAGCAGCAAAGCCCACAGACCCTCCAACAGAGAAAACCACAGAATTCCCAACAAACTTTCCTCCCGACACAGATGAGTATTCCCCACCTTATCCTGACTCATGTAAGCAGAATATCACTCACATCTGTCTAAATAAACACCACTTTAGATTCATCATGATTGACATTTCCTTTGACTTATTTGTAGACGATGACTATTGGAAGGTGGATGAACCCACACCTACAACCTCTGTGATTGCCGGCCGTCCACCTGATGAGGATGTGGATTACTGGGATGCCAGATGTGAGTCTTTCAGTAATACGTTTTTTACATAAGTTATGACCTGTTGCAGGTTAGCAATGGTCTTATATGACTGATTGTTCAGCTTAATAGTTTATTCTTTACCAACAGATGAGGTGGCAGAAAACATGCCTTTCCCTGATGGCAAAGAGATCAGCTCTACTGACAATGATTGGCATTACACTACCACAGGTAAACCATTATTACTTCTAAAATGAGAATAAATTATGATTTATTAAATGCTGCTTCTTTGTTTTACTATTATTGTAGGCTGTTGCTACTTACTGTGTATTAAAATTACATAACATCCCCATTATGCAATTGTAACTATAGTTCTAAAACATGTTAAACAAAGACAAAGTAGGTTTAACAGACAGCTGACTTGTTTTAGTAATACATTTAACGTTACAAGAGTGTATTTAAGCACCCTGTAAATTTGTGTGTGAATAAAATAAAGTGTTTACCACAATATACACCCATCTCATAAAATATATTGCTTTTACACCATTCAGAATCTACAGTGACTGGTGTGGTTCTTACAAAAGACAGCAGACCGGCGCCGACAGACATTTATGAGTTTATGTTTCTCTACTGTACTGTCTATAAAACTCCCAATTTAATTTTTTTTTTTTTTTTCATTTCTTTTCTGTCACAGAAGAGCCCACCATCCCTCCATTTGAAAACAACTGGTATGAAGAATATGAATATGGACATGGTACATACTGCTTTGATACTCTGTTTTAAGAAGAAAACAAGCAAAGTGAGACCACATGAGAGGTGTTGGCCTTGCTCTCATCTTAATGAGGGTACAGAGAGCATGACCTGTCATTTCTACACTCAAATAAACAGTTTGAGAGACGCAGAGGTGCCTCTTGATGTCAAGCTGAACATTTTAAGTCATGTTGCAATTAGATGAAAATTATAAATGGAAATATTTTTCCAACCAGAAAATGACTGTTGTCTTGCAGTGCATCTTCTCCCAACATAATCTTACTTAAACAAAAAAAAAAAGAAAAAATGGTAACACTTTACAATATATAGATTAAAATGATAAAATTATTCAAGAAATAAATGCTTTAGTAACACTGTACAATAAGGTTCCTTGTTTACTATATTCAGTGCATTTACTAACATTTATGAGCAGCTCATAGCTCAGGTCCAACTAATAGGACCTTATTGTAAAATAAATTGTAAATTGTATTGTAAAAAAAGTGCATTACAAAAACTTTTTATCTTTGTTATCAAGTTTTAGAAGGTAAGATGATATGTGGTGCATGGAGAAATTATCTTAGATAAATATAACTTGATTAGGTAACAAAAATCTGTTTAAAGTAAAAAACAACGTCACACACTTCTGGTAATTCAGCCAGAGCCTTGAGGACTGATGTATCATGAACAATTTTGATTTCATAATCTAATTCAATTGTTATCTAATCCACTTCAGCTGACTTTCAGCTAGTATTGTCTTACATTTTGAATTCAGCATTTGGTTGATCCTATTTTGATTTGAAAATATAAAGGATTTTTACAATTTAGTGGTCTCGAAAAATGTGAAACCTGCTATACTTGTTTAATGTGTGACACTGAACCGCTTTGACAAATTGTTTTCTTACTTGTCAACAGAAAGGAAACTAGAAGAGGAGAAGGAAAGAGAGAGAGAAAGAAAAGCGCAAGAGGAAAAAGGTACTGTTTTTAATCCACATATTGTGCTGTTTTACTGAACATGTAGACACTAAACTGCAGGTATTCAGAACAACAATGTAATTTAGATGACCATAACATAATTACTCAGACTAGTAATGTATTGTTTATTCCAATAATATTAATCAGATCATTGGACATCAATATCTTTTTATTTCTATATTTGGCCAACCCTGGCACACTCTTTTCAGGTCTTTCTAACTTGCTGTCTCCAAGTTCTACAGTAACTATCTGCACTACAAATTACTTTAATTACACAGTTAGCACGAAAATCACCTCTGCTTTGTCTAGCAGCTGCCCCATAATCTGCTTACACTTGATTAAAGACTTTGTGGGAAATTACTGAATGACATGCATTCATTAACAACTGTGAACAGTCCCTGTTCCCATGAGCTCTGTTTCAGTTTTGGTTCCTAACAACCTGAGCAATATCCCGTGCCCTGACCTAAGACGAGAGAGCAGGAATCAGGCTTTTTTTGATATGCTGGATACCGTAGAACGTAGAAAGTCACGAAGAAAAGTTCCAGGTTTAACAAAAGTAAAGCTTTTTAACATTGTCTGTGGCATTGCCACCGAAAATAAACGTCTCTATTTGTATAAAGGGGTGAAAAAGAGAAAATACTGTGTGTATTTGATACAGTACATAACATGTTCTTTCAAAATATTTAGAAATAATAAAGTAAACCGAAATTGCTTCAGTACAGAAAACATTCATCTTCAACACTTTAAAAGCAAAGCCTGGTGCTAACTTGCTGAGGTCATTATCTTATTTGCAAATGTATCGTCAAGATGTTATCTGGAAAGCCATTGCTGCATGTCTTCGAGCATTTTAAGAACCATAACCTTCAGATTACAAAAGCTCAGGTCTATATTAGAGCCTCCCTTCTCGTGATTGTTGAAGATAAATGTAAACGGCGCTCCAGAGCATTCCAGAGGATTGTGAACAGATGTTTGTCAGAAGTATAGCAAGAAACTGAGTTCAAGACATTTGGTTCCTGACTCAACGTGTGTTTCTTTTTAAATTGCTCACTTGATTGTGAAAGGTACATATGTTTATCTTTCATGTCTATTTTATTCCAAATACTTTCTATTTTTAGTTTTATGTGCAGAAACTATTAGTGAGACACTCACAGGTTGATTTATAAGTGGAGTGCTGCTCTGTGGCACTCTTTAATATCTGCTCTGTTTGTTTGAGCTAAGGAGATTTATACTGTAATAACTAACGAAAGCTACCTTTTAACATGCACATACAACAGAATGTGAATCTACTATTGGAATCATACTGTTCAAATCTTTTTAACAAGTTAGCAGTATGGTATGCTAGTAGATAGGTTCATTTTTAAGTAAACTATCCCTTTAACTACCAGAAAGTTACAAGATGAATCTTTCTATTTCACACTCATATCAATAGTGAACTTTGTGTTTTCTCCAATAATTTGCTTCTTCAGAAAGAGAAGAGAGGAGGTATGAGGAAGAGGAAGAGACAAAACCCAGGATTCACAAACCTCCTCCACGCGTTTACAGAGAGCCTAAAAGTGAGTGGCAGGAACTCGGTTTAGGCATTTAGCCAGAATCTATCACTTAATAGATAACAGAGCAATAAATACACTTTGGTCAAAATGACTGAAAAAACAAATAAAACACTGACATGCAACAAACTTATATAAGAGCACTTGAATTATGTAACACTGAAGCTCTCCCAAGTCTCACTTCTTACCAAACAAAGCTGATCTATAAAGGAAAACCTTGGCATTCGGTTCAGTGTTTTAGTTAATAATGCTAAAATAATAAGTGCTAACAAACGTAACTGAAATAGTGTTATCTCGAACCAAGCCTTGATTAGTTTCAAGTGAATATGAGACAACCGTAAAACATTTTGGAAGGCTTTTGTAGCTGTTTTTAAGTCATTACAGATGCCGCCAAATCCTGCTCCAATTCCACAGCTGGTTCTTTTCAAAGGAAATTCCAAATGTCCTCCCTGCTCATGAAACGCATGGATGTAGTCCTTCATCCTAAGGCACGTTACTCTGAATCAAGACAAGTGGCTGAACAAATTGTTTTGAAGTGATATGTTAAGTTAAATATCAGTTGTAAGGTATAGTTATAAGTTATGAGTCATTAAGCTCTGTTATAGTTATTGTTTCATTATATTGTGACGACACAAGAACTTGTGCATAGTCTGTCTACATTGTTGGCTTTATCTTGCTAGTTAAAACTAATGTAAATATATATGTACCTGTACATATTTATACATTAACATACAAATTGATGTATAAATAATAATGCAAGTAATATAATGTGGTGCAATCAGAAAAGTGCAGCACAATGCTTAGTGGGAAAGCACAGATAAACCAATTTCAGTCTGTTCTTCAACTTGTGAACGTGAATGTAGAGTTTATTTTTTTTAAGAGTTTTTTTTCTCTGGCTTGCATTTGTCTGTCAGTATGTCCTCCTCTGGGTATGGAGTCTCATCGAATAGATAATGACCAGCTATTGACTTCCTCTGTTTATCAACATCGCTATGGCACACACAGAGCTCGTCTCAATATTCAGGTACAGACATATGCAGATACTCATAAAATGAATACTGGCATGACAAAAATGTGTCATATTGGTTCTTTTAATAGGCGTCTGGTGATGAAGATGATATGAATGGTGGAGCATGGTGTGCTAACCCTGAAGAGAAGGCTCACTGGATTGAACTGGATGCTCGCACTCTAACAGAGTTCACTGGTGTTATCACTCAAGGTCGAGATGACCCCTTAGAGTAAGAAGGATATTAAAAACCTTGGAGTACATGTACAGTGAGTTCAATTGTGTTTAAGAACTACCAAACTATCTCAAGTGTACATCTACTGTATTGTTTTGTTGTTTCAGGAGCGACTATGTGTCTTCTTACTATGTGGCATTTAGTAATGACAGCAGAGAGTGGAGCGTCCTTGATGATGGATATGCTGAATGGGTAGGTTGCCAGATTGTCATCATTTGCAATTGGTCTACTGCAAACAGCACATGTCAGAAATAATACAACCATTGCCATAGTTCCGTATTTTGAACACTATATAGAAACGGTATCATACACAATTAACTTTACAGAGTGTTTGCGTTCACCTACAGCTACATTTCCCACTGTTTGAAAGGCAATATTTGAAATAGTAGGGGTAATTTTTAAATACAGTATGTGATTTCAACAATTCAGTTTATTTTTGATTCTCTTCTTTTTGCAGTTATTCTTTGGTAACTCTGATAAAAGCACCCCAGTGTTGTCTCAGTTTATGGAGCCGATAGTGGCACGTTATATTCGCATCTTGCCACAGAGCTGGAATGGCACCATGTGTATGAGGATGGAAATTTTGGGCTGCCCAGTACCAGGTAAGAGACTCTGTACCCGTCTTTATTTTCTTTTTTATTAGTTTGTGCATTGTGTGCTGACCAAGTATTTGCTATTACTAATAATCCTGTCTGGATCCACATTGTTGAAATACCTGTTTATTAATAGTTTAGGTATATTACACAATATTGTGAATTTGCTTTTTCCTCAGATCCTCTCAGCCAGTACCAGAGTCAGAATGAAGTAACACATCGAGACGACTTGGACTATACCTATCACAACTACCTTGACATGGAGAAGGTGATGGGAGAGTACCAATGCCTAGAGTTTTAAAACTTCATGAATGAGAAAAGAAAAACACTAGAGTTTATATTAAAGAAAATTGTGAATGGCTGTCAGGGAATTTGTCTGTTTCTAAGCCACAAAGTTTAAGGTGTCATTTGTATTTGTAGCACAAACCATTTGGGATGAGTGGATTTGCAAATCTTTTTTATTTTCACAGCTCATGAAATCCGTCTCTGATGAGTGTCCCAACATCACCCGATTCTACAGTTTGGGCAAGAGCTTTAAAGGTCTGGAAATATATGCCATGGAGATTACTGATAATCCTGGAATGCATGAAACAGGTGAGGAACAACAGAGTAAATATGAAAACATAGTATTATTATTCCAGTATGGTTACATGTACAAGCAATGTGTGTTCATTTACTTTTTCATGAACACCATCTTTCCTCAGGAGAGCCAGAGTTCAGGTACACAGCAGGTTATCATGGTAATGAGGCTTTGGGACGAGAGATTCTTCTGATGCTTATGCAGTACCTGTGTAAAGAGTATAAAGATGGCAACCCTCGAGTACGCCACCTTGTGGATGAGACACGAATTCATCTGGTGCCATCAGTCAATCCTGATGGCCATGTGAAAGCTTTTGAAAAGGTTTTTTTTTTTTTTTAAAGCATAAAAATATTAAATATGTGATTTCTGTGTTACTAGGTGGCCAGATTGCTAAAAAGGCTTTCAAGCAGATTTCCAAAAAATTCTTACCACCACCTACCTTGGATATTTAATATTTAGCTTTTAGAAATATTACAAAAAAGCTAAAGCTAAATTAAGGCAGAATTTTACAGCAGGCCCTGGAATGCTAAAATTAACAGAACAACGTTTAGAAATTGGCAGATTTACTTTCTGGAGAAATTATCCATCGTTACCATCAAGGCTCATAGTCTTGCATAAAAATAGTCTTTGCTTAAACTGTATTTAATTTCAAACTGCTTCACATTACCAGTAGAGTAGCAATGCCAGGGTCAGTGACTAGCTAAATGATGTCTTACTTATGAATTGAACAGGATTAATTTATCAATAATAAACAGATAATTGTAGTTAAAACTTTCTTCAGAATCTACAAATAACATTTTTGTTGCTACATTTTAATCGTACTGTAAGCAATATAAATTTGTTTCACAGGGCTCAGAGTTGGGAAGCTGGACATTAGGGCACTGGACTGATGATGGCCATGACATCTTCCAGAACTTTCCAGACTTAAATAACATTCTTTGGGATGCCGAGGATAAGGGCATGGTGCCCAAATTGATACCAAATCACCATGTGCTCATCCCTGAGGGTGTTCTGTCAAGCAATGGCTCAGTAAGTAAGGAAATAATGCTATGGTATGTACGGTATGTATGTTTAGTGGATCAAAGCAACAATCACATACTCTGGTCTTGGACATATTGAAATTGGCAAGAGATCAGATTAAAGGAAAGAAACTTACTTTATGTTCTGCCTTGCAGGTTGCAGTGGAGACTCTTGCCCTTATCTCCTGGATGGAGAGCCATCCATTTGTGCTTGGTGCCAATCTGCAAGGTGGCGAGAGATTGGTGACATACCCCTTTGACATGCGCCGCCTCACCAAAGAGTCAGAGGAGATGGAGAAAAAACTCAATTCTAGAGCAAACAGACGTAAGCGACAGTATGAAGAGGAGGAAGAAGAACCACCAAACCCTTACCTTCACATTGGATACCATCAGGAGAGCTACAATGGCCCACATGAAAATGCATATCATCAAGAGAACTATGGGTACCATCAAGAAAGTTATGGGTATCACCATCAAAACCAAGGATATCACGAGGAGAACCAAGGATATCACGATGAGAACCAAGGATATCATGATGAGAACCAAGGATATCACGATGAGAACCAAGGCTACCATGAGGAGAGCCAAAGGTACCATCATGAGGGTCACTCTGAAGGGGATCAGGAGGGCTATCAAGAAGGACACTCAGAGGGATATAGGGAGGGATATGGAGAGGGTGAACCAGAAGAGGAGATCAGAGTGATTGAGGACCAATCTTTGTTCCGCTGGTTGGCCATATCTTATGCTTCTACTCACCGCACCATGACTCAAACCTTTCAGGGAGGATGTCATGCTGATGACCCAACAGGTGGGCTAGGAATTGTTAACCGTGCCAAATGGAAGCCTATCCCAGGAAGTGAGTATTAGGAATTTATATCACGTGATAGATCAAGTGCATTATTTGAAAGAAGGGTGTTCAATTCTCCTCCTGTTGGAGACATTCCTGCAAAGGTTAGCTTTCCCCAGTCTT
The DNA here is from genome assembly GCA_032361065.1 of Enteromius trimaculatus. NCBI lineage: Eukaryota > Metazoa > Chordata > Actinopteri > Cypriniformes > Cyprinidae > Enteromius > Enteromius trimaculatus. The sequence continues at coordinate 14,394,879 of JAUMHP010000055.1, forward strand.
GCCTGGAAGTTTCTATCCAGATGTGAAATCTGAAGCAAACAACTAATAGTGTTAATGTAGTTCCTACTATGAATGGACAGTGTTCATAAATGACTGTGGTCCATCAAAATCAGAATTGGACACCCTTGATCTAGAAGAACCTGTAAGATCAATTTTAAGTCTACACCCGAGAGACTCTGTCCCTTCTTCTCTTGTAGGTATGAATGACTTCAGCTACCTTCACACTAACTGTTTTGAGCTGTCTGTTTTCCTGGGTTGTGATAAGTTCCCTCATCAAAGTGAACTTTTAAGAGAGTGGGAGCATAACAGAGAGGCACTGCTGACCTTCATGGCTCAGGTGAGCTACTCATATCCTCACCATGAGAGTGGGACAGTTGGTAGGACATTAAGTCTGTAGTCCAAGTCTAAGACTATATTTTCTTTGACGATTCGAAGACAAGCTCATTCAAGTCGTAGTCAGTGCTCCTATAATTTGATCTTGGAATCAGGTTTGAGATAACCTTACATTAACCATGGTGGTCCTTTTCCCAGGTGCATCGGGGCATTAAGGGAGTTGTGAGGGATAAGGAAGGCAACTCTATTAGCAACGCCACTGTTTCTGTGGAGGGAGTCAACCATGACGTTAGGACAGGTAAGATGTTTTCTGTAGTTCTGAAAATTGCCGTTTTTAGGGTACTGAGCTGTTTTAATAAAAAGACTTCTACTCTAGGTGAATCTGGAGATTACTGGCGACTTTTAAATCCTGGTGAGTACCGTGTAACGGCCCGAGCAGAAGGCTACTCCCCCTTCACCCGTCTGTGTGTGGTAGGGTTTGACCCAGGTGCTACCTTGTGCAACTTTGATCTAACTAAATCTAACTGGGACCGCATCAAACAGATCATGGCTCTTCATGGCAATAGGCCCATCCGATTGCTGAGCAGTGGCAACAGTGGTAGCAGACAACGCTATACATACAACACTAACCAAGTCCCAAATTCTAAATTCAATAACCAAATACTTCATGGTAGTGGTGGAGACATGAAAAGGATTCGGCTTCGTCAATTAAGGCTAATGAGACTCCGCCGCCTAAGGCAACAGAAGCTTCTGGCCAGCAAAACAACAATGTTACCTACCACAACTACGACGACCACAACCACAGTCCCACCCACCACAGAGATCACAACTCCCTGGTATGACTCTTGGCCTCTTGAGGAAGAGAACACAACCCCACCAGAAGAGACTGAGTTGACAGATGCACTGGATTACAGCTACAATTACAAGATAGATGATTATTAAGAGCAAACTATGGAACAAAGTTTTGCTACAGAGATTGATTGTTTTGGATGAGTATAGGTCATTATTGTCATACTTTTGCCACTTGGTTTGAATGGATCCAGTGACTATGAATAGATACGAGCAAAAAGGTGTCATATAGAACCAAAGAATTCTGGCAACACAAAAAGCTTTGCACAATTTTGAAGTAAATACATAAAGAAAATTTGTTTCAGAATATAAATGATCGAACTGATTATTAACACTCCATTTTCTGGTTGGTTGGAGGCAGTATTCAGTGGTTTGCAAAGACTAGAAGTAGTAAGAATAATGATGCTGTGTGTCCATGGCTAAACATCTGTACTATACTACCAAAACGTAACATATAAACTTCTCATATTACCATCATGCCCACTGAGGGAGAATGAGAATGTTTGAACACAAGAGACGTGGCTGTATCACCACTTCTTTCTCTCACATAAACTGTCAGTGTTTGTTGAAAAAAGTGTACAGGGAAGATTTTCCCTCAAAGTTCCACCATATTTAATGGTCTGTGCTAAAAGATGGTTTCTTTTCAGTAAATAAAGTCTTTTCATATTCACACTATTGTCGTTTTATCTGCATTCCAGTGTCAAGTGCACATCAAGTCTTCTTACATTCATACTCTTTCTTACTTGACAGAACACAAAAAGGATGACAGTTCATTTATAGTTTAGTCCAGCCTTACCTACCTATTGATTCATGTCCTAAATAACATCTACATGGTAGTAAATATTGACTGAACATTTATTTTTTAAAAATGAAATTAATTTAAAAGGCAAACAAGTAGCAAATCAAAATACTGGAAACACTTTAGAATAAGATTTAATTTGTTGACATTAGAGCATGATGCTCATGATTTTTATATACAACAATGCAAGTAGCCTACATAAAAATTGACATTAAATACACTGAACTTGGGAGATACAATGTCATTGACAGTCGCCACAACGACAGAGCATTTCAAAATGCTGATTTCTCTGGACCTGTTTTGGAATGATGTAAGTAGCCTACAGAGGTTAACAAAATGTATAATAATAAAATCCACCGCGTTCTGATTGGTGAGATCACCTGCCAGTCGAGCTTAATTACAAATTGCTATCACTTGGTATGACTCAGCAGAAATTAATTGGCCACGTCAGAAAATGTTAGGCTACCTATAAATAAATCCACCCAACTAGTATCAACTTTATCAGAGACATTTCCCCTTTTGTGAGCAACATGCTTGATCTTAGTGTCGTTCTGCTAACCTGTAAGTTAATTCAATTTACACTTAGACTTGTTAAAGAAAAGGTAAATGAGAGTTTTGATTTTTTTGTGAACATGCCGATCCGGCAGCGTGTGTTTTTTAGTTGATCTAGTGACACTGTCTTATCCTTGATCTTAAATTATTTTGCCTCATGTACTAAATGAGCGATTAATTAATTAGAAGCGAAAATGGTGTAAATTGTATTAATTAGGAACGTAAACCCGATAAGTTCTCCTTCCTGTAAAATGTTTATGGGGAATAATAAAAGTGACATTCTTGTGTATTATACTTTATTTTGCTCTTTTACAGGGTTTCTGAATTCCAGGTTACTGGTATCTGCAGGTACTTCATCAGTCTGTTAGCCGCATCACAAATGAGCAGTTACACTAATAATGTAACTAATAATTTGGTTTAATATTAAGTAGCTTCACATTTTGTACTGTATACCCGTGTTTGCAGCAGAGACATAATCTAGACAGAGACAAAGGGTTGTAGTTAGTATCATTTCTTAGATCTATCCTACATTAATAATTATGTGATGTCATAATTTCCATTAGGGTAACTTGTACAGTATGTGCTGAAGACTTTTCTTGTAACTCTCCTTTTTAACTATTGATGAATGGAACCTTTAAGCTGGAATCTTATCATTTTAGAGACCGTGATCACATGTGATGGGTTTGTCCAGCATCTCACTTGTGGTAAGGTGTTGTCACAATTTATATTGTATTTTATGCAGAGCAGTCCATGCTTGTAATGAGATGTAGATAATAACGATAATTTATTTTTTTGTCTTCCCCAAGTGTCTGGAGTTATCCGTGTGCAGTCCGCAACGTTTGGCCGCACAAACGACCAAATTTGCAGCATTGGACGACCCCAAAATGAAATCTCTAATGTTCAGTGTTCGATAGATGTCCCTGCGGTCTCCAAACGGTAGCTTATTTTAAGTTTATTAAACTGACACTGTTCTGTATGCCAACATATCCACTTCCTTACAATAAAGTAACAATATATGGAAGATAGTATATCTGGATTTATAGTATTAAAAAAAAAAATTATAATAATAAAGTGTGGTCACGTTGATCGATGTTAGTGTCTTTATTGTTAAACAGGTGTAATGGACTGAGAGCGTGTGAGTTAAACACTCAAGGACTTGCGCCACAAGATCCATGTGTCGGAACCTACAAGTACTACACTACCAATTACATTTGCATCCCAGCAGGTGTTTTTTCTTCCATTTTTCTGGTTGTTAAAAGTTGCTTTTTGTGCATGCTTGTAACTGTCGCCTTCTTCCAGAAACAAGTGTGACTTGTCATGGTGGATACAGTTACTTGAGATGTGGTAAGCAATTTTACTCCAACTCTTTGAATTCATGGCTTTCAAGCACTGCTCAGACCGGCAAAAGTGGCTGTAGAACTGCATCGCAAGACTGTCAATTTTTCATCCTTTTCCAAGCCGCAAATATTTAGATCGCCTCTCAAAAGAATGAAATGAGCACGCAAACAAAATGCAAGTTTTGGCCACTTGCGGTCCATGTTAAATGCTCCTGCTGCTATAGTAGTCATGAGCAATGCAACAAATTGTTGTGGAAAAACACTTAAAGTGCCTTAATGGTTTTTTTATTTTTTTTAATTTTTTATTTTTTAAATGCACCATTATTGTAGGTAGGCTAGCTGATGAGCCTGGAATATGAATGCCATGTG
>JAUMHP010000055.1:14407862-14432195 GCA_032361065.1 Enteromius trimaculatus
CCTATTTGATAATGTTCAGTGCTTTGCTACAATCTGTATTGTTAAAAGCACTATATAAATAAAAGTGACTTGACTTGCTTTATGGAATATGTGTATAAAAATTCCATAAACACAATGTTATTTATATACTGTACCTAATTTGCATATTAATGTGCTGTTGGGACAGAATGTTGAAAAAAGAAGTGCAATAATGAGAGTAGAAATTAAATTTGACAGATTTTCATAATAATGTATTTTATTTAATAGAGTATTAATATATATTTTGTTTTCCTATTAAATAGTTTTGTCTCCCAAAATACTTAATAAACCTGCCTGTATGAAATACATTTCATAACAGGAAATCGTATTTTGATTTGAAACCCCATAATATGTTAATGAGATGATTTATGACAAAGAGTTTGAAAATGAATCAGATTTAAAATTATAAGTACAAAATGTTATCACATTTCATAAGGATGTGCAATTTTATCACTAAATTAATGTCAGCCATGTTTAAAGACCAAGGACAGGGAGGGGCCATGGTGAGACTTCCAAACATTTGGTATTTCTGAAAAGGACATCCAGACTTAATACTGTGACATATAAGATATAAGAAAAATTCATTAAAATATAGTAAAATAAGTCCACTTCAGATGCAAAAACTCCATAGCTGGGTCTCAGGAGGACAAATAATTATAACTGTATTTTATCACTTATTTTTAATCATACCAATAATAACTTAATTCTATGGTGTCCAAATACTATTAAATTACTACTAATAAATAATTTAAATTTAAATAATTTCTAATTTAATTATTTTAATAATACTAAATTAAATAGCGCTACTGATGGATGTATCATTTAAATTATGTTGATGACATATCTGTGGATGAAGGGCTTTGGAGAGACGAGTTGAGGTACAAATGGGATGCTGCACCAATTTAAGAGTTTAAAAATGCTTTATAATTGAGTATCTGTTCTTTATCAGAGTATTTTGGCTTGCTTAGTTGGGGGCACTTCATTTTCTAGTGATTATCGTCATTTTGATTACAGAGACCATCTCTGCAGTTGATAAATAAAGAGTTTAATCTCATCATTTTACATTACTATCACTCTGTTCTCCTATTTGGTAATGTTCAGTGCTTTGCTACAATCTGTATTGTTATCTGTATTGCCAAAGGGTTTTATGAGCACATGCGTTCTCAGAAAATAAAATGTACTTGTTTTGGTGCCCCTAGAGATTGGCGGCGCCCTTAGCAGTTGCCTATTCCACCTATGCCCAGGGCCGGCCCTGCGTAATATTGTGCGTTTTACTGCACTACCTTTCATTTTAAATATTATTTAATACTTAATTATTTCATAAATATTGTATGAAAGTACTAAATTTTTAATGTGCCTAAGTATTAAAGGTAAAAAAAATTAAAAATGATTACTGAAATGAAGTGCTTTGGAATACAGTAAAGTACAAGTTTTCCCAAGAAAAAAACTTAAATGAAGTACAGATACTTTAAATTTACTTAAAAATACTTCACTACTGTTCACCTCTGAACAATTCAAAGTTTTTTTAAGTACACAGTGCTGTTATTTTGCATGTGTATTAAACTTTTTACTACTCTGAATATTCCAATGACTCCCTTCATCACTGTGTGATGCAGCTCTCTGATTGGTGGATGCAGTCAACCTACCTAGACTCTCGAATGCCTGTGGCGATGTACACAAGCCCAGGGGTCGTTTTACCCAAAATGCACTTCGAAGACCGTCAGGGACAAATGAGGTGGGTAACAATAGTTACTTTTGTTTTGGGGAATAAGACTTAATTAAGTAAATTTAAGTAGGCCTATTGAAAAAATGAATAAAAAAGGTGTTGGTGCAGCGCTCTGTTACACTATGGCCATCCTGAGTTCAAACTTTAGGATCTTTCCCAATTCCATCCCTCTTCTCTGGTTCTTCATGTCAGTTCTGATTTATTTAAAAATTGAAAACTAAAAAAGTTAATTGTAAAATATGAAGAAACAGTTGTAAGATATAAAGTGAGAATTGTGAGAAAAAGCTATAACTGTTATGTCTCGCAATTCTGAGTTCTTTTAATTGTGTGATTAAAAAGGCTCTGTTACAGTGGTGGAAACAAACATGATCTTACCGATCCCAAACTTTTGAATGACATTGTAATTTTATTATTTATCCCATACTTCAGTCCAAAGGGACTAACAGTACACTTATTACGAGGGCAATCCCCCTGATAGGCATTAGGCATGGGGTTAATGGTCATTGCTCAAGAGCAAAGTGGTGACAGTTCCTGAACGTTCCTGATTCACACAAGGGGTTTAAATCAGGAATGTTCATGAACTATCACCATAGCAAGTATGACTACACGTATGACTACACTTACTCACTTGCCTGGCCAAAGTGAAAAAAGGTTGCCATTTGGAGTTAAATAGCAAATACTGAAGTGTTTGTGATTGGATCATTATTGCAGTGATATGTTACTATCATTTCATAAGTTTTGTTAACCCTAAATTATGCAGATCTTTTCATTTCTTAAACAACCATGATGGAAGACGCACATTGTCATATTCCAGGATGACAGTGCCAAGATTGGATCTGAGTTAAAAGATCTGTTTGCAAACATACGACATGCCAGAGACATATTAATCACTGCAATAATGATTCAATTCTAGTATCTTACGTGTTTGCTTAAATAAAATCCAGAAGGCAATGTTTTTTTTGGCAATGTAGTATGTATGTGGCTATATTACTGAAAAGCAAAGAGTATTGAATTATTTCCAAATTTACTTTAGAGAGGTCTTCAGATTTCAGGGTTTTAAGTTTCACATCGACCTTTACACAGAGTTCTTGCTTTGCTTGGCTATTTTTGGCCTATGTGCTACTCATGGCTTTGCACTGTTTTTTTCAAAGAGATCTGCACTTCAGATTCAGTCCTGTTCCTTTTTTAGATTTGCCCTTATATCTGGCCAGTCAACACCTATAGTGACATGCTATTTCTAGGCACAGATAGACTAACAGTATGTTTACTAAATAGGGTAGTATAAGGTTATAGAAAACCACCATGATAAATAAACTTTACATGTGTTGTTTGTTTTTACATAACCACCGTGTCCTCTGCTACTTGATATCTATAGTCTGCCCTTTTTCAGCCACAGGTTAACAATATTTTTAACACTGACAGTCCTAAGTGTGAAAGAAAACAATTGTTATATAACATTACTCATTCAGAAGTCAGTCTTTTTGACCTGTGTGCCCATTTTTCCTACAGCGGCATATGTTTTCATAGGCCTTTCAGGTTTAATAAATCCCAGCATTCTCTTGATTATAGGTTTGCTGCTAAACTCATTGCTGGGGTTTTGGATTTCAAAAGTATGATTGATAGGTGAGTTTTTATCACTTTCTTAAGCAACTATAACGTGTTCAGGATGTATTGGTTTGTTTTAAAGAACGTTCTTTACTGTGGCCTAGTGAAACAATCCCTGTGGAATATCTGGGTGGCAAGCCTTTGTGCATGGACCAGTATTACCAGGTGCTGACTTCATGCCGGATCCCTGGACCCAAGAGAGACACTGTGGTAAACTACGCTATTGGAAAGACCCCTCCTACCCACATCACTGTGGTCCACAACTTTCAGGTGCCTCACAATATTACTGTTTGACTGTGTTATAGCATTAAGCATAAGAGACTTGCAAGAAAAAAATTGCAAGAATCTTAAAAATTCAATTTGAATATAAATATTTGTATGAGGGTTCAGCCTTGACAATTTAATGTTTTCAAATGATTACTACAATATTATTTTGCAACACTATTTTCTATAAATGTGCAATGGCCCATTCACACCAAGCATAATAACAATAAAAATATAGTTCAAAAACCGTTCTCAATATTAAAGAACAGCACACGAAACACCGTAACTACAATGAGAAAGGCACAGAGAAACTATATCGTTGAATCACTTCCAGAAAGAATTTTTGATACAAACGATACAAACATTTACAGCCAATCAGAATCCATCCGGTTCTCATGAGCTCGAGAATTTAAAGTGGCAGGCGCACATGCGCTTAGAATAAACAGACATTATTCGCTGGTGTGGACGCTAATATCGTTATCTTTTATATTTATCTTTATAGTTATCATTCTTGGTGTGGATGGGCCTTATGGTGGGTCTAATTCATTAGATGGTCTTCTTTCTTTGTGTAAACATTTGGGTGGTGTTATGAAAATTATCCCACACCATGTGGTGAGAAGTGGGGCATTTTAGGAAGGCTTGAAATATCTCTTTGGTTTTAAGACTTTGCAACTTCAGGGATCTTCTTTGTGCACAAATATCTTGTAACACTCCAAAGAGAAAGGAAAACTTGAAATCGCACCATATGACCCCTTTAAAATAAGATGTATGCATTGGAGCTTGGGTTTGATTCATACTTGCCAGAGACATTGAAGTGAAATGCAGTAAGATAACATTAGGAAATATGTACATATATATATAAACGTCTGTTTATCTCTGTATTCCTCAGTTCTTTGTTCTGGATGTATACAACAGCGATGGTTCACCACTGACCGTAGATCAGATCTATGTTCAGCTGGAGAAGATCTGGAACTCTTCCCTTCAGACCAATAAAGAGCCAGTTGGCATCTTGACCTCCAACCACCGTAACACCTGGGGCAAGGCCTACAACAACCTTATTAAGGGTTAGTTCATTGAAAAATTGTATGCTGTGTTTTTGATCAATTTTCAGACCGGACAGAAAACTTATTCAGCCTTATTCAGACTGATTCAGTTGATTATTTGTGTGTCCAGTTGGAATCTGATTTAAAAATATTTCAGACCACATATAAACGTAGATTGAAATAGATTTGAATTCTGATTTCATCTCTTATTGATCCAAATCTGAACAAGGCTTTATTGATTTTCTTATTGATAGACTTAGCTATCAGAAAACATGTTTGTTTGTTTTTTTTGTTTTTGCATATGTAAAATTCATTTAAATGTATACATTTGTGATAGGAAAATTCATTAAAAAAACAATTATGATTGAGTTTGGATGTAACCTTGTATCTCAGGAAACAGTATCTCAAAGGAACCTCAATTTTTGAGATCTCAACTTCCAATTTATAACACATTATTTAAGCATATGGCTTTTAATTTATTGCGATTTTAATTTTTAAAATATTTAGTTAAATATTTGTTTTATATAAAATATTCATTCCCTTGATGAACTTAATGTGACATTTATTTAAATTTATGCTTTAACATGCTATTTAACATACTATTTTCAAATTCTGATGAAGGATTGTGCAACTGTGCATAACCTGTGTAATTTTTCCACTTTAGAGCTCACGTGAATTATTCAGTACTGCCATTGTGTTGGTGGACATGGTGTTTCTTTTCCTGTGCCACTCATCTTTATGTTGTTCCAGACAAGACAAATAAGGAGTCAGTGAGGGCAATCCAGAAGAGCATCTTCACAGTGTGTCTTGACGCTCCAATGCCTCGCGTGTCAGATGAGATGTACCATAACAAGGTGGCGGCTCAGATGCTCCATGGTGGAGGCAGTCGCTGGAACAGTGGGAACCGCTGGTTTGACAAAACACTGCAGGTTACTGTCATGCATTTTATGGCATAGTACATATATGTATAAATCCAGTGCATGTTTAGGGTAGATAGGAATACAGATATATAGAGAATGTCTTCTGTATCCGCACTCTTTTCTGTATTGCACAGTTCATAGTTGGAGAGGACGGATCATGTGGACTCACTTATGAACATGCTCCGGCTGAAGGACCTCCCATTGTTTTCCTGGTGGACCATGTTGTTGACTATATGTAAGGATATGATGTTTAATTCTTGATGAGATTAATGAGGCAGTGGGGCACCAATGATCTTTTCAGCTGTAAAGATCTACATTTAATGTATATTGAAATGGTTGCTTTTTTGGGAAAGTATTGTTTGCCAGAAAGGTTGTAGTTAATATGTTGTGCAACATGTTTGTAACAGGAAGAGAACTGAGATGGTACGAACTCCCATGATTCCACTTCCTATGCCACAAAAGCTTCGATTCAACATCACACCAGAAATCAAGAAGGACATTGAGAAAGCCAAACAAAACATGAACATGTGAGCAAATTTCAAACCATAATAATGGTGTTTAAATCAATATTTACCTGTAATAAATAAATATTAGACTTCTGTAATCCTCTTGTATCCTCTGTCTAGAATGGTGCATGAACTGGATGTCCGAGTGCTCAACTTTACACACTATGGAAGAAAATTCCCAAAGTCTCATAAAATGAGTCCAGATGCATTTATTCAGATGGCTCTGCAGCTGGCATACTACAGGTGAGTTTGACATCCTAGTGCAGAATAAGCACTAAAACCTCTGCTAGTCTCTACCTCTAAAATCCCTCGTCCTTTAATTAGTGTTTTTTCACATCCCAATAGCTTCTCTTATTGGGATAAGATAATTTTATACCACATTTCTTCTTGTCAACATCTTTAATGGTCAAGTATGTCATTTCATGTTAAAATTCTTCTGATTTAGTTTCATGTAAAGAGTAATGTAAGCCCATATAAGATGAACATAGGCTGATTTTAAGTCTCTTCTTATTTACTGTTGCATATGGACACAAGTAAGCCTAGTGGCGTAGCTGTAGTGTAGTATCTATTGCTGTGTTCTGTTTACTTTTGCATTTTGGTATGTTTTAATTTTGTACAGCACTTTGGCCGCCAACAGTTTTAAAAAGTGCTTTAGAAATAAATATAACTAACTGACTGTTACTGACTAAGTAAACCATTTGTAGGCTGAGTTCTCCAAAGAGTGTAAACACTGTAGCTCTGATTGTTTGTCTACTACTGGATCAACCACTACCTGTATAGGTACTTAAATAACCAAAGGAGGTTTGAAAACAATATTACTGGCATATAAATTACACACTTGCCTTTAAAACACAAAGCGCAATTCATTCAGGAAGTAAAGAATTGCAAAAAAATTGTGGCTTTTACTAAATCTACTAATGTGATGACCAACTTTAATGAGTTTTTTAATGTTTCTCAAAGTAGGAAAGTTGCATGTTGATAAAAAAACAAAAACCTGTAATTAGAAAACTAAAGTAAATTAAAGTGTTACAAGGTATGGGGCTTTTTGTGTCATTGTGCTCTTCGGTATTCAAAGAATATTAACCGACAAGAAATGCAATGTACTTAGATTTGCCTATAATCAGTCCACTGATGATTGATTTGTTCCTATGTTAGGATGTATCAGACCTGCTGTCCAGTTTATGAAAGCACCTCCTTACGCATGTTTAAACTGGGCAGAACAGAAGCCGTTCGATGCACCACCACTGCATCGCTCCAGTTCACAAAGGCCATGGATGACCCATCAAAACATGTACAAGTTCACATTTAGCAACATTCTCAATTGAGTAAGCTTGTTGAGTATTATTTGTATGCATTATTTATATCTGCATCGTTCCAATTTCACATTTGCAGATTAGCGAGAAAGCAGCAATACTCGAAAAGGCCATCAAAGTCCACAGAGAGCACACACATATGGTGAACATTTGTTATGATACCAAGAAATCTCAATAAATATGATAAACATTTATTTTATTGCATTGATGCGTTTACAATTGTGCCACACTTTTTGCATCCTCCTGATCCCAGTTTTTGTTTCCTTTGTCATCAGGCCATCCATGGACAGGGTATAGAGAGGCACATGCTGGGTCTAAAGATGATTGCCATTGAAGATCTGACATCTTTACCTGAGATCTTCATGGACACGTCGTTTGCTGTAGCTACACATTATAATCTCTACACAAGTCAGGTTTGTAAACTCAGACTAATATGTGCTTAGTTAGCACTAATAAGTAATATTCTAGCAATGCACACAACTAATAGGAGTAACCGTAAAAGTGTTACCCAAAAATTAATACACCCTATTGCCACTTTGTTTAACTATATACTCTTTTAATCGTTTATTTTTCAATATATTGAAAGTCAAAAATGACAGAAAGCATAATAAAGTAACAATTTACATTTACAAGCAATACATTAATAGTCAAGGTTACTTTCTCCAAAAACAGTAATTTAATTTTACAAAAGCACAGTTTAACAAGCTTGTTTTGTATTTTTGCTACTGTACCTTTAAGAGGTCATATGTAAATGACCTCTGTTATTATTAGCAAACCTCTTTGCATATGAAATGACCTGTAGCGCTTTCTTACATTTTACGCGCTTGCATAGTTGGCCTGCTTTACATTGTGTTAGGTTCGAAAAACAAATTCCCAAACGGTTTATGTTGAAGTGATGAGATAAGGGACCTTGCTGCAAATAGACTTTAGCTGCTCGTAACATTGAGATCCTTCAGAACGGTAATTGTGTACTAGCATAGTTGCTAACCTGTCTTTGCCTTAATAGCACAATGCTTGCTAGAATCCCAAAATATAGATATAGTAATAGTACCTTCTTCTAGTGTATCTATTCTACTCCCTTTTTGATAGGCCTTGATAATGAGGTTTGTCCTGGTGGTTATGGTTCTGTTAGAGTCTACATGGTACTTCAAACATGGTGCTTTTGTTTAAAGACCCTCTGGAGACTCATGAGTAACAGGGTCTCACTGTCATGTAATACCTTGCAAGTTATTCTGCCTAGTTGATGCCCTTTGATATAGTTAGCACAACAGATATATAAATCTGAGAAGTTCACAGTAAATGCTTCCCAGATGACATCTCTGTCATATCTGCTGCAACAGCTTCCAGCTCCAGTTAAAAAAAAGGATCGTTTTGAAACTGTATTGGAATTACAGGTGATGCAACATCACATTTACCATTCATATTTACTACTGTTTTACTGTTTTAACAGGAAACATATAATGAGGAATCATGTTTAAAAATATTTTTCCCATACAGATTTTGCAGTGGGTTCAAGTCACTGCTTTGACATGTTTATTGACAATGAACTTGCCTGCGAAATTTTGCAGCATTCTGGCAATTTTACAACTTCTGGAGCGATTCTGAAGCACACATTCATTTGACACTTCCATGAGGCCATGGGAGAAGTTTTATGATGCAACTGGTACTGTAGATCACAGGAGAATGACAAGAAGATGAACATAATACATCTGGATTACATTCATTTTACACACATTACACAGAACAATATCAGTCATAAAGTTATTACTGCACAAAATCGTGACAGAGGGGATGACAGGTGACCTGCAGACGAAAAAGCTTGCTTAGCTAGCCAGGTTTTTTTTGTATTCCAAAACAAAATAAATTTAATGATGAATTTGCTAGTGTTCTTTGGGTGTACTGTCCCTTTAAAAAGTTAGTTCACCCAGAAATGAAAATTAGCCCATGTTTTACTCCTAGAGTAAATGAATGTATATGACTTTCTTCTTTCAGACGAATCCAATCTGAATTATATTATTTGTTTTCTTTGCTCTTCCAAGCATTTTCCAAACAAAGGTAAGCAAGTGTTTCTCTTTAACAGTCCAAAACACGTAAAATAAAGCATGTTTATTCATAATAAAAACTGTTCTGGTGGATGACGTATGCTTCGCGTGTCAAAATTATTTATTTTATTAGATATTTTTCTTACAAAAATGGATGTACACATTTTATTTGATGTGTTTTGGACTGTTAAAGAGAAATACCCTCTTACTGCCATTCTAACACTTGGAAGAGCAGGGAAAATAAATTATGTAACTCCCGTTGGATTGGAGTGAAAAAAGATAGTCACATACACCTAGGATGCTTCGAGGGTTAGTAAAACACAAACTAATTAAAATGTTTTAGTGTACTAACCCTTAAAGAGTTTGAATACTGTTTGAAAACGTATTTACATGTAAGTTGTGATTGAATTCTTTGTTTTTCAGGTTGGATCAAAGACAGACTGTGTTATGTGTTTCGGACCCATGGTTCCTGATGGTTACGGTATCTGCTACAACCCCATGGACGACCATATTAACTTTGCTGTGACCGCCTTCAATAGCTGCGAGGAAACAAACGCCACAAAACTGTCCCAGTTTCTAGAAGACTCGCTTCTGGACATTAAGACTCTTATGGAGCAGGTGTCTAAGACCCAGTGAGTGATGACACTTCATTAATGGCGAAAGAAACTTTCACAGAAGCACTGAAACACTTTCAGACTGGAGGCTTTCAGTGTTATTAACCTGACATATTGGTAATATTGGTATTCCATATCTTAAAGATGACGTGTGTGTGATACTTTTTATTATGCAGACTATAAGTAACTAAGAACAGCAATTTTTAGGCTGATTCCCTAGAAAAGTGTAAACATTGTGACTATGTGGTGCTTTAAAACTTTGATTTGTTTGTTCGCGCAGCCTGACAAGCCTGACACAGTAACAGTAGTGCGAGTTTGAGGCTTAACTATCTCCAACCGCTGGACATCACTGAACATTATTTTTTCGCCGGGTATTTAGTGGCACAGAAATTTTACATTTCAGCTTTTAGTAAAGAGGCTGCTACAAACATAAACAAGAACATCCAGAAACACAAACTCATTCTGTTTTCATTTCAGTTTCAACCGTAAAAACGTCTCTTGATATTATTCAGTGCCATATCATGTTAAACTAAAGTATACCATAGTTTTTTATATGTACAGTGACACAATTTTTGGCTTCAGCACAGTTCGTTTATACTGTACAAGTGCAGTCCATTTTTTTGTGTGCACTTATTGCTTTGCCACTAGGTTGCAACACTGACATGGGCCTTTTTTTGCAATCAGAAAAGAAACAGGTGAAATAAAACAAAAGCAAGAATCATAAAAATAAAAACTGCCGAAATAATATACAAGCACTTATGCGAGGGGTTTGAAAGATAATTACAAGTTTAGAGGCAT
Organism: Enteromius trimaculatus; assembly: GCA_032361065.1. Classification (NCBI taxonomy): domain Eukaryota; kingdom Metazoa; phylum Chordata; class Actinopteri; order Cypriniformes; family Cyprinidae; genus Enteromius; species Enteromius trimaculatus. Next base: position 14,418,712 of record JAUMHP010000055.1, read on the forward strand.
AGTTAACTTAAAAATTTAAATTCTGTCATTATTTTCTCATCCTCATGTTGTTCCAAACCTGTAAGATCTTCATTCACCTTCGGGTCACAAATAAAGACATTTTTAATGATTTCCGAGAGCTTTCAGACTCTCCATAGACAGCAAGGATCCTAACACGATCAAGGCTCAGAAACATCAGCGGTTCAACCGTAATTTTACGAAACTATGAGAATACTTAAGGTGGACAAAGAAAACAAAAATAGCAACTTTATTCAACAATTTTTGAGAGTATCACATATGTATAAAATATATGCAGATATGTTCAGATGAGGTGTAAATGATGTAAACAATGTATCCACATACGCTGCTGCTGACAAAGAACAGCATACGTTGTTTACGTATGTGATACTCTCCAAAATTGTGCCATAAGATGATGCTGTGGAGATAAAGTCATAATTTTTGTTTCTTTTCCTATGAAAAGTATTCCCGTAGCTTTGTAAAATTACGGTTAAATCTGTGTAATGTGGATTATTTAAACAATGCCTTGCTATTTTTCTGAGCCTTAATTGTGTTAGGATCCTTGCTGTCTATGGGGAGGATAGAGAGCTCTCAGAATTGATCAAAAATGTATTTATTTGTGTTCTGAAGATGAACAAAGATCTTACAGGTATAGACGGACATGAGGGTGAGTAATTAATAACAGAATTTTCATTTTTGGGTGAACTTTTGCTCCAAGTTAGTAAAAAGCAATTTTTATCATTCATAACTTTGGAAAGAAAAAGCAAAGAAACCAGACAAAAATAAATGATTCTAGTACACAAGTGCACATATAGTATTTCTAGTAATGAGCCACCTTTCTTGCATGCTATTACTTTGAAAATCTGTCTGTTTACTAATGTATGCAATAAAAATGAAGCATATTTATAAACTTCACAAATGGTAAGTACGACCATTACGTAAAACTCAGAGCCATATGGACATTTTCTAAATCAGGTAAATATCAGAAAAATGTTATGTTATTTATTTTGTGCTGAAAGATTAGCAGTAGACTTGACACGCATTATTGGCACTTTACAGACTAACTACTTCTCATTACAATAAATATACAAAGCACTTATATAGAAAAAAAAAATGATGTGATTATATGAGATCTTTGATACACAGTTAATAAATCCTATCTTCAGTTCTGATTTCGTTGTGCTAAACTGGCTAAATTTTAACTGATTTTTAAATGCACCCCGGCTCTACACGGACTACACTGGTTGTTCTTCAGAAGGGTTAATGTATGAATACTCGGCCCTGAACATGCCCTTGATTTGCTGATACTCCCCATGGAATTCCACTTCAGCCCTGCTTCCTGAGGAGCTCCACAGGAAGAGCTGAGTCCCTCTGAAGATGGTCGTCTTCAAGGCATCCACATCGCGAATCTGGGTAAGCAAAAGAAAACATTAGAGAATCACAGCATAAACATGTGTTTATGTTCAGCCCTCAGGGCATCATTTACAACCGCACTGTGTACTAAATTAGTGACTTACCAGTATGTATGTGGAGTTTGTATCTGTGTTGTTGAGCACAGAGAGCGCTCTGATCCGAATCCTGAAAGCTGGCGGAGCGTCGATGAACACCCGACAGCTCTGAGTGTTTGGGGTGGCAGTGCCTGCGCTCTTGATCGGATTCTCAATGAGTCCAGACGGAGAAAACAGCTGAACGTCACACTCTTGGAGGAAAATACGTGCTGTGTTACATCATTTCAGATTAGCTTACTTTGCCTCCTATCATGAAAATTCTGCCATTATTTGCTCACATTATGCCTTGCCAAATCTGTATGACTTTCGTTGTTCCGCTGAACAATTTTTGCTTTATATAAAAGAGCAACTTGGAGATTCTGCCAGATACACTACAGTACCAGTAAGATGTTTGTGAGACTTTTAATAAAAAAAAAAACAATTGTGCTTTACAATTTATGTAATTTATTATTGTGATGTAAAGCTGAATTTCAGTGTCACATGATCCTTTAGAAATCATTCTAATATGCTGATTTGCTGCTCAAGAAATTCTGATCATTAGTATGTTATGTTGTGTTGAAAATAGTTATTCAGAAATTGTAACTGTCAATTTTAATCAATTTCATGATTTGCTGAATAAAAGGTATTATTATCTTTTGTAAAAGTGTACTATACTCATACTTTTGAAAGATATGTGTTACACAACAAAGAAAGTCAGGTTTACTATGATTACTAAATTAAATGATGACAGAATTTTAGTCGATGAATTTTCCCTTTGCAATAAAATCTATATTACATTTGATGAAAATATGTGCAGTATTAATTTAAAAAATATTTAGTGTTATGCCGTGTTTGTAATAACACACCTCGATGGTGGCTTTTTTTGTTCTTTACGCTCTGATAAAACAGCAGCACTCCATTCCCGACGGTCAGGCGGCTCTGACGCACCAGCAGGACATTCGATCGTGATTTCAGCGTTTTGCCGGTCATCCTCTCACAGAGGCGCATCAGGATGAGTCTGTCATACAGGGCCATGTTCTCCTCTGTAGATTACACACACCATTCTAGTACTGAATCTAATCACTGGCTGTCAGAAAAGTAGCTCTGTACTTACTCTGCCGGCAGTTAAGTGTGCTGGATATGATTTTGATCTGAATAACCTCATCAAGAGGTCGACCAATAGCAATAATACACCTCGTTTGAGTGATATTGCGCAGATCAATAGTTCCTGAGTCTTGAAGCAAAAGACGCCCACAGAAGCCTGAAACCAGAGTAGATGACTTACTCCTCACTGCTTTTTTTTTCTCCATTTATCCCTGCATTCATCCAACTGTCTATTCAAATAACAATCCAAAATATACAAATTGAATAGAAACTCTAAATAAATTATAACTATTATGATAAATGATGACACATAGGGAGACAAACAGGAAATAATTATATAAAATATTAATATGAAATTGCAATTCTGTATATATATATATATATATATAAAGCAACATAATTCATAAAAATGTAAATGTAAATCATGGATTTGTAGTTATAAGTTCTGAATTTCTAACTATAGATTATAATTGTGAGTTCTAACAATATATATTTAGATTTACATACATTTTGAGAGTCGGACTGTATATATTCAGAGTTTTAACCTGGATTAACATAAAGGAATAGTTCACCCAAAAAAGAAAGTTTTGTCACCATTGACTCACCCTCAAGTAGTTCCAAATCTGTATGTATGTCTTTGTTCTGGGGAATAAAATATGGTAAAAAAAACTAACAGTCTTAAAAACTAACAAACTTTCTTCCTTGTTGTTTGGCAGAACATAGAAATTCATACTTGAACTACTTGAGGGTGAGTAAATGATGACAGAATTTTCATTTTTGGGTGAACTGTTCCTTTAACTAAAACCCTAAACCATACAAAGATAATAAATATATATAAATCCTTGAAATAAAACTGAAATAAAATTAAATGTATCAGTATCAGATTTGTATCTAAATATTTAGATAAAAATATATATTTGGATTTATAAATATAATTTAAAATTTCATATAATTATTATCAGTTTGCCCATTCATAATAATAATATTTCTATTAAGTCCATTTATCATTATGTTGAAATTTTTTTTACATTAACACCGGTATTTTAATTGCAAGATAAAATATTATCAAGGCTGACAGTTTTATATGGATCTAGCAGACACTTGCCACCTAACTGGTCTGTGGTGGTTCTGTTATCATGCTCGTTGGGTTTTTCATCATGTCTGCTGTAGGTGCAATGGCTGAGAAACTCTTCCTCATCTTCATCATTCTGACAGCCGGAGCCGGTGTGGTTATCTGCATCCCCTCTTCTCTCTGGGGCTCTGGTGTGGAGGTCTGAGCTGAGGAACAGTCAGGACTATGGCAGGCCTGGATGGTGATGGGTTTGGGTAGGTGGAGGCAAAGAAAGGGACTGACTGGAAGAGGGCTGGATGGCCCCATGCAGGACACTGTCCGAGACTGGATCCCGTCACCACATGAGACTGAACACTACATTAGAGAACAGAGAGAGACTATGAGGAATGGAGACGCACTGACTTTCTGGAATACATCTATAAACAGGGACTCAAGGTTGTTTGAAAACAACTGTGTTGTTAGCATATGTAGTCTGGCACATTACCTCACTCCACTCATGAACGTCCCAGTGGAACGAACAGACTTGAGTGAAGCATGGTGCAGTGACGGGAGGCTTGTTTTCAGGGTTACAACGGCCTTCCTCCACGAGCTTGTCTACACCTCCTTCATACTGAACACACCGCACACTCCTGACAGCTACACCCATCCCGCAGGACACCGAACAGTCGCCCTGCTCGCCTGTCTGCCACCTACACAATCACTTCATCAGTTAAGAACCTACTACTCTAGTAGTATAATATAAATCAATAGGTTTTGATTGAAGACAATAAAGGAATAGCTTACCCAAAAATACATTTATTCACCGCTTAAAGGAATAGTTCACCAAAAAGTTACTCATCCTCGAGTAGTTCCTACTATTCCTGAACTATTCGTTTAAGCGGTGACCCGACCAATGTTAATATTATTGTTACCTAAAATTAAACAAAATAAACTTCAGGCTTATTTTAAGTTAAAGTACTAAAATAACTACAATTAAATAAAAACTAACATTAAATAAATTATATAGACATTAAAAACATAATAAAAATCAAACAAATACAACAAAAATATTAACAAAAACTATGATAGAACAGCAAATATACTAAAATAATACTAGACTCAACATAGTAGCAGATATGTTTACTCTACAAATTGGTTTTGAATTATCAAAATAAAATAATTTTCCTAATGTTATAACAAATTGTGTAGCCAAGTGGTGAACTTTAACTGGATCTTAAGATGACTTAAAATTATTCAAAATATTTAAAGAAATGTAGCTTTAAAACTAAAACGGATAACAATCAAGACCTTAACTGACTTTTTAAAAAAATCATAAGAAATAATTAAAATCTTTATTGAAAATAATTTTGCCTAGGTCTAAATTTGAAAAAAAAAAAATTTTTAAGTTACCGTAAGCATAATTTTAGTTGTGTATATTATGACATACTAATTTTTGATGACGTTAATCAATCAGAGTTGCATTGTCCTTCAATACCAATAGAGTTCAAAGGAGCTAATGAACACAGTGAGCTAACGAAGGGATTTGGAAATGCACCCCAGAACAGGCCTTTTTGCTATTTTTCAGCTTATTAAATCATGCAAAAACATGAAAAACTCTTCAAAGTGTAACAGGGATTAGTTGGAATATATTTTCAGTATTCCATCAACATTACAACTTATTCTGAACTAGGGTAGAATGAAGATATACAGAGAATACTGAACAGTGTTCAGAAAAGTTTGACAGCTTTACCTGGCTGGACAGGCTTCAGTATTACACTCTACTACTTCTGAAGGTCTGGTCACAGACTGACAAGCAGATTCTCCCACCACCAGATCCCTGTTTCCGTCTGCTCCCTCCATCGAACAGTACAGGACTCTCTTCGCTACACCACTACCACAAGTCACACTGCACGGCCCCTGTATGTAGCCCCACCTGATAAAATAGATACAGTGCTTATCATATGTAAATGTAAAGAAGCATGTCTAACTGAAAGTGGGGTTTAAGCAGCGCTTACATAGCAGGACATTTTGATGGGTTACAGGGCTGGGTGTACATCTCTGGTTTACTGGAGCGATCACAAAGGAACTCTGGGACCTCTAGACGTGATTGGTGGTCCACGCAGGAGAACCAAACCTGCTGAGATCCTGCGTGAACATGCAAAATGATGCACACGCAGTCACAAGTGTTGGCTTTCATTTCAGCATGTGCATTTGGTTCTCACTTACCATTCCCGCAGGTCTTTGAGCACTGGCCAATCACTGGACTCCAAACATAAACAGGAACCATTCTGGAGCGGGGCATTACACGTGAGTCTGTATGGATCTGCTGGATATTAAGAAGACATTTTAGAACAGACCATACAGTACATAGACCTATGTATGCAGCCATTTTTAGTATTGTTAGTAACAGGAATATTTTAAAATTAGGGGTTAATTCATACATTTCATATGACCTTAACTTAACTTGTCTAAAGAGACAGAAGACTATGAGTGCTTAAAAAGAGGTGGAGCAACATTAAGCATAAAACAGAATAACTAGATAATAGATTGTTCAAAAGCTCGGGGTTATGTTTTTATAAATGCTTTCCAAGGCTGCATTTATTTGATCAAAATACAATAAAAACAGTAATATTGTGAAATATTATTAAAATTGAAAGTAACAGTTTTATATATTTATATATTTATATATTTTATATATGTATACAGTATATATGTTGAAAATATTTACATGTATATACTAATATTTATATATTATTTTATATATAGCACACTTGAATATATAAACATGCATGTGTTTGTATTTATATATACATATAAATATACATAGTTCACATGCACAAATAATATAAACAAAAACCTTTATTTTGAATGATATTATTTGTGAATCATCATGTGACCGCGTTATTTGAAATATGAATCCTCTTTTGCAACTTTTCTGTCACCTTTGATCAGTTTTATGATTCTTTGTTGAATAAAAGTATTCACTTCAAAATCGTAAATCCCCCAATGGTTTGAACAGTTAAAATCTATAGTTAAAACTTCTTTACTAGACATTTAAGGTCTTTACAAATTAATTTTACACAACGCTTGTTTTAGTGTTTTGATGTTTTTGATACACGCTGAATAAACTTTATATCACAGTACCTCTCTTTGGGAATCCCAGCCGACAGGACAGACGTCCACCACACAGGGAACATGTTCTGGGGGTTTGGGCTCAGAGCACAGGTTTTGGTCAACCTCAGAATCAGATCCATGATGAGAGCGGACACACAACACATTTCTGTGAGCCTGCCCGGGTCCACACACAGCTGAACACTCGCCAGGCTCAGAGACCTGCCATCTACAACATAAACACACATAGACCACTTAATTTGTGATTAAGATAAAATATCTTTTTTTTTTTCATTTCATTTAAGTACCATCCACTTAAACTAAACAAAAACGCAATCGCAAATAAATACAATTCGAAATTAAATAAAATAAGGTTTTAATATTTTATTGAATTTCAGTTAATATTTTATTTTTTCATGGTTTTAGTTTTAACTTTAGACTGTCTAACATGCTAATTCATTTAATTCTCACACACTTTTCTACATTACCTGGCAGGGCAGATTTGGTGGTTGCAGGTCTCAATGGTTAAGGGTTTTGAGTCATGTGCACAGTCCACGTCAGGCAGCTCCACTTTCACCTTACCCTGATTCTGAACACAAGTGACAGAGCGCACTCGCTTTCCCACACCACAGGGGGCGCTACAGGGTCCAAACTCATCCACCTCCCAGCTACAACACATACACACCTTCAGCCCTTGCAGCAGTCCCACACTTCATTGTTATAATATTATTTAATATGGAAGCCCATTTCCGCCTCTGAATAATAAATGTAAAAAGATTATTGCGACTTTTTATCTCACAATCACAACTTTTTGTAAGAACTGTGAGATATAAACTTGCAGTTGTGAGTTATAAAGTCAGAATTGCAAGACATAAAAAACAGAAATGTATGATATAAATCTGCAATTGCGAGTTATAAAATTCGAAATGCAACTTTATATCTCGGAATTCTGACTTCATATCTCAATCTCTGAATTGCGAGTTTATATCTTGTAATTCTTCATTTTTTCCTCAGAATTGTGAGATATAAATTCACAACTGAGAATTAAAAAGTCCAGTTTTTTTCAGAATTGCGGCTTTATATCTCACGATTCTGACTTTATAACTCGCAATTATGAGAAAAAAAGTCCGAATTGTGAACTGTAAACTTGAAATTGCCAGAAATAAGTTGCAATTACCGTTTTCGTTTTTTATTCAGTGGCAGAAACGGGCTTCAATAATTTATAGTGTTGTCAAAAAATATATATAACAGTATATATAAATACACATACAGTATACATTTTGAAAATATTGTATTTACATGTATATTTACATGCAGTTTATGTATTGTTCTGGTATTGTTCTCTTGCAATGGCAATCATTCCTTCAAGGCAAAATATGAATGTAAAAGACTGAAAAGCACCTGGGTGGGCAGTCAGGCTTGAAGCAGGGCTGCAGCTCATCTGGTGTTTGAGTGGATGAACTGCAGCGCTCATCCTCCAGACGCTCCATTGTGAGCACATCCACACAATGCTGACTGATTTTTTGGATGCCTACAACAGAGAGAGCAACCAGAGAGCAGCTGAACTCAAACTGGGCAAGGCAATACGATAGTTACAAACTATTAGTTAGAAACAGTACATACAAAAAGTGTGTTTCTCTGTCTTCTCTGTTTTTGTGAGCAAAAATAATTAATATGGTAACTACACCAAGTGTTACCAATGATAACCCATGGTCCAAGTTATAATGTGGTCACTTGAGATAAACTGATTACTTTTTTTTGTGCTCAGATCATCACTACTGTTACCTGTGCCGCAGGTCACTGAGCAGGCAGAGATGACGGTTGACCATCTGCCTTTAGGAGCTCTCTCCGCTGAAACAGCTTCAGACGAATAGTACTGGTATGAGATGTTTGGGTTGGTAAGGTCTCCATAGTCTTTCCCGTATTTCCGAAACACCTGAAAATATAAATATAGCAAATAAATAGTTTTTGTCACAAATGAGTGATCATGTAACATTAACATTAAAAAAATGTGACAAATATCAAATATCCTGTAAAGAGAAAGATGCTGCAGACTTGTATGTGGATTTTGTCTGTGACTGGACCGGAGATAGTGAGCTCTTCAGTTTGAGGCAGGTGATCAGGTGTGAGGTACAGGTTATAGATTATGGGGCTTTTCTCCAGAGGTGAGGGGTATGTGATGCTCAGGCTTGGGCTTCCATCTCCAGACACCACGTATTTGTCGTTTAATAACACCGCTGCAGGAAATAGTGGGACATTTAGTTCATATAATTTTTTAACTGTATTGATCATTTCTTTGGACATACTGTACTCTGATACAGTTTAAATGTCTGTCATTGTAACAAATGGCACAAAAAATCTTTCCAGACTGATGCATTTTAATTTGTCCAGATTTGTAATAAATTAATTTAATAAAGAGTGGTTACAAGGTTTACACCCATTACACAGCTTGTGGCCAGTGAGACTTCTAATAGAAATCAGTACGTCTTTTCCAGCAAGGACACATTAAACTGATCAAAGCTGAAAATTCAGCTTTGCATCACAGAACTTATTTACATTTTAAAATATATTAAAAAATCAATGAGAATATTTAAAATGGTAATAATATTTCACAATATTTCTTTTACTGGGTATTTTATCAAATAAATGCAGCCTTGGTGAGCAAAAATTATAATTCCATATTTTGGAATTGTACTGTATATGAAGTCTAATGCTTGTGACAATATAAAAGAATATAGTTTTTATTCTAAACTATTTATTAATGAAATCTTCTGCTGGTTTTATTCTATAAGATGCACAACCAAAACCCTTTTATTCCACCCTACTACACGATATTAGTTCTAAACTGTGTTATTAAAGAAAGAAAAGAGTTTAGTTCTTCTAACAGGAATGACAACAGTATTCTGTTGAATGTAGCTTTACTCACCAAGATGTGTAAAAACTGGCTTCGTGTTAATCACATGAACCTGAGAGGCGTTCAGAGGAAGGCTGAGAAATGTGACATACTCTTGAAAAAACAACGGACAGAAAGAGGTTATTATTCACAAAAGCAAATGACTGGACAATCTGGAATATGTCTGAGAACGGCCGCTGCTTACCTCCACTCTCTCCGCCTGAATAGGTGTTTGAGATGAACTGACAGGTGGAGCCATTGCCTCCACACACCCCACAGTCATCCTCCACCTTCCCAGAATGCATTACTCCATCACAGCCAAAAAGCTAAACCGGGAAGTATGGAGAAATTGTACGTTAACTATTGGACTGTGTCCAATGTTACTCAAAAACAGGGCAAAAACATAGTGGAGTTACAATTATTTCATGTCAACAACCTCATAAATGGACACAAAATATTGATTTGAGATTAAATATTTCATAAGCTAAAACAAAAATCCAGCAAGTGGCTTTGAGCTAAAACAAGGATTTTTAAAACATTTTAATGGATACTGTACAGTCTGTCTACTTATTACACAGCCTTTCACAAAATAAATAATTACATAGACATAAAATATGGATTTAAATTGGAACTGTTAATATACTAAAATATTAATACTTTAATATTTCTGGTTTATTATGTTAAAATCCAATACAATTTACAAAACCATCATTCTGGCAAGAAAACGAACACTACAACAATATTACAGTACAAATACTGAAGTCCTATGAATTTTTAAAAGGTTACAGTCCAAAAGCAAGATTCAAGATTGTACCAGTTGCGTTTGTATGAAACAGAAGAAAGTCAGTACGGAAGTTGTTTTTAAACATGGGATAAAGAAATAAAATGGGTAAATGTGATTTTAGTTTATTACATAATAATAATTAAACGATAGCTACTATTACCTTTTTATTTAATTTAGTTTTAAATTTTGAGGAATTATAAATTGAGAGATGTAAACTGGTGATGTAATCTTAGAATTCAGAAAAAAAAAGTCAGAACAGAGCAGTTGCAAGATATAAGCTCGCAAGTCGAGAGAAAAAAAAAAGTACTGTGATGTAATACTCACAATTGTAAGAAAAAAATTATCTTAAATTATTGCATGGCAGCAACAAGTGCTCATAAATACGCAAGCGTTGTGAAAAAAGCACCAGCCTCAAGTTCACAGATGAGGCATCTGTTATTAAGTTGTTATTGACAACTACTATACCGGTGAATAACAGACTTTGAAATGTCACGACTCATCCAAAAAACAGCTGTGTACTAAATAACAACTAAACTTCATATTTTTTAATGCATTACCTGGCACTTTCCACCCAGACAGGCAGCAGCGGAACCACGTGGTACAGTATGAGCAGCTTCACACCGTGTCCCATCGATGAACTGAGACCCACGACTCACCATGAAGTCCTGCTCACGTGAGCGACACATCAGTTTACACTGAGCATCACCTGGAACGGAGAGGGAGATGTAAAAAAAACAGAGAAAACAAAAGACCAACTGAACAGGAAGATGTGTACTGGTGCACCTGAGCTGTATCCAACAGAAGGGATCCAGGTGTAGACTGAGCTGGAGTCTGGAGACACTGACAGAGGCTGCTGGTCTGTAGCTGAGCACTGCTGAGACATGAACTCCAGCTGAGTCGACTCGCAGGCCTGAAACAAACAACAACATGTCACTAAACCATCAGTTATATTATGTTTTCAAGCTTTCTTGCACAGCATTATCTTTTTACTTTTCACCAGCTCTCTGACCATTAAACAGGCTGTTTTTGCTACTTTACTTTTAACACATATATACACAAATTATCTTTCTTATTACTCTGGGTGAGGGTTTTGCAAAACTGCTTTTTTATAGAGTTTGTTGGGGAACTGCAGGGGATTTGTAGGTTGATGAAAAGCTAATAATCCTAAAAATGTTTACAGCCTGCTTAAAAATCGATAACAAATTTTATTTGTTTACTTGATTTCATTTTTACTGCATCAGAAAACTACGAACATGCAAATATGTTGTTAAATTATAAAAAAAAATATTATGTTTTATGACCCAGAGATTCATCTGACAAAAACAATCTAGATTAATGTTAATTTATAATAATTATCACCATTGTTTATTGCTAATAAGTGTTTGTTCATAATGCTTTACAAACCTTAAATTGCTAAAAAAAAATTAACATACACTTTCATTTGAAAGTCTGGGATTGGTAATATTCTAAAAATGTTTTTGGAAGTCTTTTCTGCATTTATTCGATTAAGTAATTTTATGAAATATAACAATGTAATACAGTTTCAATGTGAATATATTTAAAAAGATAATTTATTCCTGAGAAAGCATTATAATATGCTGATTTGCTGCTCAAGTAACATTTCCTTTTTTTATATCAATGTTGAAAAAAATAAATTATACATGTTTTTGAAAACATATTTAACTATAGCAAAGTAAAAGTCTTCATTACGTATTCATGATACTTATTGCTTTACCTGATGTTGAGAGTTTAAACTCATTTGTAAAGTAAGAGTCAAATAGGATGTATAATAAAACATTTAATGCAATTTAGAGACAAACTAAATAAAGAAAAGAAAGAAATCTATAGTAGGCAATGTATAGATGATATAACCCTTCATTTGACTAACATGACCTACAGAGGCCCAGAATAAACATGCTGACTATTACCTGCCGATTACAAAGTTCAGCTTCTGTGTCCTGTCCTGTACAGACGGTACCACCAAAAGCTGGCCTAAAACACACAAATATCACCATGAATACATATATCTGTATTGTATTTGATATATAACCACTGGTTTCTCAGCAGAAACACAAAAAACGCAATGCACTGATGTACATTGAGAAGTGTTATTTTTCTATAGGCTCTCATTTCTAAGAGAAGTTGTGCCTGTCATACTGTCACTCTCGCACCTGGGGTTGTTGCACTGTCTCTTGCGGTAAGAGATTCCTCCTCCACATGTTCGTGAGCAGGGAGAGAATTCAGACCATGAAGACCAAGAGCCATGAACCATCATGGAAGAACCCGAAGTAGAAGGAGACACACACCGGCCCTTCAAACACCACTACAGCAAAAACATATTTCAGTCAGTATCTAAAAACAATGGTGAATTTCTTTCTAGTAATCTCAAACATCTTCCAAATAACCAGAAAATAATGCAAGAATATATAAAGATGCCTACAAAAAATAATTGGTAAAGATTTATTGTTAATAAATGCTTGTCAATAGCAGTCCGTCACCTGACTGGGCCCACACTCCGTCCCGTCCAAGAGAGGAACAAGGAGACGAGTGCATGAGCTGCGGTCACGAGGGTTAATATGGCAGGACAGAACACGACAGGTTGCCTTGATAACAGAGAAAAAAAATCACCCAAATAAAGGTAAGTAGATATTCATTGACAAAATAAAAACTTCGATCAAAGACCTACAGTAATGAAATCAAAATGACAATTATTACTTTGTGTTCTATTTGTATGCTATTTGCATATGCTTCTCCTAAAAGCTGATTAAATTCATTTTAACTACACAAACAACTGCTTTGAATGAAAATAGGGTTTGGAAAAATGAATCATTAAACAAATCGTTTCGATTTTCGAAACGTCCCTGAACAAATCATGTAAAAATAAATGCATATTATAAGAAAATGAAAGTGCATGCATGTTAGCCTGATGTTTAAGACTCCCAAAACCTACGGTGGCCGAGAGAGCTCAACGCACTGCAATTTTAAAATAACACATGCAAACAGAAAAAAATGGCTGCAACTTAAAAAACATCTTCATCAATTTGACAACACAGGCGC
>JAUMHP010000055.1:14449758-14459921 GCA_032361065.1 Enteromius trimaculatus
GAATTGCCACAAAATAATTTGTTGTATTTTGTTAATTTTACAGAAGAATATTTATTTTATTATTTAATAAATGTTTTAATTGGTGATGCTAATCAACAATTTGTTGCCCCTTTTCTTCCAAATGAGAATCGATAAGGGAATTTTATATTTTGGTTTATTTTCTGATTCATGTTTCTTGCTTTGTTGTCTAAAACCAAAGCAAACCATGATTGGTCAGGTTTCGTGTCAGCCAGATGGATTTAAGTTGGTGGTTCAAACGCAGATAATGTTATTCAGTCAGTATCTCAACTGTTTTGAATAACAGTGTTTAAATTTCAGTATAAAGAGTCAAGAAACTTGATTTGTGTTTTAGACTTGTTTTATGGGCACCTTTTTTGCACTAACTTCTTGCTTCTTATCAGAGACAAGACTCTTCCCCCAGTGCCGTGTACAGCCTTCACTCTTTATGTGAGAGCAGCAGTCGTTCATACGTGGCAGCCATATTTTTCTGCCTGCTGGTTTTGAAGAAACAACAAATCCTCAATCTGCACCAGAGCACCCCATTCAGTGACATCATCGCCACACCTGGGCCTCTCTTTCCTTCCTAGAAACACTAGAGGAAAAACTTTTAGAGATGTTATAGCTCATTAAAAGACTTCGCTGTTACATACATGTTCTTGGTTGGGAGCAAACTTGATGGGTTTCTGTACAAATTTAGACAATGTGTTATAAATTCCCATGGAGACCTGCTAAAAATGTGTGTAAGCTATGAAATGTATCTGTATAGTGTTATGCTGTTTCTTAAAAACAAATGTATGCAGCACTCAAATCTGTATGAGCTAGACTATGAGTAAAAAGCACTTTAGAATAGCTCAGAACACAGTGAATGGTCTGCACATCAAATGATTATTAATATTATTGTTTCAACTAAATTAGCTAGATCTTTGTTCATTACTTGAAAAGTGAGTTGGCATGGATTGAAACTTAAGCCTGAATAGGTATTTGTCTTTTTGCCCTACAATTTAATGTAATTGTTATGTTCCAGTTCTGCTCTGTGTTGTTTAATATGATCTGTATGTTATTTTTACCTAATTCTTGAGACCATTAAATGTACAAAATTAAAAAATAATAATTATTGAAAAACTTAAGAAATTATGATTTGTTTTTTTCTTCCAGACATACTTTCACAAACTTTGTAAATGTATGGTTGGGGACTGATGCTATATTGAGCTTTGACAAAATAAGCATAAAACTTTCATATTGTTAGTAGTATTTCAAGATTAACAATTACTGGACTAAAGCAGTTTAGGTTTGACTGATTTCATGGTGTTGTTAAAATACAAATAACTAACATGATAAAACAGGCTAAGGAATCTTTATATTTAATATTCTCGCATCCTTAATATCCACTGACAGTACGCATAGGCTACATTTTGTTCTAGTGTCTTGGCTTTCCATAGCTTTTTGCACCTCACCAGCGCATTCAGAGATGTATCTAAGTACTAATGCATTGGCTGTTCATTTCTTATAAAGCACATATTTTGCGTGAACATAGTCTGCATCCCTAGCCCTAAATGTAACTACCTTATTACTATTTTTTTCAGTATAATTATTTATGTTGATTATTTGTAGTTTTGTATGTATAACAGTAGTGTACCTTTTGTTGCTGTTCTTGTTTTGTTCCCTGTCTTGTGTACAATCGTTAAAAATATATATCCAAAATGCCGCTGCGAGACATTTAACAGGAACCTCTAATGTGAGTATATAACCCCTGTGCTGGCCTCACTGAACTGGCTGCCTTGTTCTACAGAGTGGATTTTAGGATTCTTCTGTTTGTTTTTAAATGCCTTCAAAATCTTGCCCCGCCTTACCTTACCTGCTCCTGGAAGTACCGAGATCCGGGAGGAGGAAGCTCAGAGGGGACAGGGCTTTCGCTATCATAGCCTAGCGCCGAAATTATGGAATAACCTGCCTTTGCACGTTAGAACGGCACCTTCACTGTCAACTTTTAAAACACTTTGGCTTTAAGGCCTCAGTGAGACTTAGTTTCTTAATAACTTATTTATTTATGTATTTTATTATTTTTTTATTATGAATGTTGATTGTTTTGGTTTCAATGTACCGCACTTTGTGTCAGCTGTGGCTGTTTTAAAGTGGTTTATAAATAAAGTTGATGATATATATTTAATAATAATAATATTTTGGTGTCTGTCCCTTTAAGAGACGCCGTCGCAGCGTCACGCAAATGCGTCGGTTGTGTTCTCATCAGCAGCAGCAGTAGCAGCATCCGTCCATCAGCAAAATGACGGCGCGCGCATCATTGGCCCGAGCGCAGGGCACCGCCAACATCCATGAACAAACTTCATTGGGATACTGCACAACCGCGTCCACGGAGGAGCAGGGGATGTAAGTGCGGTTCATGCCGGTTCACTCTTCTCTGTCATCAATTCTCTCGACTCTCAGCTGTTTTAGAAACTATGACAGGTGCTTAATGTTCATAAAGATTTTGGCATCACGTGTAACTGCGTCTCTCAGCATCCTACAGTTTCAGTAGACTAAGCGTGTTTTGTCATTTAGTTTTTATGCTAAACAAAGTGACCGACGCACTGTTGCGGCGCCGCGCTTCAGTCCCAGACAGGCGAATAATGATCTGCTGCTATCAGATACTGTTACATAAGACCGCTTGTGTCCTTTACTACACAGGGACGAATTACCTGCAACGTATGGAGGGCGGTGACGTCATGGCCCGCTCCAGTCATGGGTCGTGTAACCATGGAAGTTGTGCAGCTATAATAATCTATGATTTTTGTAAACAGAAATGTAGTCTTGAGCCACACTGCGGTACAATCATGTGAGGCAGGAATAAACCAGGGATATGTCCCAGATATTTCAAATGTGGGGACAAAAATAATGATTTTATATTTTTTTAGGCCTATGTGATTTAGTCTCTGCATATTATATAAGGACCTGTAGCTTACCAGATATTACTCTGAGACAAGTGTTAATGTATGTGCTAATGTCAAATTAAAGTAAAATCTGCCCTGGAAACAAGGCATGGAACTGCAAAACTTGTGACAGCATTAAAATCAGTATCATTGAGAAAAAAATAAAATAAAATAATAATAATAATATATATATTAGCTAAATGATTGAGTGTTATTTGTATTTAATATAAATTTAGTAACAGACATAAATGCTAAAAATCTATTTATATGTATTAATTTTACTGAAGTATATACAAGTGAATACAAGTGTGGGAACATTTTATCCATTAGTTAATGTATTAATAAAATTAACAATGAGCAAGATATTTGCTATTGCATTTATTAATCTTTGTTAACATTATTAAAATAACATTATTAAAATAAAATGAAAAAATATTAATAATAATAAATATTAATAATTTAAATTTTAATAATTCATCAGTAAATGTTGAAAATAACACTAAGATTAATAAACGCTTAAGTAGTATTTTTCATAGTTAGTTCATGTTAACTGCTGTAGTTAACTAAGTTAACAAATAGAAGGTTTTTGTGAAATGTTTTATATGGTTAACAAAAAAAAAATGTAAATGCTGAAAATGAAATCAAGCAAGCAAATATCGCCCCTTTAATGGTTTCTTTTTTATGCTAATAATAACATAAATGTATATTTGATGTTCCAAAGCATCTAGAAGTAGTGTCGAAATATGTCATGTTTCTTTGAGTTTACAGCAATTAAATCATGTAGATTTATTTTCAAAATTCTGAACTTTTTTCAGTTTCATAACATAACCAATAACCAGTTCATCCATAACCAATGATTCAATACATTGTTCTGAGAAACACAAACTAGAATAGAGATGAAAGTGAGCAATAGGGAGAGAATGTCTTGAGGGATTTTTTTTTTATATAAAACAATTTGTCCTGAAAGTTGCAATGATTTTGACTGTTCAGGCCAGATTCAGAACATAAGGACTCGCTGCTTATATAATACCGGCAGCTCCAGATATTGTGTGTCTCTGTTCATGTCACCTGTAGCACAGACATTCTGTGATGCCCTGAACTGAACCCTGTTGTCTGGCAGATGCTTTCGGGGCTGAATATACTAACAGCCAACTCTAATATCATACACACTTTGCTTATTTATTGTGGAAGCAATTTTTTTTTTACTCATGACAGTGTAGACTCAAATCAGAACTGGGTCATGCCTTTTTTTTTTTTATCAGCACCTTATACACGACCGAGGAGATTCTTAGACAGTTAGGATTCAATATGCTGAACCCTTAAATGATCAAATATGCATTATAAACTAGAAAAGTATCCACGATCCACAGGTTTGCGTAATAACAAAAAAATCTAAATGGCGTTTCGATCACTTGACCTTCTTCATGCTTACAAAATATGCAAAGTGGAAGCATATTTGAGAACTAGTTATCTAGCATGCAATCAGCTGTAGTAATAATAATCCCAATGCCCTTCAATGAATAAAATAACGCAGCAGCACATGAATCAGTAGTTCACACTAGCTTTTTCATTGCAGCCAGTGTTACGGCAATCACACCCACACACTCTTGTCACTCATGTCACCATTTCATGCTCCGGAGAGACAGTCCATGTTTCTGTGAGCGTGTGAATAGCTCAGTTCATCAGCTAGTTCAGCTTGTTTATTGTACTGAATGCTTGGTTTACATAAGCATTTCTTTTTCTTGTGCGTCACGCTCTCTGTTGGATTCTGTTCAGCATCTGATATTCTAATATTGTCTGGCATGTGTCATTTTTGATTTGGTATTTTAATGGAATGCAAGGTTACAGAGTCTCCAAATAAACACACGTGCGTTTGAGGCTATTAGGGCTGCACAATTAACTGAATTTCTAATCACCATTATAATAATGGATGCCACAATTATGTAATCTTCAAAAGGATAATAATCGTTCAAAGTCATGTTAATGTGTTTTTTCTTTCTACAGGTCATCTTAAGGGTTTTTGCAGTTATAGTTTTAGTTTAACGGTATAATACATGCATATTTTTACATTTTATATTTTTATCATTTAAAGAAGAAACTAATCCAGTGAATAGTTGACATTCGAGGCCCATTTACTTACATTGTTTGGAAAATAACAGTGTGGACTTCTTTTGGGGCGATAAAAAAAATACTTAAACAATGCATATTCATATACATCGACCTGAATATACTTCTTCTATGCTGCACTTATTTTTAATTCATAAATTGCAGTATTTTTAATGGGGGGGACAAAGTTAACTGTCCTGATATGATAATAAAATACAAGAAAACTTAATTCGTCAGTATATAGTCTGGTGTAATTTTATACTGAAAAAATATAAACTATACAGTTTGAGTTTGATCAAAAGTGACAGTAAAGACATAAACTCTTACAAAAGATTTCTGTTTTAAATTAATGCTGTTCTTTTGAACTTTCTCTTTATCCAAGAACAGTTTCTGCAAAAATGAACTATATTCATGAAACTAATATAATAAAGGTTATATTATATTTCTTTAAAAATCACAGAAATAAATTACATTTTAAAATATATTACAATTGTAAACAATTATTTTGAAGTGTAATATTATTTCACAATTTTACATTTGTTTTTTACTGTATTTTTGATCAGATAAATGTTCAACATGTACATGGTAAAACATTCTTGGTTAAGGCAAGACATTTAAAAAGCAACCCCAAAGTTTTGAACTACGGTGCACATACTATATTTGGAATATTATATATTCCATTAATCAAATTCGCATGCGGCTAACGTGTACAAGCACGCAGGCTCTTTTGTGTTTTATTTAAAAAAAGGTCCCTGAGAGGTTAATATTGAGTCATTCAAACGTGCTTTTTTCTGACTGTGTTTCACATTCTGTGGTGTATGTGTGTCTTAGAGAGATCTGTCTTCACGAATCCTTGTAATTGTGCCATTACAAGGTGTGAGTCCTCACCCATGTCCCTCTCAGTGAACCGAAGGCCATCTGCTGGTTCCCGCAGGTAATGCCACCCTTCTCCTTCAAAATGCATAATCAGACAATTCTAATTCATTCAGTGCTAGTTTTAAACACATCCACTTTTCCAGTGTAATGACTTTCACTGTGACATCCTGTTTGATAAGAACGTCAGAGCTCAGCTGTCACTGTGTGTGTGTGTCACAGAAGGCCTGCTGCCCCAAGCGGCACTCGACACTCACATGGAGACTCGTCTGTCCGTAGCAGTTACTCAGCACCGTCCTGCAAGTGCACAGAGAGCAATACTGCACCATGCTCCAACCCAGCCACACCACGGTGAGCGACACACACACACACACACTCACAGGCAGATTAGATTTGTCTTCCATCAGGGTTGTGTTCCAGATTTTCTATGGTGGCAGAAAGTACAGTACAGAAATAGAATTAGTGGAACAGACCTGACACTACATGCTTTCAAAAGAAAAAGTTCACCCCAAAATGAAGATTATGTCATTAATTACTTACTCTCATGTCATTCCAAACCTATAAGACCTTAAGATATTTTTGATGAAATCAGAGAGCCACCAGACCCTCCATCGCCAGCAACACAAGTCACTTTTATTAATATAGTGCTTTTAACAATACAGATTGTAGCCAAGCACTGAACATTATCAAGTAGGAGAACAGAGTGATGGTAATGTATAATTAAAGAATTAAATGAGAGTATAGAGTCAACTGAAATATTCTCAGGTTCAGATACATAGACAAAACATCAGTAAAACAGTCCATGTGACATCAGTTGCTCAACTTTAGTTTTGCATAAAAAAAGAAAGAAAAAAACCCATATTTAACCATTTTAGAGAGTATCACAATGCATGCATATGCTTTCCTCTCGGCGTAAATAAGCGCACATTATGTAAATGCGCGTGCTTTTCCCCAGATGTAAACAAGGCTGATTACATACAATCCATTAAAGCGTGTGAATGTGTTGCATTGTGATACTCTCTAAAATGGCGGAAGAAAGAAGGTCTTATGGGTTTGGAATGACATAAGGGTGAGTAATGAATGACAACATTTTAATTTCTGGGTGAACTAACCCTTTAAGTCATACAAAGCTGTTATTCACTAATAATCTTTCACTGTACTTCTTATTTGTGTTTGTAAAAAATGACCACATGATCAGTGTTGCATTGTTTTCTTTGCCAATGCGTTTGTAGACCTGCCGGCTTCTCAAGTGTCACACACATCTTCAGAGTTAATCTGCAATCAAAGTGAAAAACAATTAGCACATTGCTGCCGATGAAGTGCAATAAACTTTTGCACATTAAAAACAATGTTACGTTGAGTAATGGAGAATCAGTTGATAATGAGAAAGCAATTTTGTGTTATGTAAAAAATTAGAAAAATAGCTATTTTGTTACGTTGAAATCGCAACAATACGAGAAAGAAATAAAATGATAAAGCATTAGGCCTTCTGTAATTTTCTCTTCAATCGAAATGTTGCTTTTTGTGCAAATGAGATGGGTAGATATCCATGTTGCATAAATTTACACTATGGGTGTTGCACCAGTTGCCAGTCCTAATATTTGCACTTGGGCCTGTTTTTTAGTTTTATCTTAACCTCCTAAATACATAATTATATGAGATAAATTAATTGCATATTATTATATTTATATATAATTTTTTTTTTTCTCGCTGACCCAGACGGCAGGCAAAGTATGCAACCTGTAGTGAGAATCACGGGATCCGTCCGCCTGCTCCTGAGCAGTATCTCACCCCACTGCAGCAGAAGGAAGTGTGTATTCGCCATTTGCGAGCTCTGCTAAAAGAAAATGTGGAAAGGCTTCAGGACCGGTCAGTAATGCTTCTGTCTTTCAACATCCTGTCAGTGGAGTTTATAGCTTTGGGACATCCTGAGTATTTTGCATGCAGATATATATCGCCGAACCTTCTCTGCATCTGAATACTTCCATACTTTATGTGAAATGATCATTTCTTAAAATGCAAAAGAAACGAGAAGCATGCAGTGTCATAGTTATGTTGTCAGTCAAGTCACAAAGTTAACAAAATGGCAAATAAAGCTGCCTTGAAACTGTGCATGCATTTATTTGTTATATATGAATCACATTTAAGAATTTCCTCATCGGACCCACCCGATTCAGCTCTTCAGCTTATTAGTAGAGATTTTAAGATCCCAAGTGGGTCAGAAAAGGTAAAGGGTTGAAAAAAATTTGATGTGTGTCAGATCCACAACATGTTCAGCAGTGGCAGCTTTTAAAGGAATAACATCCAAGTAAGCTAATAACCAGCAGTTGTAATAAAAAAAGGAAGTCAATAACTTTTGTAGCAGTAAGTATTCTATTTAATTTAGAATTTATTTCATACCATATAGAACAAACTTTTTAATGGATGTGAAGTTCAAATGCAATGTAGTACCTATTACATAGTGTGCTATTTTTGGACACATCACTATTTTTATAACTTTTTTTGTTTACCATGGCAGAGACTCTGAGATCGAGGAGTTACGAATGCAGCTGACTCGGATGCAGGAGGATTGGGTCGAGGAGGAATGTCATCGTATAGAAGCCCAGCTGGCCCTAAAAGAGGCACGGAAGGAGATCCGGCAGCTTCAGCAGACTGTGGAAACCGTTAGATCTAATCAGGGGCCCCATGAAGCAGATCAACAGGACTGTAAGTCGGAAGGCCTAGGCGTCGGTAGGATAGGCCCACGAACATCCAGGTCTTGTGGCTGCTCTCCGGCCCACACCATGGGTCGCAGTGCCACCTTCACCAGGCTGAGCAGTGACACTTCACCTGGCGCTACAGATCGCAACGGAAACATACGCTCTGATCGCTACATTCCTGCCAACAGAGGGGCAATGACGTTACCACGAGGGGACGGACGTACTCATCTGCTTCTGGAAGCGGCTCTACTGTCTGAGCAGGTTCCTCACGCGACACTGTGCTCCACTTTGTCGCGATCCTCCACCTGTGAGAGACTGTACAGCGGAGAGACGGTGTTGCCCGTCAGCCGATCCTGCCACGGCGTTAACAACAACTGCAGCTGTGCTCCACATGCCTACCTCCCACACCACCATTTGTTTTTGCACCTCCCACAGGAAGAAGCACCACCTCCTCCTCCACCTCCTCAACCACCGCCAACAGTGCCCCCTAGTGCATCGGAGGTCAGCAATAGACCAGGGTACCGATCCCAGGCCTGCAGCCCCACCATAACCTGGATCTCTGAAGAAGGTGCAGGTGAGGAATTGAGCGTCATCACTTCAGCAACTTGCGCGCCAGATGTTACTCTAGCTGAGCCGCAGGTGTTTTCGCCGTCCTCCGCAACTACTTCCACTGCTCAGATGTCCTACGTCACAGAAACATTGCCGCTAGACAACACAGTTGAATTTACGTCATCAACAACAACGCCCACAGTACTGACGAAGCCACAGGTTCAACAACCTTGTCCCAGAGCGTCACCACCTCTCCAGCTGCCACCACGGGAAGCAGCGGTAATAAGGGTCAGTGGTGAAGATGGAGTGGGGGAGGACACAGAATCAGCTTCACCTCAGAGGAGCCACTGGAGCCGTTACTTCCTGATTGACCTCTTAGCGGTGGCCGTTCCTGTAGTTCCCACACTGGCGTGGCTTTGCCGGGGGGCGCGGAATGAAGGCATGCCAGTGTACAACATGGGCTCCCTGTTGCGCGGTTGCTGTGCCGTTGCTCTACACTCTCTTAGACGGGTTGGCAGCGGTCGTGGCCCCTCAGGAACAGGAAGAGCAACACCTATCTGATAACTTTAGCATTACCGTACCATCAAAGTCTTTGAACTGGATCTTGAGTGTCTACCTTTATCTCCCAGTAGGTAGTTTAAACCAAGGAGGCCTAAATACGTGACACCAATGCTTGTTTGGGACAGAGATTGAGAGATTGGAACATAGCCCTAATTTGCACAGGCACTCACAAGTTTCAAGGCTGTTGCTCATTTCCACCATTTGTTTTTCTTTTCCTCCTGGTTCTCTTATCTGCTGTATTTCCTCCCATTCCTGGCTGAAACTCAGCAGTCAGTACACAGTCACAAATAGCTGCAAACAAGAGTCCATGCTGAGCAGACTAGGCACAATGTACAGAAACTTAGACCTTATGATAAAAAAATGTATATATAATATATATATATATATATATATAGTACAGGCCTAAAGTTTGGACACACCTTCTCATTCAATGTGTTTTCTTTATTTTCAT
>JAUMHP010000055.1:14462568-14474388 GCA_032361065.1 Enteromius trimaculatus
CAGTAATCAGAGCAAAGGGTGGCTATTTTGAAGAAACTAAAATATAAAAGATGTTTTCAGTTATTTCACCTTTTTTTTTGTTAAGTACGTACTCCACGTGTTCATTCATAGTTTTGATTCCTTCAGTGAGAATCTACCAAGGTAAATGGTCATAAAATAAAGAAAACCCATTGAATGAGAAGGTGTCCAAACTTTTGGCCTGTACTGTGTGTGTATATATATATATTAAATGCTTTAAAATGTCATTCTTATGTAAACAGTTCTACTGAACTGAATTCATTCTGAGTGAGGCCAGTTCACAAGAAAATTTCACATGAGACTTTAGGTAAGTTATATAGATATTGTGAAGATTTTTCTTCATGAGAAGAGGAAATTTCAGGTCATAGCTCAAACTAATTAACAAGGCTAGACTTTCAAATTTTAAACTTTTATATACCTGTTTCTTAAGCAGCCATTGTGCCGATCTCAAAGAAACATTACTTTTCACAATTATAGGCAAAATTATGTTTCTTTTAAAAGAACAAAAAATATTGTAACTACACAAGAATCAATAGGCATCCTGCAGCTTTGATGTTTGGCTCTCTAAAAAAACTTGCTTTAGTCATTACTTGCATAGAACTATAAAACATGAAAATGTTTTACAGATCAGTGTTCTGAGGTCATACTCCACTTTTTTACTAAAGTTAAACAGTTATTTTATCAGTTACACGTGTGCATTAATAATATAAGCAAAAAGAATACTGCTTTACCGTGCTTTTTTTGCTTATTTGTGGAATTGTAGAAAATAATTGTCAAAAATGCCAGATTTCATTGATAAAGCAATGGAAGGTGATGGCTTAAGATGAATTCATTCATCTTTTCTGTGGGTGGTAGATTTCTCTGCTCTTTTAAACACAGTCTCAGGAGGAACTCAGGTGAACTGAAGAGAGGTTGTTAAAAAATTAGCAGAATCCAATGTCAAAACATTCATTAATTAAAACAAAAGGTTTATATAGAAAAATAATAGTTGTGAAAATGTAGATTTACTGTCATAATAGGGTTGTTTTTAATATCAAGGTTTTCTGAGGAGCATCACTTCACAAAACAAATGGGTCTTTAATTGTTGCATGCAGATTTCAGTACTATATTAGGGGAATACTTGCATTTAATTGATGCGTCTGTAAAGCAATTACTCTGTTTCTTTGAAGTAGCTCACCAAAGAACAAAACTGGGTAACCATGTAGTTCCAGCAGATTGTTTTAAGGGCTTAGATTGCATGTTAGCACAGTAATTCCTTGTAGTTACTTACCAATAAACTTAAAGATTCTGTTTCAAATAGACATTCACAAATACAACTCATACAAATTTGAAGAGTCTCATTGCAAAATATGATTGTGTTTATATAGCCCATAAACATTCTAACTGTAAATTTGCATTGTTTACTCGGTCGCCCCATGAAAATAAAAGTGTTTAATTGAAACGACAAAGCTTTTGTTGTGATTAGTTTGAACATGATGGTAGTTATAAGAATTTAGTTATGCAGAGTGGGATTTAGACCAACGAGACATCACTGTGGATGGGGGCACGAAAAGTACCACCGTTAGTCGTCGTATGTGACATGATTATAACGACACGCATTATTTCTGAATCAACACAGAGATCAGCTTGATCTTTTTATAAACAATTTATTTTCAAGTAGTTTTGTTTTATACTTAACCAGATTTCCCCACCAGAGTACTTATTACCAGCTCAGCCACAACCCTGTTGCTGTGATTGCATTTACAACACAGAAATCAAATATAAAACGAGAGAAGGATATGGGGAGAAGTCGTGTGTTAATGAACGTCCAATAATTGAAGGGATACCAGTGATTGTGTCAAGGAGAAAAGAAATAAAAAGGCAACAAAATATACAAATGCAAAACAGAGCTAAGCTAAGTGGTATCGCTATTAACACTAGCCCCTTTTGAGGATCACGTGCATGGAGCAATGTTCCTTAAAAGGTTGACCTGGAAGAAAACAAAGAGAGAGGTTTATTAAACAACTAAACAGTGTTCCTCAAAGGCCATAAATACGATTACGAGGGTTTAATCTAAGAGCCTGTTAAATAAACTCTACAGGACGTCTAAGACCAAGACAACAATAATCTCCTTTACAGATTATCTGTTAGTTAATAAACTGATCTATGCAACAGGACAATGATAACAAACAGTGCTATGCAAAGTAACTGAAAAAGAGACATGTGAAAAGCACCTACCCTGAAAGAATGAATAGGGAATAACCTGAGTCCAATTGTGGGGGCTTTACTCCAAGCCAATCAGCTCCACGTCAAATATGAGGGTTGCGTTGGGAGGAATGATGCCCGGGTGCCCCTTGCTCCCGTAAGCAAAGTCCGGAGTGCAAGTCAGCTTGGCACGCTGCCCGACACTCATCTGTCACAAGCGAGAGAGGTCATTTTACCAAATTAAGTACATTAAAAAATACAATGAACGGAGGTTCAAAGAAGTGACACCACTTGGTTATAAGAATTACAATTAGACAGCTTGTGTGTATTTGTATGTTGAAGCAAAAGGGGAAATTTTCCAATTAGGCCGAGACCTACTTTATGAACAGACGGTGTGCCTTTAGATAACCACACAATGTAGGTCAGGCAGATTTATATTGCAAATCAAACCCATTTTTTAGAGGATACCAAAAAAAAAAAGTGTTTTATAACATTACCTGGGCTACTCCCTCATCCCAACCACGAATCACTTCCTGTTTGCCAATTTTGAATTTGAAAGGCTTTCCTCGGTCCCGGGAGGAGTCAAACTTGCGTCCATCTGTCAGAGAGCCTGAGAAAAAAAACAACAACAACAACAGGACTTAACACGGATATAAATGACGCTGCGTCAGCCTGCGCACGCACAATTTCACATTACGGAGAAAACAAACATTTTTCATTCATTCGAAACGTAAGCGTAAATATTAAAACGGCCTTCCGTGACCGCAGATCACAATAATTTGGATTTCACCACAACAGCTTGGTTTGAAAATTTAAATCACCGCCCAAACCGTTTGAATGGAAATATGTACGCATTATAGATGCCGGATGTCGAATCAAAAGATCTGTTACAATCGTGGGCATGTTCAAACCGAAGCATTATGAAAATCCCACCCACGGATGATTCGAATTGAGCTGCAGAACGGTCGAATCTAAACATTCTCATACGCGCGGTAAAAAACGTTCGATTGTTACGTTCAGAAGTGCTTAGATCAGTTTGGTGAGGCTGCTCGCTGTTTTCTCATCGTTACCGACATCATTTTAACCACTGTACGTCCGCGAAAACAGGCCATAGTTTTCAAATCCTGTGGTTTAAGGCTTGTTTTTTATTTTAAATAAAATGAAACATCAAAGATATCACAAATATCAAAGGTAGATACAATCTTAACGATTTAAAGCCTCGATGAGCCGATCGCGGATGCCAAAGCGTCTATTGTGTCAATGCGGCTAATCAGCTAATGCTGGCTAACACCCTTCATGCAAATCAACACGATCACTTATCAAACTTACCCACGTAGTGCACGACACACGTCTGTCCCTTTTTAGGGAAAGTACTTCCTAAAATCCAAAACAAGAGCAGAAAAATGTTAAAAGTGAACGGAAAATCCTGTGGGGTGAGGTTAGTGTTTAGCTAGCAGGCTAACGCCCGTGATGCCCAGAACAGGCAAAATGTGTCGATTTAAAATCTAACTCATTTGATATATGTAAGTATTGCGGTTTGTGAATGTCGATGCGATTCCATATGTGGTGCATTTTACCATCTCCAGGAGTAATAGTTTCGACCTCGACTCCCATCCTGGCTGCTTGTTTTGACTCCTGAAGCTCTGCACACAGAATGCGCTTCAGTAATTCAGTAATTGTGATTGAGGGCAGAAACCCCCTGTCTGCGCCACACTCGCGCTTGCAGCGTCCCCAGCGGACAAACAACGAAATCAATCACAAATCTCCATAGTTTCAGCTATAATTTCTATAAATAAAGATATACATATATTTAGTGGCTAACTTTGCATTAGCCATCACTGTCATAAATAGAATATTCGTATGTCTTATTATTGTATGATTACTTTAATGCTCCCTTTTCTATTACTGTACACAATCTTTTGGACTGTAGTAATCATCTACCAAATTTAGATGCCCATCACAACTAGATCACCTTTTGTATATTGTTAGTTATTTGCACTGACTGTTCTATCAGCATCTTAAAACCACTTTATAATATTATAATAATATAATATTTAGACTTTATAATATTGAATCTAATATAATCCCATTCAAATTAGGAGCATGTAATTGTTTTAAAACTTAAAAAATATATTAGGGGAATTGAACATTGTATGAAATGGATACAGCAGCATTTGATTGAAATCAGTGAATTGAAATTCAAATAAATTTCCAGCTGTAAGTGTATTTTTCCATGTTTAATATTTATTTTACAAGTGTACACAAAAGTACTAATACTACTTAATATATGAGACGTAAAATTATTGTTTGTCTGTTCTCAAACGGTTACAAGCCACGCCCCCACACTCAGTGCCCGCCCACTACCACAGGTTACGCCCACTGCAAAGAAAAGCTAACGCTTCCACTGTTTCGCCTTGGTTTCCCAATGTTATTAAACATTTTAATTATTAAATTATACAGTAGCTGTGTTTGCATGTTTAAAAGAAGGATTTTCAGCTCGACTGTCCTTGTGAACAAGTCATTTAATCAATTTACTCAACCGATTCTTTCAAACACAGATTGTTTCTCAAAGCAGCTTGTTTCTGCTTCATCTTTGTTTGCAACAAATGCAGCAAGTGCAGTTTTATGTCTGCAGACCAAGTTACTCAATTAACTTTATGTTTATTTTATCAGCATAGTCGTCGCCATTATGCATGAAGCATTATATTCAGCATGCTTGTATATTAGCCTACTTAACGATTTTCAGTTTTTTATGTTTACAAAAAATGGCTTCAAAAATTATATATATATTAAAAAAAAGGATTCTGATATAATCTGATATAAAGTTTTATTGGGGGAGTTAATGGTGCAGTTCCATACAGACACGTATCTTGTAAAGTTGAATGCACACTCTTCAGTTTTAAAGATCTACACCCATGTAACCTTTGACATTTTATCTGGTATGTCTTGACACTTCAGTGCATGTTCATGTGTTTTGCTCAACCTTGATTCATGAGATTGTTGTGATGTTGGTGATTTCTGAAACGGCTTTGCTGACTTGGAACTTGACATCCTGATGTGTGAATCAGCACTTATGTTGATGTGTTTTTGACAGACAGAATTTTTTGCATTAAGATGAGAGAATATTCTAGTTTTTGATTTGAAGATGAAACTCTGACTGGTGTCATATATTTTTGGAGTTATGGGAACATTTTCCTCTTCTAATCTGGCAAGGGTGCCACTTTCAGACCTAAAAAGGCAAAAGAAGATGCAGAATGCACTATTATTAACCTTCATAAATCATGAAATTTTGACATTAGCTTATATATCTTATATCTTACCTTGTGTTTCCGAGATCTTGTTGAACCTGCTTCCTTCGTACTTCATTAATTGGGTACAGATAGAAAAACACTAAACCCAGCAGCAAAAAGGCGATTGGAATCGGGGCCAAAAGCAATTTCAGTGCCAAGACAACTCCATCTGCATGACTACATGCACCTGCTTTATATCCTGTGAAGCTTCAACCAGACACATTGCTCAGTGTTAATATGGCAAAGTAAACATTTCAGACCTCCACAAAAAGGCTGAACTATTGCAAACATGAGCTCGGTTTTGTTTTGGCCAAGCATTCTCACCTGACAGTATTTAAAAACTTGCAGGACACACAGCGCTCTAACAGTCGTGTTCCAATATTTTAAAAACTGACTGACTGCCAATGTACATCAGGCATATTTTGAGAGAGCTAGTGCTGACTCACTGTAGTGTCATAGTTGAGATGCCAGCAGACAGGCCTCCTCCAAGCTTATTGCAAAACCTCGAGCAGGAAAAAAACAGTGGCTCCAGGCCTTTACAGGATGGGTTCTGGACAGTGAACTCATCCACTACATCTGGCAGCATTGACCTGAGAAAAACAAGACATTTTAGGTATTTAAACAAAAATGCGCTACCACCATGCTAGGGAGTAGGCTTTGTGGTTGTTTTTTTTCAACACATATTATCTCTAAAAAGATTTAATGTGTAATTGTCACTAGGCCACAAGGCATCTGTGCAGTTATTATTATACTGTAAAGTTTTTAAAATTTTATCCTTTTAAAAAGGATCATCCTGCTTTTTTAATTTAAAAATGTAACTTTCAATATAAAACATATTACAGTGCACGTGGCAAAGATGTTGTAAGCTTAACTAGAGGTTTGTACTAGAAATGCAAATAGTGTTATGTGTTTATATAGTAAACAGGTGTGTGTGTGAGAGCAGGAAGGTGTGTATTTGGCTTATTCATACTCAAATATTATAGTTATGCATATTAGCAATTAGCAATTCTGACTGTATAACTTGCGATGCTGACTTTATATCTCGCAATTCTGACTTCATAACTCACAATCGCGAGTTTATATTTCATAAACTTTGAGAAAATAAGTCAGGATTGCGAGATAAATTTTTTTTTTAATTTTATTTAGTGGCGGAACTGATATATACGCAACTGTCTTGCTTAAATGACATAAAAATAAGTACACTCTAAAGAAATATCGAGTGCACCGGGTGCAGAAGTCTGCCCTCACGAGCGAGCATTGGTTAATGGCAGTCATGTGACTGATGCGAGCCAGATCCGTTTATTTAGCAAAATTGAGATTAATAGTTACATTTTATTGTTGTGGGGCAAAGACAGGGCTCCATACACAAATACACATTAAATTAAAAAAAAAAAAAAAACAAGAAAAGGGCACTTGAGGCAGATTGTACAGATTTACTGATGGATCACCGGGTGCTAAACGCTGGCCTGATTAGCAGAGATGAACAGCGTGAAGTGGACAGATCTAGGTCTTACTGTTACTCACCATGGCAACAAGAAGAGTGTCGCTAAACTAGTTCCTGCCAAAACACACATAACCATGTACACTGGAAAATTCTTTGGCATGGCAACTAGGACCACTAGAGCTGGAACGAGGAGCTGTACGGAGAAACATAAAAGAACATATTGATCACTTTGAAAATGTAAAGGTGCAAAATTGATAGCTCAAGTTTGAATCAACCGTTCAGCTATTATCTTTAACAACCACAGTACATCACCAGAATCATTGTGTCTGGTATCTTCACCATTAAACAAAGAGGACTTACAGGTAGACCTATAAAAAGTGCTGTTTTCTTGCCCAGTCTCACCAGCGTCATCTGCCACATTGGCACTGATATGGTGGCAGACACCTGTGGGCACATTAGGACATCAAAGGGATAAAAAAATCGCATTAACCACTCCACATCTGTTCACATCTGCAAAAATAAGGATTATAAAATAGACAATTCTAGTCCTGGATGCTGATTGGTCTAAAAAGTGTTCAAGTGGTGCACAAATACACGATGTAGTAACACTAACACAAATGTTACTGTGCCATACCGTTTTGAGTTCAATTATAATATTACAGCATTTTTATGTCTAGACTTACCAGTATAGCTAACATAAGATACTGGAACTGAGCTCCTAAGCCAGCAACGTGAGTGCAAAACAGTGTGAAGTTCCCCAAAGACATCTGGAAATAAACCCAAGCAAGCACTAATGGAGCACTTTCGTATAAAAAATGTCATTATTTGCTGTATTAGTCCTTAGCTTCTAACTGAAAATTAAGATTTTATATTAAATCTAGTTTTTTAAATATACAATTTGTGATTGCATGCAATGTAGTTTTTCTGTTCTACTTTTATTTTTACACATACTTTACAGGTAAACCAGAGACCTGACCTGAAAAGCTAAAGTGGAGAAGAGGAAGCCAAGGACCAGACGCTGGTATGACACATGGCCAATCAGCTTCTTCACAGCGTTCAGGTATGTAGTGTGTGTGTGACTCTGACCACTGAGAGGCCCTACAGGAGCCAGAGAGAGAAACAACAATATCTGCACAAAGCTATGTCATTTGACACCGAACTGGTGAAGAGTTAGGAGCTAGTTTGGTGGGATTTTATTCATAAACAATGAATTCACTGTAGTTCAAAGACTGTATTGTTCCGCTGCCTGACAAACGCCCAAAATGGGGCCACAGTAAAGTTATTATTAATGGGTCGTTAAAAGTCATCAACAATCTCTCATGGATAAATGTTTATCCAGGGGCCTGTTCCATAAACCAAGATTAGAGTATAAGCCAGGCTTATTTCAGTTAGTCTGACTTATTGCCAGTTAATTTGTATTAAAATAAGTCAGACTATCTGCCATAACCCTGGCTTATTTGGTAAACTTGCTTTATGGAACAGGCCCCAGGGAATCTAGCAAAACAAAACACAAAAAGACTTTATTAGTAGTTCACTAAGTTCAAGCCTATGTTTTGCATGATGCTTAATAATCAGGGAATCTAAAAACAAATTTATTAATCAATTCACTACAATTTCAAAAACATTTTGTTGTTAAGAGCCCTCAGAAAAAACTCATGCTCAGTGTATTCAGGGAATCTGGCAACGCAAAAAAACAACAAACAAAACAAAAGCAAGATTTTATTTGTTTATCAATTCAATGCATTTTAAAGCTATATTGTTGTTAAGTGCTCAGTAAAGCCTTATGCCCAAAGATAGATTCAGGGAATCTGTCAAGACAAAAAAAATAAACACATAAAAAAAAACTACGACTAAGACTAAGATTTATTTGTTGATCAGTTCACTGCAGTTCAAAGCCGTCTTGTTGTTAAATGCTCTTATTAAGAGTCGTCAATTAAGCCTCGTGTTTAATTATATATTCCTGAAATCTAGGAAAACAAAACAAAAAAAACTCATAAAAGGTTTTTTAACTATTATTTAAAGTCCAGGCCCATATTTTTAGCTGATAAACATGTCCAAAAATGTTGCCTGTCTTCATGAAATGTTCTTAAAAGTCCTTAATAGAGGCTCATGCTCAATAATATACTCAAAATATGAAAAATTTAACAGTGAATTCACTAAAGTTGAGATCAAGCCCATATTGTTTTGCTGAAAACATGATAAATATAGCTTACCGTAAAGTTATTATTAAATGGCCATAAGAGTTCTCAAAAAACCCTCATGCTCAATAGAGAATCTGACAAAACATTCTTTGAACTACAAAAATGTAGTGTACGCCGCACCTCTTTGTTCTTTGACCCCCAGGAACAGCACCATACAGCAAACAAAGAAGAGAGCGCTCATGACCAGTGCAGATATCATAAAGGCACTCCTCTGATGGGAAACACAGACATATATATGCACAGTTAACAGTCTCAGATTGCAAATGATAGGGGCTTTAACAGACCTCCCTAAAGAAAGTGTGAGGGGTCTAGCTTACTAAACAGTCTACATATTAGGAACTTTTCAACAGTGTATCCGAACAGTGTCTAGAGTTAATAGTTGGATTGCATGTCAGACAGAGTGTATAATTTTACATGGCGCCAAAACAATCAGCAAATTACCCATAGAAAATGCTTTAAAACACTGAACGCAATTGTATAAATGACACACTACACAGAACCAAAATTACACCCTTAGGTGAAAAACTTTTCATAGGTTTTTTTTCAGACAGGTATGAGCAAAATTACAAGTAATGCTTTCTCAGCAAATGGCATTTACTATAATTAATAGTAAAATACCATAAGTTACATTAGAACAGTTGCATTACAGAGTATTTTACAGTGTGCCGGTGGTGTGTAGGTGTTATCGTGTTACAGTTTGATGTAGCGCAGCACTGTGTGGGAGATCCGGTGTTTGGTCCACGTTCAGACAGGCTTGATCTCTGTCTTTGTTATACACCCACAGCACCTGACCCTGAATCACAGCCGCCATCAGCATAGCAAACGCCTCCACACTCATCCCTGACAGAAAAAGGGGCAGATAGATGTGCATGCAATCATAGAGCAACTGATAATACCATCTACAATCCCACATCCTGCTAGGAATAAGTTTTGGCAGTGCAATAATAGTTTATAATGGCTCTGTTTCAAAACCTAGTGAGCTGTCTTCTGCCTAAATGGGCAGCTGTATTATAAGGCAGCATTCTTACCAAAAGGGAGCATTGTAAGTGACTGATTTGGAACGATCTATGTGGGTGGAAAATTTTTCTCCACACAAAATTGGTGTAAACAACAGTTGGAATGTAAGAATAGTAAGAAAAAAAAAAAAAGAAAGAAAATACAAGAAGCAGCCTCCCCACCATGGTATAATTGTCTCAAATGTTTCTCAAGATATTTTTCCATAACAATGTTAAATAAAGGTAGAATTACAATACTAATAGTAATAAATAAAAAAACAATTACTACCAGAATTAAAGAAAGAAAGTAGAGATTGGAAAAATAAACATAACAACAAATTGGCAGTGCATCAAGAAAAGAGGCCCAAATATAGTCAAATACTGTGGGTTTAACATAATATAAATCATTTATCTAACATGCAGTGTGAAAGAGTAACGTTTTTACAAATTAAAAACATTTTGAAATGTAACGTATTCTTGTGAAGCGAGGCTAAATTCCCAGCGTCATTATTCCAGTCTTCGGTGTACACAATCCTTCAGAATTTGAAATCACCTTTTTTAAAACAGTGTAAAAGTCATTAGTCTTGCTACTGTCACTTTTGATCTATTTAATGCATCCTAGCTGAATGACAGTACTTATTTCTTTCAAAACGTAAACCTTACTGCTGCCCAACTTTGAACAATAGAGTTGACCACTGCCACGTATTTTGGATAATTCTCATGTCTTTGCCTCTTATGTCCCTGTTCGCTATTCCAAGACCCTGCTTGCATGTACTGTGAGTTTCTTCATTAAAAAATCTGCTCATGGATCCGCACGCCAATGTCTCACCTCGTTACAGAATGATCTGCCACCCATGATCCAGCGACGTCCCACATCATCCTCCGGAGATTTTCTGTCTCCGCTCTCCACGCCTCCATGACTCTCTGCGTCACCACGGCAGGAAAATGACCGGGTCTCATTGTCACGTCTCTGCTCGATAGTCCAGTGCCCTGCCCGAGGATAATTCTGAATGGACATTGGCCGAGTTAATAGACTCAGTTCTTTTGTTTTGTAGTTCAAGTTTGACTGTTGGAGAAGTGAACGAGGAGGTTCACGATAACATCAGTGAACGACAAATCCACCGCCCAGCGATCGCCGCACCTGAGCCACTGCAAGAGATCGCTGCGATACCCGCATCACTGTCGAACTTGGCTGCCATACTTGAGTCACTACACAAGTTGGCTGCAATATCCAAGTCACTGCTTGACAAGGCTGCCGTTCACGAGTCCGCTCACAAGATGGCCACCGATCCCGAGTCCACGCACAAGATGGCAGCTGCTCCTGAGTCCGCGCACAAGATGGCCGTCACTACCAAATCACTGCACAAAATGGCAGCTGTTCCCGAATCAATGCACAAAGTGGCTGCCATTCCTGAACCCTTCTGTGATCCTGACCTGCCGTGGCCCGATCCGCCAGAGCCTGCTGTTGATCCTGATTCACCTTGGTCAAGATTCCACTTGGGTTCTGACAGTGACTGCACAGATTCCAGAGATGTCGGATTGCTCTGGGCCCTCCCTTGAACCTGGCCTCGGAGGCCATTGAATTGTTGGCTTGCTCTGAACCCCACCTTGTGGGGACACCTGATTTCCAGTGATTATCGTCGTCTTGACTACAGAGACCGTCTCTGCATTTGATAAATAAAGTTTAA
>JAUMHP010000055.1:14474488-14485564 GCA_032361065.1 Enteromius trimaculatus
TTACCATTACTCTGTTCTTCTATTTGATAATGTTCAGTGCTTTGCTACAATCTGTATTGTTAAAAGCGCTATATAAAAGTGACGTGACTTGACTTGACTTGTCCTACCCTGAACCAGCCAAGGAGGCCATAATAGAACTCTCGTCCGGACCTGCCCCAGCTACGGGACCAGCTGCCACAAACCGACGCAGATACGACCTCGACTATAAAGGCTACCACTAACCTCTCTCTGCTCCCTGTTGCAGTCTGGCCTGTTCCGCCCAGGTGGGCCTCTCCGTCGCCTACTCCACCCAGGTGGGCCTCTTCACCGTCCTGCAAGCACCGTCTGGAAGCCACTCCTTAAGTGGGGGGCTATGTAACAGTCAGCTGGAGATGTCATCGAGCTCCACTAGATGACACTCCAGTCCCATCTATATGTTGTTCTGTGCTTCCCCGTTATCATTCTCCGGAATCTTATTATGAACTTGTGTCTCCACCCAGCCTATCTGTCTCCATGGTTTTTCATTAGTTCCTCCTCCGGTTTCATTATTGTGTGTATTTAAAGATCCACCTGTGTATGCCATGTCGCGGATCACTGTGGTTAACCCCCCTTGTAAAGCCTTTCGTGTCTCCCCGTGTTTCCTCTGTTCTGGTGTTTCGTTCTCGACCCTGCCCGTCTTGGATATTCTCTCTTGTCTCTGCCCCTCTGGATTACGTTCGTCGATCACCAGACCACTGCCACGTATTTTGAATCATTCTCATGTCTTTGCCTCTTATGTCCGTCTTCGCTGTTCCAAGACCCTGCTTGCATGTACTGTGAGTTTGTTCATTAAAAAGTCTGCACATGGATTCTGCACGCCACTGTCTCACCTCGTTACAGTAATAGTATATAACTTTTAAATAAATTATTGGTCATTAGCATTTTATTCTTGTTTTGTTTGCGCTTTTGCAAGGCAAAGCTCTCGATTTACTGGTCGATCTACGTTCCTACTCTCACCTATGGTCATGAGCTTTGGGTTATGACTGAAAGATCGATACCCCGGATACAGGCGGCCTAAATGAGTTTCCTCCGCAGGGTCGCTGGGCGCTCCCTTAGAGATAGGGTGAGAAGTTTGGTCACTCTGGAGGAGCTCAGAGTAGATCTGCTGCTCCTCCACATCGAGAGAGGCCAGCTGAAGTGGCTTGGGCATTTGTTCCAAATGCGTCCTGGACGCCTCTCTGGGGAGTAGATCCAGGCATGTCCCACGAGGAGGAGGCCCCGAGGAAGACCTAGGACACACTGGAAGGGACTATGTCTCTCGGCTGGCCTGGGAACGCCTCGGGGTTCCCCCAGAAGAGCTGGAGGAAGTGACTGCAACGTTTTACTTTTACTTATCTAGCAACACAATATTCTAACCCTCAGTTTCACAGACAAGGCTTAAGCCTAGACTAAAATGTAAGTCTGAGCTGTTTCAACTAAAATAAACTTGCACTGATTTATTTAAAAACATACCAGTGCCTTTGTTTTATCTCAAGACGCACCCCATAAATGTTTTAAGCATGTTTAAAAAAATACTTAAATGTCCTAATTAAACTATGGCCTAATCCTGGCTTAGTCTGAAACAGAGCCCAAGATGCATAAAGATGCATAGCACAAACAAACATTGGATAATAAAATAGTAAAAAGACTCTCATGTTGTTTCAAACCTGTATGAATTCCTGCAATTCTTCTGTGGTACACAAAAGATGAATATGTGAAACATGTTCTGACTGCTCTTTCCTCTGAATTTCTCCTTTTGTGTTCCACAGAGAAACGCCAGGTTTGAAACGATGAGAAATGATGACACAATTTGAATATTTAAAGAGGATGATTGAAGTGTTCTCACTGTAAGCCGTGGCAGAGTCTCTGTCTTGCTGATCTCCTCCCAGAAACATGTTGAGGGATGTGTATGGAACACTGTAGCACTGCAGGGAGCAGAATGTTCACTTTGAAGGAGTCAGCACATGAAAGACGTGCGGGGGAGCCGTGTGATGTAACAGCCATTTGACCTCAATAATGAACACAAGAGTGCCGCTAATGGAAGCTGGCTAATTTGGCTATTACATAAAAAGCATCACATGGACAATGGACAGGGCATGTGTTAGGGATTGAGAGAATGAAAGAAAAAGGTCATACGCTCATGAAGGTCTCAAAAAGACAGCTGATGGTTAGGTACCACGGCACACTGAACGCTGAACTCACGGCATTGTGGGGTATGAACCAAAGGAAGATGTAAGCGAGAATTGCCAGTGGCATTGACAGCACAGCCCTGAGACAGGAACAACCAGATGAGTCAAATCAAGCAGGGCAAAGCAGCTGAACTACTTTTCTGATTTCTTGTAAGTGTAAGAATCTCGTACTTCACTTAGAATCATTGTATGTCAGTGTGTAAAAACAAACAGGAAATGCGCTTACAGAAATGCACTTATACTGCAGAGGCTAAATGATTTAAAAGCATAAATAGCAAGCTTGAGATTTTTTTTTTCAATGTATTTATTTGTTTGTTTATATATGTGTGCACTAGGTATATTTTGAAAATATTACATGTGTATATATATATCAATGTAATTTAAAATATATATTTAATATATAAACAACATTTTTTTTTATATAGACTGTAAAAAATTACTGTTATTTTACCGATAAAAAACTGCTATGGTAACAACCTATTAAATGGTTAATTCCTATAAATTCCTATAAAAAATGTAAACCGACATTCCCAGAATTCCCTGCAGTGCATTTCGAATTTAGTTTTAATTTGATGTTTTTTTCTTTGAAATAACTATGTTTCTTCTTATTTTTTTTTTAATAAAAAATATCTTCTTATTTATGTTTATTAAGGTTGTATGTTACATATAATGTTGCTAAATTAATTTTTTGCATATTCAGTTTAATGGGTCTCATCATAATGGTGTTTAGTGCTTGTGTGAATGACACCCTCTATATACGTTCATATTTAAAAACCGCT
Source organism: Enteromius trimaculatus (assembly GCA_032361065.1). Classification (NCBI taxonomy): domain Eukaryota; kingdom Metazoa; phylum Chordata; class Actinopteri; order Cypriniformes; family Cyprinidae; genus Enteromius; species Enteromius trimaculatus. The sequence goes on from JAUMHP010000055.1 coordinate 14,477,454, forward strand.
GTGATGGACTTTGGTCGATCTTTCTCATTACCACCTGTATTCGGTGCTTATCAGTGTATTTCAAAACTACAAAACAGATTACATTACTTTAATAGGCTGATATATTAATATTATATCAGTTGATGAAATTATGTTTTTTAACTGTAAGTTTAACTTAAAACCGTAAAACCTGAAATGTTGTTACCATATTTTTTTTTACAGTCGAATTCTGGCAACCCCAGCTGCTGTTATTTTTATCATCAATTTTACCGAATGTTTTAATAGTGAATACATGCATTGCATGCATTTATACATACTGTACATAATAAATATACACATTGCACACACATATATTTTATTGCGATCAGTCATTGACCAGCATATATATATATATATATATATATATAGTTTTTATTTTATTGTTTTTAATGAATCATTATTAAATGTATTGTTTTTATCAGGATCTCATTAAACACAAAACAGCCCAATTTTTTGTAATGATATGATTTTAATAAATACTGTTTTATTAAAAAAAAAAAACACCATTTATGTGACAAGCTCTTACCACCCACCATGGAAGGAGCCTGCCGATTTGGGTCCAGCTACTCCTGCTCACTAGATACCCCACAGCGGGGTCAGTCACGGCATCCCAGGCATGACTGATGAACAGAATCAAAGATACTGAAAAAGCCTCCATCTGCACAACAAACAACAGCAAAACAGGGAAATGGGGGTAAATAAGGGAATGCATACATGATATTTTCCACTTCGGCGATAAGATTGCTGAGATAAAATGTTTCTATGCAAAAAAACTTTTAGTAGTCAAGGTCGTTAAAGTTAACATGAAATCAAAATGGATTTGTCTGCATAGTGCTCTTTTCTTGTCTTAAAATATCTAAATCCCAAAAAGATGGGCATTCAAAATGAGCAATATTAATGAAATTTTAAACAAATGTTGTACTATGGATGTTTTGACATTTCTGTTATTTCTGGAGGCTCAAAAAAGTTTCACAGTGCTCCATTTTGCATAGCTTTTAGGTATTATAAAACTCCTGGAATGCTCCATAATAATATTTCATCAAAATCTAAGCTGCTTTGAAATGACCTTGTTTTTTGGGCTGATGTCATTTCGTAAGCATTGGCTTTTTCGGATGTATTTGACTATATAAATCACTATTTATCCATATTTACATAATTCAGGTGAGAGAATGCAGGTTCTTACCTGCACAACATCTAAGAGAAAGATCTGTAGAGAAAAACCCATAGCAATGTTGGTCATCTGATACGGTACACCACCTACTGCATAGCACAGCTTTCTGGAAAGAGGAAGCCTCACCTTATTCTGAAGACAAATATGAAGACGTCACCCTCTTAAACATGGAAACACATACAAAAGTTATGCTTTGTGTGGATGTGTTATAAAACACTTTGTTAAGAAGAACTTACAGAGGTGTCTTGTCTTTCTGTATTGCTGTGTTCATCACTGATACAGGTGAAAACACTCTGGTCTTTATCCGGTCGTGTTGTAGCAGTTGACATATTGTGTTCAATCAGCGTGATTGCCCTTTGGTGGTCTGTTTTCTTAGTCTTTAACCATAACCGAATCTACCGTAATTCGCTCATTCTGCTGGTTTCTCTAGAGCCTGTTGAATACTAAGAGCAGTGAAAGCAGTGAAACTAGTCGAGCTGAATCCTGATTTCACTGATCCTCCCACAGGAACAGCACACTGTAACTAGAGCTGCTGTCAGTCACCTAGGGACTATTTTTACAAAGAAAACACAATTTGTAGAAAAACAGTGATTTATTTATTTATTTATTTTTTATTAAAAACTTCATTTGTTGGGTTAGATTTCTTTTGCAGAGTGTGTTTCAGTTTTTTGAGATTTTCAGTATGTCAAGAAGGTTCTTGCTTTATTTTTTAAATCATATTGTATATTATGAATTGTTTTTAAATTATTGTTGTATTATTGGATTAGGTCCAGCTGAGGGACACAAGTTGGAGCTACTGAATCAAGTATCAGTTTATTAAATCCAAGTTGAAGTATAACCAAGCATATTTAAAGTGCTTTATTCAAAATTTGAACACTTCAAAATGGCCAGCACCAATTATTTTTCACATAACAGAGAGAGTGGTTTACAGTAGGTTGGACACATGAATTACTTGGTTCGATTCAGTGTTGGAGAAGCAATTTTCATAGTAATTTGAACTTTGATAGTAACTTTGAAAAGAATTCAGCTTCCCATGAGCTGGAGAGTTACACAGATCCCTATTCAACAACAACAACAAACTAAATAAATAAATAAATAAACCCAGGTTGTTCCTGGATGCTTCTGCCATCCACCAAATATATGTGGAGAAGGTTTACGCAACTCTCATGGAAATATACAGTAGCAAGGTTAAAACTGTGGACTAAAAAAGTAGGCTAACTATATTCCCCATAGTTTTCCTACCCATAATAACAGGATGTGATGAAGAGTGAAAACAGACAAAAACTTTTTGACCTTTAAAGGCTGCATTCTTTTTAATGCTATTTTTATACCAGAGGAAACACCAGTTTTCAACTGTTATTTATTTTTTTTTTTTAACATTTCATAGTAAACAATGACAAAACAGAAGTGCTCTGAGGTAAATTCATTTTTATTCCCATTATCGAAGATCAGTTTGCTAAAGTGGCATTTTTGTCAGTACAACACTTTACCGGTTTTTGGTGTATTTGCTGACAGACCCATTACCAGATTGAATCAAAGGTTTATGTTGTTGTGTACCATTACGTTCAGTGTACCAAATGTAACCAAAACATCATGGTTGGCCATCTTCTCTCTCATAATAAAGATCTGATGCGACTGAGTGAACCGACAAGTTAACACATTGTCAAACATTAAAAATATTTACATATTTTTGTCACAGCATCCCACAAAATACAAGATTTCAAAACAAGCATTAAAGTTTAGCTGCAATAAGGTAAACGGTAAAACTATTTTTTGGATGATGCAAGTACCCTTACCTGCATCAAAAAGCCTACCATTTTTTGATTTGGTCTGTCAAGTATGGTATCAATTGCTAGAAAGACAACAATGCAAAAAATGCATTGCTTTTAAGACTTTATTAGTGGTCATCATAATAATGCATGCTTGCGTATTGTTTGAGAACACATACAAGCATAAGATATTATATTCGACACATGTACAACAGTTTTACAAGACAGCTCGGTAACACTTTATTTCGATGGTTTCGATAGTCTAACTATAGGTAACTACATGTAAACTAATTCCTGTTAATTCAAAACTACATGTCTACTAACTCTCAGAGTAAACTGTTAGAGTAGGTTTAGGGTTAGAAGAATAAGTTGACATAATTGCATAGTTTCTGATAGTCAGTATGTAGTATGTTGTGGACCCATCAAAATAAAGTGTTGGAATATTTTAAACAGACAGTCTACTAACACTCTAATAACTGCTAGTTGACATGTAGTTGCAAAGTTACTTACTGTTCGATGAATATCTGAAGTAGACTATCGAAATAAAGTGTTACCGACTACTCTAAAATATACAGATGAGAGACAAAATACTGAACATTGAAGTAAGCAATGTGTACAATTGCTTTGTATTTGATTTCAGTCTGAATAGTAGATGTTTGTTAGTCCTTTGTTGTCTGTTACATATCAGCCACCTTGGGACTCTCTTTGGCCTGGCGCATCCCATAAAGCCACTTGATCACTCGAGCATTTCTCTCAATGACCGACACGCCATAAACAGGACGTTCATCTTTTGCTGCTTCTTCTTCCTCGTCTTCACCCTCAGCCGAACGCTCGGAGGCCGGTGCACTGGCGCTACGTAGACGTGAAACAGACACGATGTCAGAACCCGGTCTCGCTAGCTCATCTAAATCTGATGGGTCAAGGCCACAATAATTAAAGAAGCGCTCAAGTTCTGCTCCTGCGCGTGAAAAGCAGTCGCTGACGTCGGATTTTGAGCGTGTCAGGGAAGGACGCTTCCTGGAGCTTGTTGAGGATTGCCGAGTGATGGCTGGAGATGGTGGTGACTGGAAGTCATTTTTGAGTGAAGCGACAGAGTTTGGAGTAAGTGGGGTTGGTGAGGGACACGATAATGGTTCTGTGATTGGTTTTATGGAGAGGGGTAGAGGTGGGCCAGTTGGAGATTTGGAAGAAGGTGAGGTTTGCACAGCACAGTTTGGTGCTTTAATAGGTCCTTGGGAGGCATTTGTTTGTGTGGCATTATGGAGCCTTTTGAAATCAATAGGTTGCTTATTTGGTTGTCTGTACGGTCTAAGCAGGCGCAGAAGTTGTATAGGAACCTGAGGTGTGGTCTGTTGCACCGGAGCCCGGCTCTGTTGCTGCTGTCTTCCAGCTATCCTCATCTGAGGTAACTGTGGCCTGACATCGACTCTCCGCACTGTCATGGTAGAACATCCGCTCACCCCTGAGGTTTCTACTGGAGCTTTTACTTGACTTGCTGAAGATTCTTCCACTGCTGGAGAGGTGACCTTGCATGGATCTGCAGCATCTTTCTCTTTGTTGTTGGGTTGTGTAGGTACGACTGGAACGGTGGCATCGCTGACTCCATGGATTAGCTTGCAAAGATGTTCCAGGTTAAGAGGTGGCGTCTCAGACTTTGTTGGTCTTGCAGGGGTCTTCCTGGATGAATGTTGAGCACCTGGTCCACTTTGGCTGTTGTTGGATGGACAAATAACTGGCTGCTGCTTCTTCAAAGCCACTTGTTGGGTCTTGACATACTTGGCCTTGTCTGCTTCCAAACGTTCCACTGCACTTGGTTTACGTATGCCTGGAGATGATTTGACTGGACAACTGGACTCTAGGTTGCGACTTGGAGTACCAGGAGTTACAGCAAGCCTTATTATTCTCCGTGAAGATGGCTGGAGAGTGTCAGTTGACATCCTTGGAAATAAAAAAAACTTCAGCTGTTTCTCTTTTTTTTTTCTACACTTGTTTGCTTGGAAGTAGACTTGCAGGCAGTGTATACTTCCACATTAATGCTTTGCATACACTGGGTTCACGTTTTAATACCTGGGGGAACAGAAATTATTATGACAATCAGACAATTGGAGCTAGACAGTTTACTCTTCTATGCACCAACACTTATAATGCTATGCTACCTCTCGACCAGAGGAGTCCAATTTCACTGCATGTAACAGTGTATGTGACAAATAAAGGCTTCTACTACTACTACTACTACTACTAATGACTTTGCTTTAATAAGTAGATTTTATTCTTTTTTTATTTGATGAAGAAAACATGAGTGGTGCTTGTCTGCGCAAGTCACCAACCACAATGTTAGGGTGTTGCTTGTCTGTGGTTGCCAATGCATTGCAATGAGTGTTGTGTGTGGCTGTTTTTTTTTTATCTTTGAATAAGTGCTGCCAAAGACGATATTTTGAAAAATGTGGGCAACCAAACAGTTGCAGTCCTCATCAATTTCCACATTTCTCCCCCCACATTCTTCTTGTTTGTGTTCAGCAGAAAAATACTTGTTTGAAACAGAATTTTCATTTTTGGGTTAACTATCCCTGTACAATACACTCAACATGTTCTGTAATACTAATGATTTTCTTCCACCTTGGGTTTATTTTTTATTTGAGTAATTTTGAATATTGGTGCATGTAATACAGTGAGCCCAATGAATGTGCGAAGTGAATTTTTAAACTCTTACCTAAAAGAAATAGTTTACCCAAAAATGGAAATTACAACTTGACCCTTAACCCATTCTTGGTGTATATGACTTTCTTCATTCAGAAAATATAATCCGATTTATTTAAAAAAAAAAAAGTCCTCGCTCTTCTAAGCTTTCTTGAATATCAACACCCATTTATTATAATCCAACTGAGGTCTAATAAAGTGCATCATAAAAAGTTAATAAAGGCCTCCTGAAGTGAACCAATGTGTTTGTATAGGAACAAAATCCATATTTAAAACATTATAAACCACAATTTCTAGCTTCCACTAACTGTCTTACACACATTCACGAGAGAGTGGTGTTGCAGTGAATGGGGTAGAACATAGCGCATTCTGTGGTGAGAAGTGACGAAACACAAACACTGACCATCAATTAGAACTATAAAGGTATAAGCACATGTTTCTTTGCACCTGTGAACAAAACACCTACATCATCCGTTAATGAATGTGCGTAAGACAGTTAGTGAAAGCAAGGGATTACAATTTATGAAGTTTTAGTTTCAAACATTGTTTCAGAAGGCTTTTGTTAAACCCCAAAGCCACATGGTGCACTTTTTAAGATGAATGGATGCATTTTTTTTTACTTTTAAAATGGCGACCCCTGTTTACGGCCATTACAAATTTTGGAAGTGCCAGGACATATATTAATATAACGAACAGTTGTATTCGTCTCTAAGAATGGCTTGAGGGTGAGAAAATCATGGCGTAATTTTAATTTCGAGGTGCGCAGTATATGAAGTGGTCATTAACAGCTGTTGAGATTGAAACGTCATATGCCTGACAATAAACAGCATCAGTAGCATTTCTGTAAAACGCAATTTAGTACAGTACGGTTGTAAACCATTTCACACACAGATTGTGCAGGCCTTTCCTTAAATAAGTTTTCTTTCATCATGCTCCTTAAAATTATTTTAACGGAGTCTTTAAAGACCATAACACAAATAGTGCAGGGCTTCTAAAAAATAAACATTTGGGATCGAGATGATTTTTTCCTAAGTATTAGCATTAATAATAGTGATACTCACTTTAGTAAACAACACTTATGAGCTCATTAGGCTGTTGATGTATTTTGCAGGATGGCTTCAAACCATTATGAAGCCATACTCTAAAGACTCCATTAGCAGTGGCTAAAAGGTTACCGCTTTCTTCTAAAATATTAATGAAACTAACATTCACTTAATTGATTTTTCAAATAATTATTAACTGAACACTTCCTAAAATAACTGTAAGGTACACTAAAAGCTCCCTTCCATCTAGAAAACCAACATGAGTGATATAAAAATAGTCCAAGATTGTGAAAATTACATGCCAACTTAGGAACGTGACCTTACCAAGGAGCGGGGCACTGAAGTCACTGGTTAACTTGAGGGACTTTTTAATGTTTTTCCACTGCATTTTTTGTCCAGTGTTGTTAATGAATGACAGCTGTGCTGCTTTTATCAATGGACTTAAGATACTTTACTAAGCTAAGTACGGCCATTGATATACATCATTGTCTAAATGTTTTTCATTCCTTTAACGCAACAGCCAGCACTCCACCTAAGGTTAAAGTGCACCTTGTACTATCCCTTCCTGTCTTTTACAATCTATATATTATTCCATCCTCTCTGCTCCTCTCTGCTTTCTTGTTGTAACCATCAATCAATCAAACCTCACTCTCCCTTTATATATTTCTATATACGTTTTGAAACACCACAAAGAGGTTCTTATTCAAGATGAAGTGAATATGAAATTGATCCCTTAAGGCAAGATAAACAAACAAACGAAAAAAAAAAAGGTCAACAAGTATAAATGGAACGCAGGGTTTCACTTACAGATTCCAGGGACAGGCATGTCTCTACATGATCCTGGATTGTGTCTAGAACCAAAACAACAGTCACAGGAAATTAGAACAAGACAGAATGTAGTAAAGCATACCGTGTGCTAGCCACATTGTTTAAAGGTATAGATCACACTGAGACACATACACAGACAATACACATACAGCCAAACATACCTGCGACTGTTCCAGGAAACTCAACAGCACCGGTTTCCGCTTTAACTTTGTCTTTAAAGTTTGAGTCAGGTAACACAGAGTCAGGATTCAGTAATGTCTTTTGTGTGTGTCAGAGAGCAGAAAGAAAGCAAGGCAGATGGTGCACGCGTGTGTTTGTGTTCAGGATAAAGTAAAACTTGCCAGACCGGTTTGACTCTCTCCTCACACTCCTCCTATGCCTTTTTTTTCTTGTCCCATCCAATCAGAAACTCATTCACACTCCAGGAAGTATGTCCCATATGCTCTTTGAGTCACCTGATCACTTTTGCCTTGAGAAACCTTTTTTTACCTTTTGTCTTGAATCTCTATGTGTAAAGAGGCAAGTTGATTTTGAGAAGCTTATATATATATATATATATATATATATATCTTTTTTTAAAATCTT
>JAUMHP010000055.1:14488828-14501961 GCA_032361065.1 Enteromius trimaculatus
TCTCTATGTGTAAAGAGTCAAGTTTATTTTGAGAATCTTATATATATATATATATATATATATATATCTTTTTTTAAAATCTTTGAATTCTGTTATTGAATATATTTTTGTGTGAAAAAAAACAACTAAATTGGTTTATCTTCTATAATATATATATATTCTGATTTGCAGAGTGACACAGATTATTTATAGCAAAAGTTGCATGATAAAAAAGGTACTAAAAGCTTAGTAGCCTTATAATGTAATTTATAAATCAAAACAAATAAAACATGAACAATGTTTAGGATCAAGTGTTTTATTTTTCTCATTCAAAAAGATAACTTTTGCAAGTTTCTAAAATTATATTAAACCAGAAAGCATTTTGACAAGAAAATAAAACCATCACCATGTCGTTTATAAAAAATAAGTCTAACATACAATTCTTTGATCTCGGTTCTGCAAAACACAAAGTGAAAGTCGTGTGTCTTTATTTAAACTCTCGTTTACACACAGAGAGGTTTGAAATGCTAATATTTATGTATGATACAGATGATAAAGACTACATTTTCCCACATTCTGTTCTGATACGGCCTGTGGTATGACTTGTTTCTAGTCCATGCTCAAACACAATAACGCCACAACATTGTGTTACCATTTCAATAAGTTTCACAGATAGTTAACCCTTAAACAAGTGCAAATTACACAGCTCCCTCAAAACCAGTTAAACGAGCAACAACTATTCACTTGTTAACTTAGTTTGTATTAGATTTAGCACTTAGATATAATTTGACTTGTACTACGGCTTTAGAAGATGTGAAACTTAAGGTTCTACACATTTTAGAAATACAGTTTAACCAGATGATTTTTAGTAGTGCTTTCTTTTAAAGTTGTGCTTTAATTTGAGTTCCTCAAATAGAAAAGACACAGTGAAACACTAAACTCAGAATATGACACAAACCTTTTCTTCAGCTTGAGGCTTATTCATTTCACTTTTGGTGTGAAAGGGCCAAAAACAGAACTTTTTATATTTAAACAAAAAGGCGAACCCAGGTCAGAGGAAAAAAAAAAAGTGATGCAAAAGTAACGTTACTTTCCATAAAAAAAGTAATAACACAGTTAGTTGCTTTTTTATGCAATATTGTAATACATTTGATTTCCATAAAAATTGACTTCCCTATAACTGCTCATTTCTATGATTTTTAAGTGGTTTTGCTGAATAAATGGAATGATCTTTCACCAACACACGGGTTAATAGTATGAAGACTGTGCAGGTGTTGTATGCTGTGTGTCATGCGTTTGTCTAAATTTGACAAAACATGCAGTATTTAGTAGGGAAAATACTGGGTAATCCATCCCACAATGCAACGTGCTTGATTTGACCACACACTTCCCATATAATTGCACATCTGTGATTTTTAACACCTTATTTCTTCATTTGATCGCAAAAAGATATTTGAACACAAAATTAGATTTAAAAACGTTAAAATATGAGGTCATATTGCGGCAGAGTAGCACATGTATTCTTGAAACAATGCTCTTCAGTATGCTTATTCTATTTTGAGCATAGTTACTTTGGTTCTGATTCCAGGCTTGGTTAATATTCGTCACAAAAATCTCTGTTTTGGTGATCTAGGGCCTCATTTATAAAATGTTGTGCAGAAACCATCCTTAAATTGATCCTACACACCCTAGTAAAAAAGTAATATATTTTAAATATATTTATTTCATACCAAGTATAGTTCAAATCTATTAACGCATTTACTGGCAGGTAACTCGAGACATACGGATATAAAAATTCTAATTAAACTTTATTTGCATATTTACAATTCATATTTCTTATTAATAAGCCTAAAATGCGTGTTTATGTTACTTTTAATGAGGATTGTGTAATAATGCTAAGTGTACCTAAAGTATAATTGCAATAGTTCCACTTTAGCACAGTCAAATATATTAAGTGTCTCTTTAATTGGATGCATTAAATACAAAATAAGTTGTTCCAATTTAGCAGACTTGAAGTATAGCAGTTTAGTATACTAAAAGTTCATTTTACATAAACATGAAAATGTATTTGTAGTATACCAAGCATGAAATAAATGTAAAATGTAAAGTATGTTTATTTGTGGAGAAATAATATTGTCTGAGAAATAATCGTATGTGTGATTCATAAAGTGAATGTACAGAAAACGCACACGAGTCTCTTTAAGATGTGAAATCTATCAATCGCAAATTGTGGTGAGCTTCCATATCGAACAGAATGCCAAAACTGGAGTAAATTTATCATGCCGAACATTTGTTGTGTGAAACAGGCCTTCAGCTGCAAGTTCACCTGGCTATCTCTCATAAATTTAGAAACTGTATTTCTACTTTTCCTGTAACCAACAAAATTTGGATTAGAACTGCACCTTGGCCTGAATAATAATGCCAGTAAACTAAGCACCCTGATACTGAAAATGATATCAGATAATATATCATCACCTCTATAAAAATACTGTTCAACAGATGCATAGAATGTAAGAGAGTTTCTATTTTATATCATACAAAATGTAACTCATCAACTTTGATCCAGTCTGAGCAGCTTGCTGGTTCAGAGAGTCTTGACCGAGTTTAGTCTTGGTCTCAGGACAGTATGCAGTTCTTGTCCTTGTCTTTTCTACTGAGACTCTGTGTCCTCCTTCTCCTGAAGCTTCCTCTCCTGCTCTTGTCCTCGTCTTCTGTCTGTTCCTCTGCTGCTCTCTCTCCGCCGGTCAGCTGAGGAGGCAGAGGAATGCGCTGGCCCAGAAAGAAGCCTTCCTCTTCTGAGTCGGAGGAAGAGGAGCAGGTGGAGCAGGAGTCTTCGTGCCGGTGGCGGGTGGAGTGCAGGGTAAGGCTTGTGTCCAGGATGCTGTTGGACCTCCTGCGGTCTCCTGCCCTGCCCTCCAGGGTTTCCAGACGAGGTCTGTCGCTTCGTGACCCTCGGGAGCGTCTGAGCCGCTTCTCCGTGGGATGGTGGCCACCACTTCCCTGCCGGAGACTACGGTGACACGACCCATCTGAAGCACAAAAGATCTAATGAGTCATGACATTTTACAGTAACTTAGTGTGAATATTTCACCCAAAAATAAAAGTGTGTCATCGATTACTCGCCCTCACTACCTCCATCTCACGACTGTCCTTCGTGATTCATGAAGAAATCATTATATTGAGGCAGATCTTTTCACAAAACCAGCCTCCAGTTCTTTAACTCACTGCTTTAAATTACTATCTGTGAATAATGACCTTCATTTGAATAATTTTGTAGTGCAGTCATGCTTAATTGCATCCAAAACTTTTATAGTGTTATTAATTGTTTTAAAGCATCACAACCAGACTCCCACAGTTAATGCTGCACGATAAATCATATTTGAATTATTTTTTGCTTTTCACAATTTTTACCAGCTGGTTATTTATCCCGACAACATTTCATTTATCTTAGATGGGTAACAAGCCTCCACAAGCAGTTATGGTTGCCAGGTGTCAAGAGTTCAAATCACCCAAACAGAGCTTTTCTCCTAAATGGATCGGTACATTTTCTGCATTGTTTTAATTAATCTTCCCAAACCTGGCAACCATGCACATGAAAAAGTGCTGATGAGCTTAAAACACCAGCACATTTGCAGCCAGAAAGTCTATAAGGAGTGAATGCTGACAGAATCGGTATTGTCTGGGTGAAGTATACCCTGAAGCACTACTTGAATTTCTTGTTTTGTCTCTCTAGTTTCAGTCTGGCCTCACCAATACTCAATCCATCTGTCCGAAGCAGGATTTGGATGAAAAAACAGTAAACAATGAAATGTGTGACTGTAAGTGCACCAACAGCTTGGTTGTAATGATGTCAAACAAGATGCTAAAATAACACGAGTTGATAGTCAAGCTTTTTTAAGACTGTAAAGACCAATTGGTTTATTTTGCGAAGTTTTTGCAAATAAACCAGTTCCGAGCAGGAGCGCGGATGATTGGTCACAGCTGGCACTGCATCGCCCTATCAATCTCCTCATTACACCTGCCCAATCAAATCCCCTGCAACCCATTATAAACAGCCCGTTCTCCTTCCTTCCGCACCTCGCCTTCTGCGCATCCCTCCTCCACCCCCTTAGCTGCTCTCGCGCCTTCCTCCGGGGGGGGGGGCATGCAAGGACCGGCCGGACGCCAAGCTCTAGCCATAGCTAGGGTTCAAACGGGTTCGGTGTCTGCCGTCCTTCCAGCTCGCACCCCCCCCCCTAGACAGCACGCCAAATACGCTAAACTTTATCCTTGTGCTTATTAGGAAGTGCAAACTCTTGAAAACATGTTGTACCGAAATACTTATTACCCTTTTGTGAATTCACAAAGCCCTGTACCATGAGATTGTGTTTGTAATGCTTTAAAAGACACAAACACAACCTTGTCAGGAGCTCAGAAAATGTTTGGATATTTTTTTAAGGTATTTTTTGCATTTTAAGATCTTCATTTGGGCAACTTTAAAGGTGATTTTCTTAATATTGAGATTTTTCTGTTGCCTCAGATTCCAGATTTTCATATACGGTCCCTGACAAATCTATTTTGTAGAAACTCCTGCTATTAACCTGACTTTTAATGAATCAATTGGTGTTAGACATATCTCATATAAAAAGCTAAAACCCTCCCAAATTATGTTTAATGCATTGAAATGAATTGGTTTCACTGAAAAAAAATTCTCATTAAATCAAGACAGAAAGATCAAATTTTGGCAAGACAAAGGTTTTGTCGCCTATACAGAAATTGAACAAATTTACTCCAAATACAAAAATATGTCTGCAAATTAAGTAGTGGTGCTGTAAGATCCAAGTTTAATATCTTGTATGACTTCCATGAACTTGAAGGACTGCATCCATGTGGTTTGGCAAGGATTTATACATTTTATTGATGAAGTCATCAGGAATAACAAAGAAAGCATGAAAGCAAGTCTTGCATGCCTCCCAAAGGTCATAAAAATATACCTCTTAAAATATAGTCTTCCATGCTTCCTCTTTCATCCTACGCCACACATGCTCAGTGATGTTCATGTCTGGTGACTGGAGCATCTTGCTCTTCTTCACCTTGAGCAACTTTGATGTGGAGCTGGAAATATGTGATGGAGCACCACCCTGCTGCAGAATTTGGCCTCTTTTGTGGTTGGAATTATAAAAGGTAGTTAAGATTTCTTGGTATTTCAGACTATTGATGTTGCCTTCCACCCTGCAGATCTCCCACACACCCCCATACTGGATGTAACCCCAGACCGTGATTTTTCTGCCACCAAACTTCACTGTTTTCTGGGTGAATCCAGTAGATCTCCTGCAATATTTACGGCGACTGTGGTTTAATTCAACAGAAAAATCCACCTTCTGCCACTTTTCCAGCCTCCATCCTTTTAGCAGGCCGTGGGCCTTGGCAAATGCCATACGGTCTTTTGTTTAGTGCTGGCTTCTAGGCACTGATTCGACCATGGAGGCCATTTCGAGACAGAATCCGACAAACTGTTCTGGTTGACACGGGGACTTTAGGTGACCAGGTCTCGTGGAGCTCTGCTGCGGTGGAAAATGGGCTGGCCTTGGATTTTTTCGAGCCAACAAACGGTCCTCTCGTGCAGTTGTCTTGTGGAGTCTGCCTGACCTGGGCTTGTCAAAAACGCCTCAAGTCTCTTCAGATCTTTTTATCCTCTGTACTTGACGCTGAGACACATTGAAGGTGTCTGCCACATCAGCAGTGGATCTGGTCTTCAGGCTCTTGATAATCACTAACACTTAAACACTTTAGTCTCAGGGTGAATCTTAGGCATGTTTGCAGAAGTCTAGTTGCAGTTGATGTGAAGGTCTAGTGTACTGGGGTTCTTTTTATACACACCTGAGACCTAACTGATCCATTATTAGTCACAAGTGAAGCTCATATGACAAGGCGACAACACTTATGTATTTGCAAAAATTAACTCATTGGGCTTTAACAAGCTTTGAATAATTAAAATACTTTTTGACAGTTCCGTTTTACACTGAAACATTATTATAAAAGCTGTTGGGAATAAAATGAGCCATTTCTTGTAAAATAATCTTGATTAGAAATATATTTCAGCGGCACTTGAGGTCAATTTGTACACAAGCGACAAAACATCAATGGGAAGCTTATTTATTCAGCTTTCAGATCATGTATAAATCTGAATTTCGGAAAATTAACACTTACGACTGGTTTTGTTATAATAAAACTCAACCCAATACCTAAACTTTTGTACTGCAACAACTAACTTATTTGCTACCAATAAGCAGTTAGAAATTAATAAAAGGAATACTTTACGTTTTCTATTTTATATCTATTTTTTGCTTGAATGCTTCTGAAGAGCTGCCTATAGTAATAGCACATTGTTTTAGTGGCCATTATGACCTTACCCAGAAGGTCCATTTGAGATGGCACTTCAGTGCAGAAGCGCAGCCTGTGTCCTAGACTTCCTTCAACTTCTTCTCCATCTCCCTCCTGCTCCTCATCCTCTCCCTCTCTTCTCTCCGTCTCCACCTGCTCCTCTTCCTCCCACTCTTCGTCTTCCACTGAATAGCTGCAGCTGATTGGCTCTCTGAAGCTGACCCTGGCGGTGCTGCTGCGGACGGGTGCCGCAGGTGCATCCTCGTTCTCGGTGACGGGGGGTGGCGAATCGGACGTATCGAAGAAAACCGGAGGTGGAGGAGGCGGGAAGGAGTCAGAGTCATTTAGATCATCAAACGCATCTGAAGACTCTAGTTGAGAGGAAATTCCTATGACAGAACAAGCCAGGTAAGAAATTACGAATATGATAAACAGGTTTACTGAATCTGACTCTGTAGAATCGAGCATACCTATACAACTAACGTTCCCACAATCCTTTGCGGTGGAAGTCCCTCTAGACGTGCAGCTCGGCGGGAAAGGGCCGAATTCTGCGTATCCGTTCAGCTCCACGGTAAACTCCAGAGTATCTGGCTGAGTCTCCTCCTCCTCCGTACTAATGCCTGATTGGTCCTTGCAAACGAATGCTGCCCTGTCATTGGCTGCTGGACAGAGCTGAGTGTGTTGTGTGTGTATTTGTTCATATGCTGGAGGTTGGCCGTTCGGTATAGGATGGAGTGTGTGAACACCTGTACAACAAACACGTGGATATTTAGAGATTTATCTGAAAACTAACAGTGTCATTTACATGCATCGCGGATATTTCTACAATTCTACATTAATGATAATAATTTAAAACAAAACAAAAAAAAAATTAAACATTACGACATATTACAACAATGAAAATATTTGAGAAAGTATTATTACTTGAAAGGAATTTCCTTAATTTGTCACATTCCTTAATATTAATAGTCTTGTTCTCTTTGCAATTTTTCTTCTTTTGACTTCAGGGTAAAATATTTCTCGCTAGCTTTTGTTGAGATGCACCGGAATTATTATTATTATTTGTATAAAATATGAGAAGACATAAGCTGCACCTTTGCTGTGGAGTGTAAAGTGTCCTCCGTTGGCTGTGGTTGTGCTGGCAGCTCTGGTGTTGCCTCCCTCCTGTGGCCGTGGTGTGGAAGTGCGCTGCTGGTTGTGAATGGTCTTGTGTGAGACTGGTTTGCTCTGCAGGGCAGAGTCGCAGGAGTCGGAGTTGTCTGGGTCCTCCCCGAGCGAGCAGGAGCGGGAGCAGAAGATGAGTCCGCCGCGAGGCAGGAAGGGTCTGCCCAGCAGAGGGAGCCGGCAGCAGGCGCAGCAGAAACAAGCCTCAGACGCGTGCCAATGCTGGCCCTCATACGTCATCTGACCCTGGTCTATACCTGCAGATAGAGAGATCGGTCAAACAATTCAGTCTGGAAGCACTGCATTTCTCTGTAATTACTCCGCTTTTTACTGTCATTATTGAATGGAAGGCAAGTTAAGCTTCTTAAAGTTAAACTTTTTTTGTTTGTAAAAAACAATCAAGAAATATGTTTGTGGTAAGGCAAGTGGGCAGTGCAAAAAATAAATGTATATATGCAACTACTGCAGCCATTTAAATAAGACATTTTTGTTTTTGGCAGTTTATTTACATTACCATTCAAAAATGTGAATTTTTACCTTTATTTTGAAAGAAGTGTTATACTCCTCACGGCTGAGAGTTAAACCATGAATTAGTATTGTAATAATAATAATAAAAAAAATTCTATTGGCAAAGTTCTGACTCAGTGTATGACATAAGACATAAGAATGATTTACATTAGAATTTGTTCTTCAACTAGAAATATTTTTGTTACAAAAACCCCTCAATCTGCTTCAGAGGACATGTGATAACCCTTCGCCCGCATATAGGTTAGTTTTATAGGTTAGTATATCCAATTTACAGAGCTTCAAAATAATGGCTGCTATCCACCAGCATTACCAAGCCTGGAAGAGCCAGGATACATTTTTTAAAAACTCTTAACTGTGTTCATCTGAAAGAAGAAAGTCCTATCTGACTAGGATGGCTTGCTCTCCCACTCTCTCACTGCGTGTCATGTGTCGTCTGTTCTCACCGATATGTTCTCCGCAGGTGTCGCAGTATTCAGCGTACAGAGACTCGTAGCAGTGGCAGCAGTAGGGCCGGCTCTCTCTCATGATGTAGCGCTGACCGCCCAGCGCCGTCTCACACTCGAAACAGCAGAAGTGCTTCATGTGCCAGTGACGGCCCTCCGCCTCTGTACACTCGTCCGCAAAGATGATCTGATGAGTACAGGAGAAGCAAGATTCTGCGTCAGTCACAGCTACAGTACTTCTGCTTGAATCATACAGGGCCGGACTGAACTCTATTCATTCATTTAATAACGAGTAAAAAATAGTATAGGATTGTATAGTATTATTAGTACAGTAGGATTATTAGTGAACTAAAAACACAATATTTTTACGTAAATAAAACGAACATTAACTTTTAACATTGAACATTAACTGAAAACAAAAAATCCCAGCTAGAAAATATATTTAAAAATGGTTTCTAGTAAGAAAAGTTTAATTTTTGAATAGATACATTTTTATAATTATAGTATTTAGAAAATAAAAATAATCATAATTATTATTAAAACAATTTAATCATCCAAAATGTGCACAGGCACTAAGGCTCAGTGTGTCTGGCACATGTGTGATAACCATGGCTCCAACACATTTAACTACCAACAAATGGAATCAAAAATAAAGAGCAGAGGGAGAGAGGACCTCATCACAGGCCTGGCAGCGAGGTTTGATGCGCTCGGCGTGGTGCCGGCCGCAGTAGATATGTCCGTCCTGATAGAAATAGATGAGGTCCACCAGCAGCTCGCTGCAGGAAGCGCACTGGAAGCACTGAGGATGCCAGCAGGAGCCGTGACCCGCTCGGGATGCAAACACCGCAATGTCCCCGCCACAGATCTGCCTGCCACACTGATCAAACACAGAGAGAGAGAGAGGGAGAGAGCTTTAGAAAGTTCAGAATTACACTGTGGAAACTTCCAGATGACAGAAACAAGCAGAACAGCTCAGTTTGGCCAGACGGCCAGCTCTAGGAAGGGTTCTGATCGTCCCAAACGTCTTCCATTTAAGGATTATGGAGCCACTGTGCTCCTAGGAACCTTAAGTGCAGCAGAATTTTTTGTAACCTTGGCCAGATCTGTGCCTTGCCACAATTCTGTCTCTGAGCTCTTCAGGCAGTTCCTTTGACCTCATGATTCTCATTTGCTCTGACATGCATTGTGAGCTGTAAGGTCTTACAGCGGGGGAAATGAGTATTTGACACGTCAGCATTTTTATCAGTAAGGGGATTTCTAAGTGGGCTATTGACACAAAATTTCCACCAGATGTTGCCATCAAGTCAAATATTGAATTCTTAAAAAGAAATCAGAACATTTAAGTATACAATTTGAGTCAGAATGAATAAAGTGAAATGACACAGGGAATAAGTATTGAACACACTTTATTTAATACTTTGTAGAAAAGCCTTTGTTGGTGATTACAGCTTCTAGACACCTCTTCTATGGAGAGACCAGCCGTCTGCATTGCTCAGGAGTGATTCTGGCCCATTCTTCCACACAAACGGTCTTAAAATCTTGAAGGTTCCTTGGGCCTCTTTTATGAACTTTGATCTTCAGTTCTCTCCATAGATTTTCTATGGGATTTAGGTCAGGTGATTGACTCGGCCATTCAAGCAATTTGATTTTCTTTCTTTGGAACCACGTCATTGTTTCCTTGGCCTTGTTTTTAGGATCATTGTCTTGTTGAGATGTCCACCCTCTTTTCATTTTCAGCTTTCTGGTAGATGACAGCAGATTTTTATCCAGAATCTCCATTCATCCTGCCTTCAATAATATAAAGTTTGCCAGTACCCCTTGCTGTAAAGCAGCCCCAAACCATGATGTTACTGTTGGTATGGTGTTCTTGGGGTTGTGGGCAGTGCCATTTCTTCTTCCCAATAATCCACAGGCCTCTCCAAATGCTGTTTCGCAAACTTTAACCGAGCCTTAACATGCTTTTTGTTCCGCAATGGAGTCTTGCGTGGTGAGCGTGCATGAATGCCATGGCGGTTCAAAGAATTGCTTATAGTTTTCTTTGAAACAATAGTACCTGCTGATGCAAGGTCTTCCTGAAGTTCTGCTGGAGTGGTTCTTGGCTCTTGGAGAACTGATTATTCTCTGGATTCCTCGGACAGGGATTTTACGTGGAGCATCTGATTGTGGCCGGTTTATGGTGTAGTGAAGCTCTTTCCATCTCCGTATAATGGCCCTCACAGTGCTCACAGGAACATTCAACATTCTGGAAATGCGCCTATAACCATTCCCATCAGTATGCTTTTCAATTTTAAGATTACGAAGATCTTGGGAGAGTTCTTTGCTTTTACCCATCATGAAGTCTTTCCTGTGTGCCTCCTGGGTAATGAGAAGCCTTTATAGGCCATCAATTAGGACTAAAGCAGCTGATATCAATTAGCACTAATAGGGGGCAGGGTTTCCCTCTGGATACTGACAGATTTCAGTAGATTTCCTGGCTTTCTATGTCATTTTGCACCTTGTTATCTTCATGTGTTCAATACTTATTCCCGGCGTCATTTCACCTTATTTATTACGACTCAACTTCTATACTTAAATGTTCTGATTTCTTTGTATGAATTCAATATTTGGCTTGATGGCAACGTCAATTGCTACACAAATTTTGTGTCAATAGCCCACTTATAAATCCCCTTACTGATAAAAACGCTGATGTGTCAAATACTTATTTTCCCCGCTGTATATAAAATAAAATAACATTTTGTTTTGGCAAGGATGCAAATACAACAATTAAATCTTTCTCTTTTTTGTCCTTTTGACTTTATCAAAGAGACCTGGAAAATTTTTTGCTTTTTTTATTATAAATAATTTTTTGAAAAGCAAATCAGAATATTAGAATAACTTCTGAAGGAATGAAGAAATGAAGCTTTACATCACAGGAAATTTAACAAATTAAAATATATTAAAACAGAACAGTTCTTTTAAATTCTAATTATATGTTACATTATTTTAGGTTACTGTATCTTATTATAATTATTTTCTTTGAGTCTTTAATTGTGTATGTTCAATCAAATAAATAGTCACAGTAGAAGTGGTAATGAAATACACGTATGACCAGTATTGCAAACATGGCACATAATTAGACAACTGTGTCCTATAGAAAAACAGGACATGCCATAATAAGTAGTTTGACTTAGAGGTGATTGTAAGCGTTTCCACTGAATACCATGTCCAGTTATGACTCATAACTCTCAAGAGTGTGCTGACTGCAATGCCAAACCAAAACTGAATTTTTGGCAGCCCTATAATTTATATAATAAGATTTAAGCATTTTTACACTTTACATATTCTTTATGTGGGAATACTCAAAAATCATTTTACTCTAGATTCTCAGATAGCACAGCAGCATGCATCATTTGTAGCGGGGCAATAAAAAAAGCCAATCACCTATTTTTGACAGAAGCCTTGCTTTTTTGCTGTTTTGTTTTACTCTAGAGATTGACTACATTTCTCTTTCGATTTGTCATAGTACAGTGTTCTTGACAAACAGGTTTGGAGATTTAGGTATATCCCTGACTAACCTACCTAAAAGGACTTGGACTTGATAAAAGAATGCTACTATTCCAGCAAAAAGGACCGTGACGTACCTGCTCTGAGGTGAGCTTTGCTCCGAGCACACAAGATGGCATTGAACTTCGACTCATCTGTGCCAAGTTTATTTTCCCCTGCTTGATAAAGAGCCTGCAGCAGAACACAAATAGAGCATAATATAGACTCTTCAAAGAACGAGCCACATATATTTTTAGAAACATTTCAACAATTACCTGAGCATCCTGTTTGGCTAATGATATGTCTACATTCTCACTCTCATCGCGGTTACCCTTTCAAATAATAACAAGAAGAATTGATATGACTTTCATATTTCAGTCATTTAAAGTTTACATTACATAACATTCACTTCTTCGGTGTACCTGAGCGAGAGAGACCAGAAGTCTGCGGAAATGTCCAGATGTGTCTCCGCTGATGGAGTCTTCCAGTGATTTCTTATTTTCTAAAACAGAAACACCGAGCGTCATCCATCACAACTCACCGAGCTTTACTGTCAAGCTTTAGATTAAAAGGTGCATGACAAACGCTTGATTGGGAAGTAATCAAATCTGTAATTGCAGAGGGAAGGAATTAGGTGATATGACTGTGGTACGCACCGGATTTGAAGATTTGATTGATTTCTCGGATCTCTGCATTTGAGCGAGAGGCCAAGATTTCAATCAGACAGGCCTCGTCTGTTCCTGCTCCCTGTCAAATAATCAGCAGATTACATTTGTATTAATGGCTTAAACCCCCCAAAAATCTTCAGTATTCAGTGTCACATGATCCTTCAGAAATCATATGCTCTTTTGCTATTTTGCTGCTCAATAAATATTTTCTATATTGAAAAAGGTTGTGCTGCATATTTTTTCTGAAAACTTCTCTGAAAATATATTCTTTGATGAATATATTATATATATATTTTTAAAAAGATTGTTTTTAAAGATGTTTCTTCTGCTCATCAAGGTTGCATTTATTGGATTAAAAATCCAGGAAAAAATGTAATATTGTGAAATACTATTTCAATTTAAAATAAGTGTTTTCTGTGTGAATATATTTTAAAATGTAATTTATTCCTGTGATACAAAGCATCAT
>JAUMHP010000055.1:14502061-14519612 GCA_032361065.1 Enteromius trimaculatus
GACTAATGGCATTCATTATAAAGATTATAAAAGTCTTGCCAAAACTAATGTATTTAAAAAGAAACTGAAAAGCACCATCTATTCAGCACGAATAACAGATGTTTCCACGAGACGCTCCGACGGGATCGGGTGGATTTACTTTTATTAGGGTCTACACTCACAATAAAAACAAACAACTTTGCTTAAATGTGCCTAAAAGAAAGAAACATTTTAATTCCATAATAAATTGGTTGGTCTGTGTTAAACAGCAGGCGATCTATTGCTTGAATCCGCTTGCGATGTGAGCCCCCCTCAAACGGGGGCACGTAGAGTCGTTTGTCGAGTCGTTTCGCCCCCAGTGCCCCCCCTTGGCGACAGGCCTGGGGCAGGGGTTCTCAATACAGACTGATTTCTGGTGATTCCTTGGCTTTCTACGCCCTTTTGCACCTTGTTATCTTCATGTGTTCAATACTTATTTCCTGTGTCATTTCACTTTATTCATTCTGACTCAAATTGTATACTTAAATGTTCTGATTTCTTTTTATGAATTCAATATTTGACTCGATGGCAACATCTGGTGGAAACTTTTGTGTCAATAGCCCACTTAGAAATCCTCCTACTGAAAAAAATGCTGACGTGTCAAATACTTATTTCCCCCGCTGTATATAGACAGGTGTGTGGCTTTCTTAATCAAGTCCAATCAATATAATCAAACACACCTGGACTTAAATGAAGGTGTAAAGCCATCTCAAGGATGATCAGAAGAAATGGACAACATCTGAGTTAAATTATATGAGTGTCATAGCAAAGTGTCTGAATACTTAGGACCATGTGATATTTCAGTTTTTATTTTTTAATAAATCTGCAAAAATGTTTTCTGTCAATATGGGGTGCTGTGTGTGCATTTCAATATGATTTAAATATAATTTAATTGTATTGAAAAATTGTTATTATTACTAGTATAAATAATATGTCATTTATTTTAACAATTGATTACAATTAAAATAATGAAACTTATTAATATTACTATTATTGTTGTTAAAGTGCAGGATGAGTCTTTTTTTCAATCCTGATTTTATCACTAATAAATGTATTTATTGAACATTGGGGAAAACAATATTAAGCCATTCTAGCCTGTGATTTTTACCACCAAGTGAGGGAAAATCTGCTTCACATCAAGTCTAGCACTCTTTAACAGCACGGCCTTGTTATTTAGCACAGTGAAGCCTCTATAATAAACAGCTATAATCCAAAGAAAAAAAAAATCTAAATATAAATATGAAAGAAAGACTACATACTAATTCTGTTACTTCTGTGTTTGATGACAAAAAGACTGCATATTCACACAAATCAACACAACATGACACAAACTGCCTCTCCTCAACACAGTCACACCCTCCCGGCAGCTTCTCGTCAGCTGGAGTGCATTATGGGTGTTGAAATGTGGCAAAACCCTTGAAATATCGCAGGGGTGGATGGAAAGTATGCGCTTTTATCTAGTACATATGATATCTGCCTTGGCTGTGCTCAGGCTGGAGTCTGAATTGATCACAGCATATCAAAAAGTTTCCTGAAGCCACATGCCAGACGAGAGCCTCTTCAGCTCGAGTAGCTCAAAGCACACTCCATACTTCAGCTGAAGTCATGCTCAGATAAGTATGTGAAGCAGCATCAGGGCTGATGTGATCTACCTGCTGACAGATGGCTCCGGTCATGGTAACTGGGAAGAGTCGTACGATGCCGCGGCCCAGATTCTCTCTTTTCCTCTGCTGACTGAATAACCTCAGTTCTTTCTTCTCTTCTTCATCCAGAGAGTTACAGTACTGAGGCTACACACACACACACACATTTACAGTACTGTTACAGTAACACAAGACCACACACTGGACACATAACATCAGCGACATAATTAATGAATTCAGGTGAGTATAGATGGTGAAATTCATGAAAACATGAAAATAAATAAATAAATACATTGCACCTCAAGAAATTATATTCTGCATAATAAAACACGATGCCTATTTTTTATCCATCACATTATTTTATACAACCACAATATTCAACATAACTGTATGTGTACGTTGTTTTTTGTTTTATGCTAATAAAAGTAATATTACAAAACATTATTACATTTTAAAAGAATTTTGTATTGTAGTACAATTAAAAACGTAATTTATTACACCAGTCTTCAGTGTAACATGATGCTTTAGAAATCATCCTAAAGCGATTTTATACTAGTGCTGCCAAATAATTCATAGTGTCAAAATAAAAGGCTTCGTTTACATGTATTTGTGTGTACTGTGTATATTTATTATGCATATACAAATACACACACGGTATACATTTTGAAAATATTTGTATATAATTTTATATTCTTATATTAATTATATTTAATAGTGCTGTCAAATTATTAATGACATCTAAAATAGGTTGCTTTACATAATATGTGTGTACTGTGTATATTTATTTTGTATACATAAAAACTCCATGTATATATTTATATTAATAGAATTGATATTATATATAAATATTTGAAATGTATAAACACAGCATTTTTCTGTAATTTAATTGTTTAACTGTTTGACAGCACTAATATTCAATATATAAACATTTTTTCTTTTTGATTTCAGTTTAGAATCTAAGACCAGGCTGTAGTGATCCAGGGAGGAGTGTAAGGATGTATGTAGTTTTACCTCACTGTCATGTGCCGGCAGCTGGTGTAGAAGCTGTTTAATTCGATATCGTTCTCCTGGACTGTTGACGTATGGTACTTTTTCCTCTGGAATACAGCTGAAATACTGATACACCTGCACACACACGAACACAGATAATTAACTGTTACCTGTTGTTTTTCAAACATTTCCAAAAATAGAAGGTTGGTCTCTTTTAAAAAAAAACAAAAAGTTTTTTTTTTTTTTTTTAAGTGAAAAGCATTTTTTTTTTAAATTAAAAGACATCTGTTTACTGTAAAGAAAATGTGCTGCACTGTTTTTATTTTATTGTAAATATATACATTACAAAATATTTTGTAATCTAAAATTTATATAAAATCGAAGCGGTTCATCAATTTAAACTAAATGTTAAACGTAAATGTTCCAAATTTTAAGTTATCACAAGCATTGAGATGAGACTGGTGAGATTTAGGTGTTTAGGCTTTATAGCAAAAATACACTGCAAAAAATGCTTTCTTAGACTAGATTTTGTGTCTTATTTCCAGCCAAAATATCTAAAAATACTCAAATCAAGAAGGGTTTTCAGAAAAACAAGCTTTTAACTTGAAACAAGCAAAATAATCTTGTTTTCTGTTTGAAATAAGAATAATTTGCTTACCCCATTGGTAGATTATTTGGTTTGTTCCAAGCAAAAAGTTACTTACTTTTAGCTTCTTTTGTTTTCTAAAAACAAGACAGTCATTTTTTCTTGTCTAGTAAATTCTTCTTGATTTCAGAATTTTTAGATATTTTGTCTGGAAACAAGACAAAAACATCTAATCTTAGAAAGCATTTTTTTGCAGTGTAGTCCCCTGTATACTGCCAAAATAGACCTTTCCAATAATGTTTTGTCAAGATTAGAAAAAGCTGATTTTACATTTTTTTTTTTGTAATATGACACTTGAGACTGCTCACAAGGAGGAGGAGCCGGCTAAACTTGGCCGGTGTTTATTATCAACCCATACATGATAGTTACCATGAAAAGTTTATTAAAGTGCCCCTATTATTGGATATTAAAGGTTCATGTTTTGGATATCACGCTAAATATCAAAACTATAGACGAGGCAACCAACATCATGTTGTTTCATCCTAAGTGAAGCTTAACACGTGAACCACCATTATGCCTTGCTGAAGAGATTGTAGTGCAAGAGGCGCTGTAATTAGCAGATTCAGAGCAAACTCTCCAATCAGTAAACACTTTACTAAAATATCATCGCATGTATAGATTCTTCTGAATATTGCCTGCTCACCTGTTCAGGCTTGATCCCGGGCGGCACCCAGGCGTATTCTTCCGAGGCGCAGCCAGAGTCGTCGTCGGATATGGAGTGCCTCTGGAAGTCTGACACCAGCTTCATCATCATCCTCTCCAGCTGTCCGGGCATAGAGCGCACCACATGCTCCTCCCGCACACACTTACAGTGCACACAGATCTTCCTGTGGAAACAGGTCAGCAGAGCGCCGCTGAGTGAACGCAGTCAAAACAACCCTCTTAAACCAGGCCTATACAAAACGGTTCAGGATTTAGAATCGGTTGAAAATAGGGAATTAATGCATTTTTAGGGAAAAGACAATCAGGCAAACATAAGTATATATTCAGTGTTTAATCAAAGCATTGGAAAAATATTTTATAAACATGAGAAAGGGAGACGACACTTCCAATGACACATTTATGCAACTTCAGCATTTCCTTAAAAAGACTATAATTCTGTCTACTCACCGCCATGTAGCAAAACAATATTCTTGACAAAATTTTGGTAAAACAAAACAGGATATATATTCTTTTATTTTCCAAGTTAAAGTGGAAACCATCCACATCTACTGTGCTATATCCAAAAACCCAAGTATATTAAACTAGTATATATATATATATATGGGTGATTCTATAATTGTGGGTAGATTTGGTATCCCCACACAAGTCATTATTTTTTCAAATGGTTACATTTTTTGTTATTTTCATTTATTTTTTATTGTTATTTATGAATTACAAGATGTGCAGTCTGTAACAATATAATCATTTATTTTAAAAGTGATTTCTTGTCCACATTAGTCATGCATTTTTGTGATCATGTATCAATCAAAATATTCTATAGTACTTTTCTTTTGGCAAGAGTTTATTCATTTGATTTATGAAAAGAAGCCCTAAATAGATAGTTACTTAATTCTACAACATTAAATTATTTAAAATAAATGGTTTTCTTAGAAAAAAAGTGTGACCTCAAATCTCGCGTCAACTCCGTTACCACACCATATTTTGCCTTTAAATTGGTGGGAGTCATTTTTAAAACGTCAACTCTGTTACCACAATACACTGGGTCACACTGGGTTATTTAAAGCTCTTTTAATCAGGTTTTCATAAATGTCATTTTTTTTCTTAGCATTTATGCCAGCAAGTGGAGTTTTGGGGAAAAAGTTTATAAAAAATTTAAATTCTGTTACACTATTTTCTCCATTGTAAGTCTACCTAGGTAACAGAGTTGACGGTGACAGACGGGGACACCCGTAAAAGAAATTACTGCGTAGCTCGTCAGTGATCTATGGCTCTGTGTATCAAATGCCGCTCATTTTAAAAACACCTGACTGAGAGTTACCGCTGATCAAAGAACCGGCTTAACTGACGAAAGGCACATGAATAAAAAAAACAAAACTTTTTTTCTCCAAAGTACTGGACACTGGAGAAACACAAAATTGTATTGAGTGCATGCGTTTGCTCACATTACCAAATGGAGTATACATATGCTAGCGTATGCATTGGGCTTGACCATTCATACAAACTTTGCCATTTCTCCTGGTGTTATTAGTATATTTAAAATGTTCCTTTTTTTATGATTTAGCTAATGTTTGAAATATACAGCTCACATGATGAGTGCAGGATTAGTGGCTGCATGAAAGCAGGTTTAAATATTCAGATGGAATTTTATTCATATAGCGCTTTTAACAATACAGATTGTAGCAAAGCACTGAACATTATCAAGTAGAAGAACAGAGTGATGGTAATGTATAATGACCAGATTAAACGGTTTCAGATGGACAACGATAATGACTTAAAAATCAGGTGTCCCCAACTAAGCAAGCCAGAGGCGACAGCGGCAAGTGTGTGTGAGGACTTCGTGCCAGCTGACATGACTGATGTTCACAATACCTATTATTACTCCTCTAAACACACCATCATTTCAGACCTGTGATTCATGATTTAAACCACACACTCGCATACAAGGTGTTACATCATTCCTGAGAAAACAAATGTCAAAACAGACTCTGAGGTCAAATTTTTACTTCACTTTTTTTTAACTTTCTGCACAATACTGGTCTTATTGCGATCAATTCATCAGTTAGCACAGAAAGAAAAAAATGTTTGCCTTCAACATCAAATAAAAAAAATGTTATGACTTGCTTCACCTTTCTATGACTTATTTTAAGCTGACGTTATGAAGCCCTCTTTCATATTTCAGGCTCACCCCTCTTTCAAAAAGAGATTTTTTACAATCCAATCAATTTTTCAATGATAAAGTCAAGCCCTGTCCTCATTTTTTCCTCACTGACTATCCTCTTTCACTCAAAAGTATGTCATATT
The DNA here is from genome assembly GCA_032361065.1 of Enteromius trimaculatus. NCBI lineage: Eukaryota > Metazoa > Chordata > Actinopteri > Cypriniformes > Cyprinidae > Enteromius > Enteromius trimaculatus. The sequence continues at coordinate 14,508,323 of JAUMHP010000055.1, forward strand.
ACCGGAAAAAAAAGAAAGAAAGAAAGAAAAACGACTGGGTTGCAAATAGATTTCATCCATAAAGCAAGTAATGCTAAGAATACACACACACACACACACACACACTCAATCAAGGAATGATGTGCATTAAATGGATACAACAATACAAGTAGAGTAATATTTAAAAGAAAAAGGAAAGACGAGCCTGTCCCACATTGGTTTGACACCTCACCCTGATTTAAATCATCTGCTGTTGGCACAGCAATTTAATTAATGATGTCTAAGACATCTGTTAATGACAACATGATCTAATGTTTCTGATGAAGACAAGCACTGCAGGTTCGTCCATGGCAACGACCGAAACAAAGGCAGCACATTCATATCTTACACTTCACTACACAGTCAAACCCGTGCCAACGAAAACCAACAACATACAAGTCTGTCACCATTTGAAAAATTCCCACTGTAGTTTATAAAACAATATAATAAAATAAGTAATAATAAATAAATAGTCAAACAACTTAGAGGCATGAACTGAACGAAAACATGGAATTTGTTGCAGCCGCTGATATATAAATATCATTTGTTACCATGTAATCTTAGTGAGACTATAATAAAATGCTTAGTTTTAGGATTAAAACTCCATAGTTTCAAAACACAGAATGCAATGCTATTTCTTAAACATTATATATGGATAATCAAGTAAACCCGAGATGCTTCAGTCCAGCAGGTGTTCTTCTTGAAATATTACTAACAATATTCAGCTATTCTTACATTTATTAACATCAGTAAAAGACAGCAGAAAGACTAAAACCGTTTTACTGGCTGAAAAGTGTCTCTAACTAAGTGTCTCTACTAACTATCAGTTAGATGAAAGACGGCATGTAGCAGATTGTGTGCGACAGGCTTTTCAGTCTTGTTGATTTAGAGGTCTTAGAATTTTACAAAACAAATATGAAACAGCAGGCAAGTATCATCCCAATAATACCATACCTACAGTGAAGCATGGGGCTGAAACTCTGTTTTTAAAACACTTTTCAAAATGTGTTTAACACTAAATATATATATATTTAAAATCTAAACTAATGTAAACTAACAATACTAGATTAAATAAGAATGAACAAATACATACTGAATATGGTTGAAGAATCATCCAGAAAACGTCCAGGTGCGACACACTTATCAAAGAAACTAATCCTCTGTCCTGACTTTGACCCACAACACGACAAACATCGTCCTCGAACGGAGCGCTGCTGAGACTGATTGGTGTCCCAGTCACTTCACAACACTTCATTTCAGCTTTCTCTCGTCTCATGCTGGAAATGAGGTCAGAGCCGGGTCTCCACGTCCACACAGAGGTGAGGCAGGAATATGTGTGTGTGTGTGTGTGTGTGTGGGTGGATGGGGGTTTAATCCTTCTCAGTACAGTTATAGGATAAGCGCTGCTGTTCTCTTAAAGTCAGACATCAGTTGATTTTAATAGACAGCTACAGCCACAATGACTAATAAAGAATTAGAAATCTGATGAATAAAAACCCTCACCCTGTGTTATTTCTCTCTGTTGTGTGACCCCTCAAAAAGGTTTTGGTGGCAGGGGCAAAAAAAGAACACTACACATACATATACAGTGAGGTCACTAAGTATTTGATCACCCTGTGATTTTGCGAGTTCTCTTACTTAGAAAAATCATGGAGGGGTCTACAGTTTTCAGCATAGGTGAAATTACTGTGTCAAGTAAGTCAGATTTCTGACCCTCAAAGACCGGTTATTTTGCTTTTAAATAATCCAGCTACACTCTGCTAGTGATTCTACATTAGTACGACCTGTTTGAGGTCGTTAGCTGTCATAAAGACACCTGTGCACCCCACAATCAGCCAAAGTTTAAGTAGCAACATGGGCAAAACCTGAGAGCTGTCAAAAGATACAAGAGACAAAAGTGTAGACCTTCACAAAGCTAGAAAGGGCTACGGGGCAATTGCCAAGCAGCTACACGGGAGGAGCTGGTCAATGCCGTGAAGAGAGCTGGGACCATCGTTTTCAAGGCTACTATCAGTAATACACTAAGACGCCATGTATGCTGAATTGCTGCTCAAGAAACATGATAGTTAATGTAAAAGCAGAAAACGGTTTCTTTATATATATATATATATTTTTTTTTTTTTTCAGGATTCTTTGATGTAGGACGAACAAAAGAATTCATTTCTTTGAAATATTTTTTCAACATACTAAAACACTTTGATCAATTTAATATTTACTTTATCATGTTTTTAATAGCTAACCAAGTAAGCTCAATTCTGAAAAGAAAATGGCGTGAAATACAGCTCCTGTAAGGTCCAGAGCATTTTTTCTTAAACTGCCATGCATTTATGTTGAGAACTGCCCCACATAAATCTTCCACAATAATAACCAATATTCATACTCCACACAAATAACTCCACACAATCTGAATAAGAGCTTACAGCAAAGCTTACATAAAAGGACATTTTGTCCTATTGTTCCCAGAAAGGGACAAACACAGATTAACACACTACAAACACAGTGTGGAAACATTAAAGCTCATGTATTGGTTAACAGGTTCACCCGTGCCGGTTAAGCTCCCCTGGCAAAAGCCATTCCCACCAAAGATCAACATACAATCTGCTGCCAGATGAGTCCTCAAGACATGAGTGCATAGAAAATACAATTTGTACCATTATGTCTACAGAATGAAAACCTGGAAACCCAATGTGTGTGTGTGTGTGTGTGAGAGAGAGAGAGAGCATGTGTGTGTACATTGGTTTAAGGGTGTTAGGTGGTTAAGTGAGTCATTTCAAAACATTGATTTACACTGTTTATCACGCCATTGCTCAAAAATGCTCACAAAGTGTCACAGATCATCCTTTATTTGAATAAAAATCCATGTATTGTTATATTGGGTCATATAAATAATACATGTAAAAATATTTTTTATAATTATCTCTGGATTTATTTAGTAAATAAAAATACTTCAATGAGTATTTTCGACAGCTTTTTATTAAAACGGATCACTTTTTTGCTAATAACATTAAACAGTTTGAATATTGGGTACATAGCCTTTTTTTCTAAACAAACAAAAAAATATATACTAATTATACTAAGACTTTCATATAAGACTATTAAGAAATTAGGTCTAAGGTATAAAACAATAGCACTCTACCAAAACCATTGCTAATAAACCATGCACGGTATAAATCAGCTACACTGTCAAATCTGTCTGACAATAATTCAAGAATTTACCTTTTACCTCATTCAGTTTGACACTGTATGCTTTAGTCACCACTCAATTAACTTAGTGAAATACTTGCTGCCCTAGGCAAGATTTAATCATAAACATGAAACCAAAATCATCAAGTCATTAAAATATTAAATCGATTGATTAACTACTTTTTTAAGATATGTTGTGTACTAATATCATTTTGTTTAGCAAACTTACACCGGTGCAGATCCTTGTTTTTTTTGGAAAAAAAGCAAATGACAATTCATCATAAGTCATTTTGCATAATTTTTAGTTTAAAACAAATTCATTTCATTTAAATTTTAAATTCCAAAAATTACTATAACTGCCACTTTATGGCAATTTTCCCCTACAGTACAGTAATGACGCAACTTAATAATCAAAATTACTAAAAATGCGAATAATTTAATGCCAAGGATTATATCATATTTTAGAACATTTCTCCCCTCCATAGTACACTAATCATACAAACTTCATTATAAAATATTTCTTTTAAAATAATCTAACTGGGGGATGTCCATAAAATTTCAAACTGAATAAATACGCCAGTTATTCAACAATGAAACTCCTACAAGCCAATAACACAAACTTATAATCATCATCGCTGCTATGACTGTACAAACTAAATGAACTTCCTGTCAGACGAGTTCAAACACAAAACTAATAGATGTGCTTGACAAGATCATATTCTAGGTAACCAAACACCAAGTCATCAGCATCCAGAGTATATTACCTTGATCACAGTGCAGTCCGTGACACAGCAAAATCCATTTCCATCTTGCTTTTTTAAGAGCAGTAGTATGCTGAACTGTTCAAACGTCAGGTGTTTTAAGCAAGTTCCCCATTCTTCAGTGACCTCGCAGTGAACAAAACGTCAAGCGCTCGAGCCGAGTCGAATGACAGTCCTCTCTGCTTCTCTGGTTCCCCCCCCTCAGGCCGCTGAAGCCAACACTGGACCCAAACAATAGCTGGCTTCCCTCACAGTCCCTCCCCTCTGCCTCCTCCCTCACCAACAACATGTTTCAGATTTCATTTTCAAACATGTTCTCATCTATAACAGCTCATGTGATAATGAGGATGTACAGTATGAAGTTGCCTCTTTCATCTTGAAAGAATTATCTGTCTTTAATGGACTCAGTGGAGAGCTCAACAGACAGTGAGGCTAATTCATAAACATTCAAAAAATAAACGTGACCCTCTCTGGGAAATCCTAGCCAAATCTAATTACGAATTAACAAGCATCAAAGTTTTGGACATGGTCTTACTATATTCAATATTCAAAATATCAAGGTTACATTTTCACAGAATGTTATTTACCTTATGAAAGATTATTCTCTTACAATATGTGAACTATATGCATGTTAACAATTTTAGAGTAACTTGCTAACCTTTTCTAAGTAAAGTTACATCCAACCTCATAAACCGTTAAATTACTGTAAATTGGAATACATGGTCATTCTGCTTAAGTTCTATCATCTTATAATGCTAAATTAGCACAATATAATTTTATAATGCTATAAAAAAATGGCGATTCCCAAGGTGTCCATAGAGAATTGATCATTTTTACAATAATATATTGAATTTGATAGGTGTCTCTTGCAGAAACATTTTAATAGTGTAGTGTTCAGTGTTTTAAATAATAATAATAATAATAATAAATTCTGTTTAGTGTCCTTTTCATTCATTTAACATATTTACACTGGGGACATCCAAGTTATCTGACATACTTCAATAGTTACTTTCCCCGGAAATTAGGTACTTTTATAACGATGTAACTCAGTTACTATTTGTGAGAGGTAACTATTAACTATAACCAAGTCTTTTTTCCCCCACCAGTCAAAGAATGGCAGCGAGCAAAGCATGACAAAACTGATCGTTAACCCCTTTAATGCACTAAAGTAGTTCCACGAGTTGGCGCTTCCTCATAATCATAAAAGTAAATAAGCAAATTTGGCGTGCTGTCCAGGGGGGCGAGCCGGGAGGACGGCGGACTCTGAGCCCTAGTGGTTTGAACCCTAGCGGTGCGGGAGCCGGCTGGAAAGGCGGAGAAGGGGCGGAGGAGGGATGGGCAAAAGGCGAGGTGCAGAAGGAAGGAAATGGGGGTTTTATTTTATAGTTGGATGGGAGAATTTGATTGGGCAGGTGTAATGAGGAGATTGATTAGATCAGTGGTTCTCAATCCTGGTCCTCTCAATCCCCACCACTCTTCACATTTCGTATGTCTTTCTTTGTTAACGCACCTGATTCTGATAATCCGCTCATTAGAAGAGAGCTCTGCGCATGAGCTGTGTTCCCAATCGACATGGTCCCTACACAGTGTCCGTTAATGTTTGCTTCACTTCGGAACATTCATTCACGGATTTGCGCCGTAAATAGGTGGTATAAATCAGCGGTTCTCAATCCTGGTCCTCTCGCCCCCCCGCTCTTCACATTTCGCATGTTTCTCTTGTCATTTGTTCTATTCGAATGTACGCGCACAGCGCAGTGGACATCACTGAATATTCCGCCATGATTCCAGTTCGAAGTGAATTTGTACGTTCCATTCAAAGGGCATTTAAGTGTGCGAGACGTAATTTAAATCGTATTCATTTGTTTACGGTGCAAATCTGTGAATGAATGTTCCGAAGTGAAGTAAACTTTAACGGACACTGTGTAGGGACCATGACGATTGGGAACACAGCTCATGCGCAGAGCTCTCTTCTAAAGAGCTGATTATCAGAATCAGGTGCGTTAACAAAGAGATGCAAAATATGCAGAGCGGGGGATTAGATAATGCGGGGCCAGCCGTGATCACTTCGTCTATAGCTCCTTCCGAAACGTGTTATTTGCAAAACGTCACTAAGTATTTGTATATATACACACACAACCAACAGACTTCATTTAACAGTTTTATATTTCGACATTGTTTTTCATTTGATCATGACATTTGCAGTGCGTCATGGGATTTTTTTCATTAAAATTTGTCAGATTTTCATGTAGTTTTTTTTTTTAACTTCAAATTAAAGCATAGCTTTGGTTTATGGCTTACGCCACTTTAAAAAAAATTTGTTTAAAACTTCTATAGATGTAAAAAAAAAAAAAAAAAAAACTTTTAGAATTAGTGGGCGGGCACCAATGCACTCAGTGTTTCCTGTTCCAGTAAGACTTTTGAAGTACAAAAAAAGAAAACCCAACTTTTTTAAAAAAAAAGCAGTGTATATAAAGTTCTGCACTAAAGCGTTCCAGATTTGAAGATGAGTAAGAGGGATATGGTTTCAGTAACATGTGGACACTTTGGTGCTGGTGTCACGATGGCAGCAATTAGCGGTTGAGTAATAGCTGCCTGACTCTCAGCGAGTAATTCAACTAGTATTCATCCAGTCAGACTCTCGCATCACAACCAGGAGCTCACTAGTAACTTAATCAAATTCAAGAGCTGGACAACATCTAAATTTGTACTCCAGTAGACACATGACGGATGGATCTCATCAGCTGTGCGTGCATGCTTTCTGTCTGTTTGCAGACATTTCATCATCCTGGCACACAATCACCTTCTAGCTAAATCACACCTAATTAAGTAACACAAATATGGAGTTATATATGGTAATATAATATAATTTTTTTTTAATTTGGCCCTGTACGTAGCACAATAATGTCATTTCAGTTAATGCTAATAAATTCAGGGTTAGAAATCTTTTGATTATCAGCATTTAATGAAAAGTTGTTGGTTTTGTTCTGTTTGGCGTCGAAAGAAGCACTTTTGTTTTGATGGCGCAGAGACTTACCAGATTACAGATGGCACTGTTGGAGTAGTGTCTGATTTGTTATTTCATTAAGTGAAAATAAATAAGGGATGTTTTAACAGTTTTAACACGCTGAGTGTCAGCACAGCCGGTACCCATTGATGCTCATTAGTATTAATCGCCCACTAGCCTTTTAATTATTCCTAATTTAATTTATCCGCCTCGGCATAAATATCATCGTCTCACTCTCCTCGGTATCTAGTTACGCATGATCCCGCCTTCCTCCCCTTCTCCGCCGTGTCCTTCGCACCTTCAAGGGGGGCGAACGGGACCGAGCCTCGCTCCGAGCTCTGCCCTCGCTAGGGTTACTATCAGCAGGGCTCGGGGTCCGCCGATCTCCCGGCTCGCTCCCCGGACAGCACGCCAAAATTTGCTTATCTAATTTTAATGAAGAAGTGCGAATTTGTGAAATAACAAAAGAGCCTTCAATGAACAGCTTTAAATGTACCATTAGCCAGTTGAAATGTTGCAACCACAAACAACGCAAAATTTGTAATCTTTTAAAGATTAACAACTATATTTAAATGGCAATATTTAACCAAGATATATATACATATATTTCATAAAAAGTTCCCCAGACTTCTGAGTGACGAGTTATTCACTACCAGTTCAGTGTTCATGAATCCTATCCAGCTGTCTGCTAGATAATATCTATAAAAGGCAAATAAACAGCACGAACATATTGCCTCTGGCTCTAGTGTCAAAAACATGCACCTCTGCTGTTTCAGAAACGCATTTCTTGTCAGCATGTGATGTTATCCTGTCATCCAGTGAGTGTTGTGTTTGGCCTGAAGCGCTGAATCTGTGTGCATGTGCACTGGAGAATTAATAAAGCTACATCAGATTTCATACATGAATAGCTGTTGAGATTCTTAACACCGTACCTTGCTCAATTACAGTCAAGCCACCTTATAAAGAAGTGATAGACTCATGCATTGAAGCTATTATTTAATCAATGCTGCACTTCTCTGGCTTTCAAACTTCAAGGTGACCACTTTAATACCTACATTTATTAACTAAACAACCAGAATATGCTATTTAAACAACCATATTTTCATACTTGCAATAAGAAGCACTTATTAATAATAAGAAGAACATTGTTGACAATTTAGAGATTTTGTAGCTAATTAAGTGACTTTTTGGGGCTTTTTTCAAAAGTTTAGGGACAAATATAACAACTTCTTAGACAAACCTAATCCAAGTTTTCATATTGCCCACTGATCTTCTATATTGAAGATTAATTGTTATATTGATCAATAAAGAAGCAGAGCGCGTTTTTCTCCCCCTGTCAAAATAGAAGTTAGATGGTTGAAACATTCGGAAATTAATATGTAATTTTACAGTTGTAATGTTAAAAATAAAATACTTTTTAATATAAATATAATTATTTTATATAATATATCATTTAATATTCTCTTTTTTGTTTTACATTAAAATATTACTATTGTAAGTTCCTATTTTGCTTATAAATATAATAATAATAATAATATTATTATTATATAGACATACCAAATGCAAATGCAAAATGCAAATGATCAAAATAGATTATAACATCAATTTATTTCTTAATTATTTTTTTCTTAAACATTTAATTATTTTACATACTCTATTATTTTACAGCAACATTTAAAAATTATTATAATATTATAATAATTATTATTATGATTAATAATAATAATAATAATAATAATAATAATAATAATAATAATTATTATTATTATTATTATATAGACATACTAACATATAATCACCAGGTTCTGGTTATATTGTGCAGCCCTACAATAATGAAAAAAAAAAAAAACTAAAACAATTGCAATTTGATTTATCATCATGAAATCTTGCAGCCCTACACCTTGATGTAATTAAAATTAAAAAACAGCAACATTTAAATTTAAAGTTTTATCTTTTTTGAGCAGCAAATCAGCATATTACAATGATTTCTGAAGGGCACGTGAAACGGAAATGTGATGACGCTGAAAATCAGCTTTATATCACAGCAATAAACTACATTTTAACATTAATTTACACAGAAAACAAATTATTTCATAATATCACTGCTTCACTGTGTTTTTAATCAAGAACAACTGAAATGTAGTGTATAAAAACTTGAACTCTGAATAACCTTAAAAACACAATCTAGTCTGAAAGCAGCTAAATTTCTGACATATTACTAGTGCAGTAAGTAGCATTGCTGCATTTAGGTAGTTATTCCCCAACACTGATCTAAACCTAAATAAAATTTATAAAAGTGTGAGATAATGAGAGTGAGTGAATGACTAAATTAAGCAGCGGTGGCTCTATTCCTGCAGTCTGGCAGCAGAAGGACCTGAAAGGACTAATCTTATTAGTCTGACAGGAGGGATTAGGACACAAAATAGGGGGCCAGATGGGTAGAAAGAAAAAAGAAGCAAGGCACAACGGCTAGAATATGAAAAAAGAAACCGATGGACAGTAACATCACTGCAACAAACGCAAAATTCTACCCGATGCTTAAAAGCTCGTTGAGCACAGTCTGAGGACTGCACATAGATTAAAGCAGGACATAAACACAGATTAAAGCCACGTTGTTGCAGATCTAGACGTGATTGTCTCTGTTCTCTGGATTAGTCTGTAGTATGTGAATGGGCAACAGATCAGATTTCGGCTGATGTTGATGTACGACTCCGGTCAGAACCGCAGGCGTGAGATTGAAGAGCGCAGTAACAAGATTTATGGCTGCTTTCTGCTCTGTTAATTTAACACACACAGGGGAGTAAAACAGACCAATGATGCCAAAAGCTTTACTAATTTAAGATGAGAACAGATCTCATGCACACTTGTCCATTTAAAGCAGGAAGGTCCTGATACATGCGCTAAGAAGAGAAATGCGCATGCGTTTATAAAGCAGTCCAATATTTATTTACTATGGCATCCATAGTAAATAAAAAAAAATGTAGGGCAATGGTGTAGGAGTTCAGTTAAAAGAAATTAGGCTACTATTAACATAGTAAAGACATTCCAGCACGGTTTCAACTCAAAAGGAAATCTGTATTTCAACACCCCAAGCGACTGACTTCGCTGTCGTTCTACATCTGAAATGATATATTCATTATGCTAACTTGCAATTTTATTTATTTTTTGTGCTTCAGAATGATCCAATCCTCAAAAGATAATCATTTATAAAACAAGCAAGCAAATCATGCATACAAAGTTTGCATGTGTTATTAAGCTTTAGTAAAGCAGTGTCTAAATGAGGACATACTTCATGTTATATTATATAAATATACAACTATTCAGACTAATGCTCCTCCAAATCAGTGTTATTTGAATATCATTCATGTGGATTATTAGATTTTTTTAATGATCTAATTTTATATTTTCATTATTTTATTTTAAGTGTACTTTTGTCATTTTTATTCATTTCTATTTAGCTTTATTTTAATTTCAGTGAGTAATTTTAGTATTTCAACAAACTTCTTTTGTAGTTAGTTATCAAGGCAACATATCATACACACATTTGGTTAAATAAGTCTATATATTAAATATGTTTTATTTCAGATTCATTTTGAAATAGTTTTTTAAAACAGTATTTACTTTATAACATTTTAGCAGATTTTTCAAACTTCTTGAAACAATTTTCCCTCCAACATATACCTCTGTATAACACACACACACACACACACACACCCCTTTGAACTCACTGGAATGCCTCATGTCCTTTAGCATTTGTTCCAGGTCATTGTCTGGCTTCTTCACACACCGGCTACCAGCTGAAGGGAAGTGTTTCTGAGGCACGTTTGCATGAGTGTGTGTTTAAACAAGTGGTCAAAATATGACCTTAAACTGTGAGGACATATCTGTGCTTTCAGTCAAGCACATATTTTAACCCTTTACTTGTCCTTATACAACAGTGGTCTGTGAAAGTGTCCCTATTATGCCTTTTCAAATATGTTTCATGCAGTGTGTCACGTAGCTGTATGTGAACATGTGACGCGACAGTGCACGATAAGTTACGTTTTTGTCTATCCAAAAAAAAAAAAATAGTGAGTGTGAGTGGGCAGCAATTCAAACCTTTTTCTGTTACGGCCACACGTCACAAAGTAACATATTTGCATAACGTCCGCCCACATTCTACGTTCACAAACCACAAACTGCTTCACACGAGTCGTTTACCAATCATTTAGAAATGGGGTCAAATTAAATGTATTTTTGGAGAAAACTAAGTGCATGTTTTGACAATAACAAAGTTTCAGGAGGAGCGGTAATTCGTAATTAATCGCAGCTGTTCCTAATCAAT
>JAUMHP010000055.1:14527797-14542811 GCA_032361065.1 Enteromius trimaculatus
AAGTTGCAGCCGTTTTTTTTCTGTTTGCATGTGTTATTTTTAAATTGCAGCGCGTTGAGCTCTCTCGGCCACCGTACTATCGCGATACATTTCCTTATCGTTTTATCGCCCAGCCCTAGTAAAGAGAGTAACGACGGTGTCAAAAATAGTAAAACTATCACTAGTAATGCAACTACGTGAAATAAGGAATGTAATTAAAGTACTATAGATAACAATTTCATAAAATAATATGTAATCTCTAACCCAAGTAATACAAGTAAAAAACAACAGAGAATGGAAAGCAGTGAATGTGAGACAGGTAATGCCTACATACATGACAAATGTAAAAAGTGCAGAAAGTAACGTAAATAAAAATGGAATACAGGAAGGAAGTAGTGAACGTAAATTTTTTTTACAAAAAGTAAAAGCAAGAAAGGAAAGCAACAAAAAGGACAAAAACTACTTCCATGAAGACAAAACAATGACTGATAACCAGTGATTAGCAGAGTTGTCTGTGAAAGACTATTGTGTGGATTACTGTGTAGAGATGTTTGCATAATACAGATGAGAGTAAAAGAGACTATAAACAAATTAACTTATGACATATGTCTATGTGAATAAATAATTATGACTTGAAGGTTTTATGTAGAAAACTGGTGTCTGAGTCACCTTTGTGTCCCGTCTGTGACGGTGAGACAGGATGCCCTCGGGGTGTCTTCCTGTCCACACCCTCAGGGGACATTTCCTCTCGATTGTTACTATGACAACAGTTACGAGAGGTCAGAAGCTCAAAAACACTTTTAAAAAGTTTTATGGGGCCCACCATCAGTGTTTACTTGTGCTGAGTTACAGTAGACTCAGACAGAGTAGAATTTTCCGGATAATGGTTTGCATGATACCCACAAGGAGGTTCTCGACAAAACCTGAAGGTCAAAAGGTCATGCGTCTGTTCTTGTATGTCAAGACACTTGTCGTGACTTCTGGTCAAAATGAAATAAACAATATCTAAAGATCCCCATTCGTTTTACTTTAATACAGTTTACTACAAGATTAAGACCGTCTGGTAAACATCAGAATTAACATTAGCATTACATAGAGCCGCTTCAGGAAACAAAGAGTTTCTAATCTATTCAGAATAATCTAATCCAATTCACAGTAACTATAACCATGTTGTATTGTTTAAGTTGTGTTTATTTTCTGTCCACTTGCATCCCTGGCTTCCCTTCCCAGATATATAACGTTTCCTCAATAGAAAGCACTTCCTTCAGGAAGGAAAATACATACAAGACTAAACATACAGTAATATGAAGTATTCATTTCGAATGATAACTGATGCAGATGTACTTTACATTTTAGGACTGAATGTATTCATGAAAACTTTTTTTTTTAAATATATTCTTAAAACTTATTACAATTCTTAAAATGACAGTTTTGAGGGAATTATTATTAAAATTATTTTTTTTTTTTAAATATATATGTTTTTTTTTTTTTTAAAGGGCCACATTATCTTTGGTTTGTAACCTACTTTAACCAAAAACAATTATTGTGCGTTAGACTTTATTTTTATTTCTTTATTTATTTTTATTTAGACAAACTACGGTCTTTTTTATTTTGCTAAATGAATTCCGAGAAACAAATTGACATTATAAAAATTGTTAATACTCATTTATATATTTAATATAAAAACGATGGCGTCACCTGTGCAGGTAAGGGTGACGTAGGCACACATACGCCACGCCTCCTCAATACAATAGTTATCAAGATCACGAAAAATACCTCATTAATGGTTGAGTGCAAAATAATGATTGCTAACTATACTTGTTGCTCCCAAAACGCACTACTGATACGAGTTAAATTAAATAAAGGACCGTACGTTTTACTACGTCTATTCCGTGCCTTTAACTTGAGATGAAAACAGCCTCCTCAGGTACAATAAGAAGTGCGAGACACAAAAGTAACTTTCGATCATCAACACAGTAAGATCGGTTTAAATAGCGCTTACAACTTCAAACCACGTTGTGTTCATGCAAAAAAACCGAGTGCAGACTTTAGTAAAGGGTCAAATGCCTTCAGATTGCGATAAAAGCGGGATGCCACGACGTGAGAGCAACTTACCGAGCGATTGGAGCGTCGCTTCTTCGATCCGCGCGTGAACATGTCGGCGGCGAGAAAATGCGTCTGGACTCAGGCGAATACTCTCATCTGTTCGCTGAAGTTTACTTCAGTCCGACCTAACCTCTTCTCTCTCGTCTCCGCGGTCTGGTTTTTGGCCTGTAGTGTTCTGTGCTGCAAACAACTCCGTGAGAAGTTGGCCGCAGAGCGCCTAACCAGACGGGCTACACCTACAGGACAAGTGTTTAACTGTAGAGGATCAGGACCACCCCCTGTTCACCACGAGTGTGCCTTATTCTCTCATCAGATAAATAAAACCGATCAAATCTGTTCAAAATCTCCCTGAAAATATGTAGGCATATGTGTACATTTAAATGTAGTTATGTAGGCCATAGTGTAGGCTATGAAGCCATTCCTCCTTGTCTGTCTGTCTGTCTGTCTGTCTGTCTATCTATCATGTGTGTTAAACGTTTGGAATCATGGAGACGCTTTTGTTGTTTGCTGCTTCACAGTTACTAAAATAGCATGTCATTTATTTTTCTAAAATTGCCTATATTTTAATTATTTTACGTGGTAATTATAAACATCAGTTATTACATTTATATTTTATGTTAAAAAGACCCACATGCAATGTAAGACTTACCTGCAATATCAGCCGAATTTCCTTTGCGGTCTTTACAGTCTACTAAGAAAACTGATCCTTTAGAAATTCATTTAAAAGCCAACGTCTTAAAATTCAAATAAATAAATTAACAAATTATCAAACAAAAAGAATAAATTATTAATTGGTGAACGGTAGTGTAGTGTTTATTTTTAATAACATATTTAAGGTTATAAAGGCGATATTGTCAATTTATTTAATTACTTTTAATAAAAATTATTAATCCCTAACTGCTATAGAAATGCATTTTCATAAAGCAAATCTTAACCTGCAAAAAAAAAAATGGAAAGGTTTCATAGTCAGTCTGAATGCATGTAGATGCTGCCATCTAGTGACAAATATTTGTCACCTGGACTAATAATATAGTGAAATCATTTCTTTCTTTATTTCTTTTTTTCTTTATTTATTTTTTAATATTTTTATACTAAGTGAATCTGTATAAAAACCAACACATTTGTTCATAACCCGTCATATTGGCTGTCGAATTAATTTGTATTATTCCAGCAGGTGGCGCCGCGCGCGCGCAGTAGCCTCTCTTTTACGCACACACACACACGGAAAAGTTGGACACGTTATAACAGCCTTTTATTAAATGTTATGGAAATACCAGCGAGACCAATTACAGAAATAAATCCTACAGAACTGCATCTTGTGCTGTACTCTTAAAAAAACAAATAACATGCAACAAAGTGTTTCTTTAAAAGTGTCTGTTTTAAATGAGGAAAGCGTCCTGAGTTAATCATTTTTACAGAAGTGATGCCTTTTCTCACCATCTCACAAATAAACGCTTTCAGCAAATCACAAGGGTAGAGGTGAAGTCGTAAGAACAATACAGACATAAGAGGAAAAACAGGCAAGCCGTCTAATTTGAAAATTTAATTTATGAATAGTTAAAACAATTTATACATGTTATAAATGGTTTCCGTGCATTAAAACAAACAAAAAAAAGTGTCTAAACATAACAGGCCAAATTATTGTTTCCTCCTAAAACTGCAGGTTTATGAATCTCTACCTTGGACAAGCTTCTAACATTTGACAAAAAAGTGTCCTATTCCAGAGTCCAGAGGCTGTAAATGAAGATATGTCTAATATTTGTGATCAGATTCTTATTAGAATAAAAAAAAAATACGTATGGCATCAAGACAATTAGCATCCGTTGAGGTAACAGGTTTAATGGCAGTATGTAAGAAAAGATGAGAGAAAATGAACATGTACCAACACATGGACATCTGAACGTTTTATAGTGTGCCACCATTCCTTTTCAGTTTAAAGAAACAAACAAATCTCTTTATAAATTGACTGAAAACTGACTGTACCTGCACCATATCCGACTTAAATCCTGTTTAATTAACCTTATACAACTAACTCAGCACAAGCACTAAACACAAGAACAATCAAAAAGTTATTAGAATTTAGTTACAGTTAAAACTTTACACCATAAAAACCTAAGCAACCTTAAAGTTTCATTATAAAACAGCACCCGACTGAATTAAATCAAGTTTTCCAACACAACTTACAAATAATGACTTGGTCAAACTTGTCTTTCTCTAGTAAAGAATTGGTTCTGAACCCTGTATATATGTTGTCAGAGTTATCTGATGTTATGAAATGTTGTGATAGTGCTTTTGTAACCGAAAAACTTTTTTTTTTTAACTAAAGCCGCCTGACCACAATGACGGAATGAGTCTTTGGATGCCGATAGCCTTCTGTTCCTTCATTTTCAATCTCTATTGTACATAAACTTCTTTTGTTGTGTAATGTTTCGTCCCTTTTTCATTCCTCTGGTCTTCATCTCTCACGGTTACTCTCAGGAATTCACTCCTTTTGCCATTTTAGACTTGTTCTCCATGTTGTGGTTGCTGTTAATGTTGTAGTGAGGAAAGTAGTTTCAAACACTGTCATCTGTTAAAAAACAAAGAGAGAAAACAAAAAAAGGGAGACGCAAAATAAATAACTGGGGAGCAGTTAGTCAGGTTAAGTTGTTATAGTTACACAGCATTAAGAGCGGACATGTGAAGCGGCATAGCTTTCTCTGAGACACCAGTGCTGCCACTGGCGTCTCTGGCACAATAACTGTTTGGCTCAAACACCAAATGTCAGTCGTAAACATCCCACAGACGGCCATCAGCGACCTGTTCAAAGAGAGTTACAACACGAGTCAAATCAAACCCCTGTCTCGGTCGTCAAACAACAAATACATGTTGCAGGCAGGTTTAGACAGCTTTTCTTTCTTTATAACCTAAAACATCTTTTTCAAATTGCATTTACTTGCATTATCTTTGTGTAACATTACAATTGGTTTGATGGTCTGAATCTTTGACAAATATGCAAAAAAAAAAAAAAACCCAGAAAGGGAGCAAAAATCTTTTCACGGTCCTGTACATTTGAACTTCCAGTTAACATATTTTATACATACATACTATCTTTATACTGTATGTGAGTAAAAACCTAAATGAAATATGTTGGGTGTAATAGACTTTCAGTGGAGAGACAGAAATTTCAATTATCAATTAATATAATTTCTTAATCTCATAATTATATAATATAATCTTACTATTTTCATTAAATATATACCTTCATTTTAGTCTAAATGTGTTAAAAGAACAATTGGACAGTATCTGTTGACAGTTACCTCATCCCTCAGTTTGTAAAAACAAACAAAAGTCTAACGCAAGTGCTTTACTGTACACAAGGTTTTTGTTTTTGCAAAACAAAGTACAATGTCTGGTGAGCAGCAGCAATTTTCCAACTCAAAAGCAATAAAATGAAGTTATGCATCTACCTATAAATAAAATTCTGACCTGTACACTGTTTTTTTTTTTTTGTTTTTTTTTTTTAATAAAGCCACTGTATGTACTGGACAAAAAAACATGATATTTTCCCATCCTAAAAGAGAGGTGATATTTAAGATGTGGATGAATTGGGATACATAAATAGATGAAAAATTACTGCATTAGACAAAATATCAAACCATGGAGCTTTTCTTTTAAACAAAGACTTCACAGGATTTTTTTTTTTTACTAGAAATTATTAGAAATACTAAACATGAGAAAAGTATTCACCTCTAGAAGCTCTGCAATAAATGTGCGCTGTGCGTCAGAATAAGAGTCCAAACAGCTGATAAAAACATCGCGATAACTCACAAGTAAACCACGCCACTCCAGTCCATGTCTTGTGAAGCCAAAAGTTTATTTTTTATTTTTTTCTATAACTTCCTCTGGCCTCTATCTACAATATAGCTTTTCAATACAGTCATCTGATCTGAATCAGGAGAGAAATATGCACTGATCAAGCACTGTTTACAAGTGAAAGCAGTCCAACAGTACTAAAGAAACCTGTCTGTTGGTTTTTATATGAGAGCATGACAATAGAGGATTTTTATAGAGGAAGCATTATTATGGATTATGGTCTTGTATTTTGAACCACAAGACATGGTTTAAAGTTCAAATTCTGTAATGATGTATTTGTTTCTTACAAACAAACTTCTGGCTTCGCATGATGTTAACTGATGAACTGGAGCGGTGTGGATTTCTTCTAGATTATTGTGATGTTTTTATTATCTGTTTGGACTCTCATTCTGATGGCACCCATTCACTGCAGAGCATCCATTGGTAATCTTTGGATGAACTGTTCCTTTGAGGATAATGTACGCAGTATATCCACAAAAACTCAGCAGACGCTTGATTTAATATATTTGATGTCTAATGCAATGACATTTTAATAAGGTTTAACGTGTTTTAATAAATGAATGAGTGCTCATGCACCTGTGGGAGCAGCTGTATGCTGTCTGCTGCTCTTGATGTTCAAGAAAATCGTGTAGGAATCATAAGCAAACAAGATCCCAGCCAGCAGACCGAACACCTGGAACAGAAGATGAGCATTATGAGGATATACAGAGCTAACAGATCCGAATTGATCTGGAAGAAATAAGTTAGATGTCTCACCCCTCCGGCGATGCGAGCCCCGTCTCCAGTCCCGCCGATCACACAGATCAGAGAGGTTATGAGATAAAGCGCTGCACCGATTACAGCACGGATGAGATCCTGAAGAATCAAACCGAGAAAACTGTAAGCAGCGTCCACTCGTGTAAAACTCACCACCGCAAAGCTAGGCTGGACCATGATGCTTCATACTCACGCTCCAGAGCCAGTTCACCACCAGAAACTGTTTGTCCAGCTCCATCATGAAGATAACGAAGAAGATGATGGCGAAGACCATCTCACAGATGGCGACCGCTGAATACCCGCCGTACATAGATGCGGCGTAACAGATAAGGATGATAAAACTGAGGAGCTGGAGAACACAGGAAAAAACATGCAGCTTAATAATGTAAACTTAATCGCATCAGTGTGCAAGGATGTAAATGGGAATTTAACTGCTTAGTTAGTCCTTGCATATAGGTGCTGTATTTATACAACTCTGCTTGTTTATTGCAGTATTATTTATTAAAATCACAATAAAAAAGCAAGTAGTGACCGATAGTAGTATAAGTAGGCTGTTTATTAGTACTTATTAATGCCTTATTCTGCATGTATTTAGGCATATTTGTATGTATTCTGCAGCAAATTAGGAGTATATTAAAGGCAATAGTAGTGAATAGTTAGTTAGTGAGAGCTGGACCCCAAATTAAATATACGTATGTTCTGTTTATTGCAGAGGGATGAGTTTTAAGCTTTACGTTTGATATTTTTAGAGGAAGATCATTTTAAACAATAAAAGGAAGTCTAAAGATGAAGCACACGTGGATTGTTTGAAATAAGAACTATAAAGTGCATGTGCAAAACAGATACAAAATTTCTGCTTCATTTCATGCAAACAAAAACGAAAACGAAAACTAAATAGCAGAACTTTCCATTAACTGAAAGAAACAGAACTGAAACTAAAGTACAATCTTACAATTGTTTTTTAAACTAGGTATACGGCACTGCATCAATGTCATTCAAAAGTATATATATATATATATATATATTTAATTTGATAAAATATGTTTTTCTGTCCATATGCCTCCAATAGTTGTAATTAGCAATTTTAATAATCTGTGACTTTTTTATCTTATATTTAGTGTGTAATGCAATGACTTATAACATGCTTTCATAAAACAGGCTTTCAAAAGTAGTTTCATGTTTTATGAAATCTAGCTAGTTTCTTGGGCAAATCTGTAGCTTTTTCAGTTCTATCTTGTATAATACTTATATAATAAAATGTCAGTGTGTATGAGCGTTGTATTATTTTCCTGTCTTTGGCTTTTTAATGTGGAAATTCTCCCTCTCCAGTACGTCACCCCCGTTTGCTGCCAAATCACCAAAGCTTTCTCCTGGTCACTACCCACAGTTCATCTGAACGTCCCATCTGCTCTAGGTGTCGCTTAACAGCTCCGAATCTCTCACATCCTAAAGCTTTTTCAAGTTTGATGACTGAAACATCTGTTGAGGACTAAAGAGAGGAAAACAGCGTGGATGTAAACACAGCACAATACGCGGCTGTAGAAGAGGCTGAAGCTCCTTATATGGCTATAAACAGAGAACTATTATAAAAATACTTTTGGGAGTACATGACTATTATGAACGTCTTATCAAATCAGCCCCAAAACTCAAAACACTGCACTGCTGGGATCTAAATAAACACAAGTTCGTGGACGTTATTTAGACATGGACTGTAGCATATCATATAAGACTTTTAGACGTAGTTTGCAGACTGAAACAGGACATTTCAACATGCATTTATTTACAAATCTACTGGTAAAAAAACTTTAAGTTAATTTAATAGCAACTAGATTTCAGATTTCGCTGTTGCCTTGGCAAACTCTTCTACTTCTTTAAAGTTTTCTTGGAAGGACATTACAGGTTCTTGCACGGTTTCTGTTGAAGTGTTATTTACGTTGCGGAGGTGTTAATGATTTGTCCACATGCCTCTGTCAAACACCTGTGCCTTGTGTTTGCTGCCACAGTAACAACTGATAAAACACTGAAAGTGTGAAGATCAAGACAGGAAGATTCTCAATGTGTTAGGAGGCAGGCTTCCTGTCACTAGGGGAAACTGACAAAGTTATGCTACCAGGCAATTTGACAGCATTGCAAACATCAGTTTCTAAATGCATATTCCTTACTTAAGTGTCTGATTCACAGTTTTCTGACCGCATCATTCTTTCAATTGCAATGACCTAATTCACCCTTGTGGTAAAACGACAGACTTTTCTCTGGTGCAGAGTTTAAACGCTTTAATGCTGATCCTGCCTCCATCAAATCAACAACTGATGCATAGTCCCCATCCTATATTTCTTTTCCCCCTAATCCACTTGGATTTACAACACAATGGAGAAAAAAAATATATGCCATTGCTTTGTTTAATAGTGACTTTAGTCAAGATTGAATCAAAATTCACTGATTGCACACATTCCTGCACAATCATTGTGAATGATGCATTGGTGCATGTTATTCTAAAGAAAAAAAAAATCTAAAGTTCCATTCTTCCATTCCAACCTATTTATTCACTTCCGCCACAGAATAAAAAAAAACGGTTATTGTGATTTTATCTCCCAACTGCATGATACAAACTCAAAATTCGGACTTAACTTTGAGATATAAAGTCACAATTTTGGCTTTATAACTTCCAGTTGAGACTTTTTATCTCACAATTTTGAGAAAAAAAAGTACTTATTTGCACTGCATGTTATAGTGTCACTTTTGAGGGTTTGTGCCATGCGTTACTGAAACACAAATCCACTCACTGGAAACATACAAATACCAAAATTGGTAATTCTGTGTTTAATTACCCAAACACCACATGAGCTCACCTCAATGTGTCCACAAAAGAAACACAAGGCAGTTCTTTTCCGAAATGCAAAATGAACCTGAAGTGATACTGCTTAGTGTTTGTTTGAAAACGTTATCCTTACTGACCAACACTCATAAACTGACTGATAGACCCTTATTTCACATATAAATGAGTCAACACAACTAGATCACATCCTAGCCAGTCAAAACTGCCAGTAGCCTAAGGTTAACAAGTCAAATGCTGGCCTGATACTACCCAGAACACTGCTTTAACCGTAAACATAAACCATTTTTAGCACAAGACTTATAGCAACAGCAGAAAGGGCTGAGAAAGGTATTTTTTTCCATCAGGGTATAGCCTGTTTAAAGCATGCAGAGTCTTATCTCTCCATGCCTTTGAAATGAAACCAGCATGAGGGCACATAAATACATTGCTGCCAGCAAACTGACTCAAACTTGTAAAAGCAGTTTTCATAAATATATAAATAAAATAGCAATAAATACAGTAACGCTTTAGTTTAAGAACCAATTCTCACTATTTACTATGACTTTTCAATACATTCCTAATCTGCTGCTTATCAATAGCTAATATTCTAGCAATATAGAATAGAATAGGTAAGAGCTAGAGTCAGGTGATGGTGAAAAAGATGCGTACTGTTTAATGTCATATAATTCATTCTCAGAAAATGGAGGCACATGACTAATTCCCAGTATAAATAATAACTTTGATTTTCTTGAGAAAAGCATGTTAAAGCCAGCAGCAAATGTGCACTTCACTACCCTGAATTTTTAAAATGACATTCATTCCTTCATTTTCGTCACACTTTATTTTAAGGTCCAATTCTCGCTATTAACAAACCGTTAACTATGACTTCTGCCTTCTAATTGGCTGCTTATTAAAAGTTCGTAAGGTGGTTTGTGATTTTCGGAACTCAGGGAGAATTATGAATAAACTTTCAGAAGATTCTGAATGAAATTCTAAAAATGTATAAAAATTGAAGCAAATGCAATTTTATATTTATAATTCATTTATTTATGAATATTATGTATGCATGAACATCCCTATATTGCCTCATTTAAATAATTGTACAGTTATGTATTTTAAGTTTTGACATTTAATCTTATGCTATAATGTTTTTCCAGAGTCCTACACAGTAATTTAACAATCATTACATCTAGATCCCTGACCTACCCCAGAGTCATTATGCCCAGCCCGTGGGCGGCGAGGAGCGCATGATGTCATCAGGCACCCCTCCCTCATGCACATATGTATCAGAGCTTTATGAGTTGTGGGGACTGGCACAAACTGCCTCTATGAGCCTCACAGGCAGACTGAACTCCAGCCAGCGCACAATGAAGCTCTATTCAGGGATACAGCGCTGCCCCTTTAAGGACACCCACTACTGAGGGCTCCAGGCTGCACTGGGTCACAAGGGTGAATGGATAAATAAGGAAACACCAGAAATAAAGAATGCCTAATACACAAAAAACTTTGACTGTAACGCTATTAAAATACAGCATATGCATAAAACATGGTCATCATGTGGCATACTTAGTTATAGTGCCATGTTAACACTCATACACTGATCATCTGGCAAAGAGTCAAGAAGACGCACTTAGCCATGGCGAGGCACCCACTGCTTGATACTAGAGCAAACATTTTTGCATGTGTTTAGTTCTGTTTGTGTTCAAATCGACAAAGCATAACAGAACTACAGTATAGTGCATCACTCCTCTACTGTAAGCCTCAGGAACAGTCCCAGCATGCAGGGCTACTTACTGTAAGCCACTAGGCGTGTCCTTTTAGCTGCCCGTGACTCAACATATTTGGAAGTAGGTGTGTCTGAACGACAAAACTGAACTCGAATGAGTGCTTGATGTCCAATGTCCATAACCAGCGATTAGTTATATAACATGCTATTACTCCTCACAGTAACACAGTAGTATTCTGTGTTATTGGGTAGCTATTCCATCAGAAGTCATGATAGAGTAATGCAAGAAACGCAGATACCGTATATATACTATTTTGTTAAGTATATAATATGCTTATGTTATTTTTCAATAGGATGCAGAAAGTGGGGCATGTGAAATGTTGTGAGCCACAATAGATGACAGAGCTGGGCGCGTTATCATTCTGATATGTATCTGTGTTTTCTCTGATGGTTTATGTCGTGTGTGCAATGACAAGGTGAGTTTATGGTTCTACAAAAGTCCCTCTGTCTGTTATTTACTCTGAAAAGATTTGCTAACTTTTTATGGATATCTGATATTGTCTTAATATGCTTTTTTTTGTGTACGATGCAGAATATTTTGGTTCGTTAGCTCACCACAGATTTGTTCCTTGTGTCTTACTGCTGTCTTCCAGCAGAAAGAAAAAAGCAGAAGTTTTGCAGAGCAAAAAAAAGAATGAACGCCATCTGATGACTTGGCAGACGAGTTTTAAGTAAGAATGAGATACGAGGAGTTGTTGTGATGAGAAGGAATTTCAGTACTGTGCATCATTTGAGAACAGAACTGAAAATATTTTAAAATGTACATGATCTCCATTTGAATTAATGCTTTATTTGGGATAACAAACAGTATAGAGATGCAGTATTAATTTAAATGTAGGGAAAGAAACTGAAATAAATCGATTTACATACTTCAAATTTTTTCCAGGTTTCATTATCTTAAAGGCATATCAGCCACAACTGAGAGAGAACAGCAGACTGATCTCTACGGATCCAGCAGAACGGGTGACGCCTCATGAACTCTGACCTCACACACACACCATGCAGCACATGGTCAGCATGCCATGCCACCTCCTCCCAAAAGTACACACTAGTGTGTCGGTGTGAAGTTTCAGATGCCTCTGTGATGGCAGCTTGCTATTTCATTCAACAGCACTATTAATACTCTTTCCTCCCAGTTCGGTCACTAGCCACACTTCATCCGCTTAAAACAAAAAATATCTGAAACTGTGTCTATTTGCAACCGTACTTTATCTTTAGTCAAGCTAAGTTTGTTATTTTGAAACAGTTGCTTGAATGCAACTGTACGACAATTATGGCACTTTGCGTAAACCTATATTTAGCTGTTTTACATTCAGGTGGTTTCTGGACATTTTAAACACGATTAGACTAAATGTTTACTACATAGGCTGTGTTGTGGTATGAAATAAAAGCGCGGTGTATTTGTTTCGCTCCCTTCACTTAATCAGGTGTGAATCAACAGGAGAAGCGTCTCCATGACAACGGTTTATTTTAATCCACACCAATATTTTGTTTATTACGCGAGGAAGACCAATTAAGAACCGGTGTTGTATCTCTAAGCATTTTGCAAGCACATTATGAAATAAAATGTACAGTTTAAGTCAAATTCTTGTTAATAACTTACTATTTCGGCGGCCAGGATCGTTCCTTTCCGAGTTCGCACATAGCTCTTCAGTTTATCCAAACAGCCTCCAAACGGACTTCCCTCAGTTTCTGCCATCCTACAGATGTTTCCCTATGAAATAACACTTTCTTACAAAGACGAACGTCCGTATTAGCAAAATAAATTTAACGTTAGTTTATATCTGACGCAGCTTGCAAATTCTGCGAGAACTTCCTGATAGCAGACGCGGACTGGAAAGCGTGAGTGTGAGTTGGCCAAGGCTTAGTTTAGCTACTTGTGCTCTAGTGTCTTGAGGGTAAATCATAGAGAGAGAGAGAGAGAGAGAGAGAGGAACCACCCTAGAGAGAACAGCCCGTGCTCTGTATTATTGTTCACTGAGCTGCCTACCTAGACGATGTTTGAAGGCGTTTCGTCGTAGCAACTGAAATGTCGGCAAGTAGGCAGCGCGCTAGGTTTTGAAACACAGCCCGAATAACCATAGCTGCCACTCCTGCGAGTGGTGGAAATTTTCACTCAGCAGAGCAGACTACCAGCCCCTGAGCTGTCTTTGAAAGACATTCATGAAAAACGAAAGCAACATTTAAAAGAAGGAAACCACAGCTGCCTCCAGTTCAAATCTGCAAATGGAAAAAATGTAATTTGTTATTGACAGGTCAATAATTTCTGTGATTATGCCACAGTATACCATAGTTTTACCATCACTGCACCATCTTAAGGCCACAATATGTTTTTGGAGACTGCAGTCATTTCTGCGAATTCTGCCATTTCCCCCATTTTTGCTTCTGTGATTTATTTTCCTATTTTTTAAAATAAGACCAGAAGGAGCTGATTTCTGATAAATTGGTTTGAATGGATTTCCAAATGGTTAGGCTTATTTTGATTTCTATATGTTATCCAATTTAAGTGCAATTCTTAAAATACATTTAAAATGTACTTTTAATACTCCATGAACTACATTTAGACCATATTTCAAATATTGTTTTGATGTACTTCAAATACATTTAAATTGTATTCAAGTTCATTTGAAATGCATTAGCATTACACTAGTATATTATATTATTAATTATTATATATTTTTTCCAGTATATATACCCATATACCCTTGAGTAAAAAACAACTATTAAATGCATTAAAAATACACTTGGAATACATGTTTATAGATCATTTGTTTTACTAAAATACAATACATTAATACTTGAATTGAAAAAAGTGTGAAATATTATGGCAAAGTTATCTTATCCGTTTGTAGAACATTTCAGTTATAACTGTATTACTGTAAAGTACTGGATTTTACACCAATGAATAAATCAAAGTTACAAAGGAAAGGAAAGGACATGACACATGGTCAGGTATGGTTCCATACTAGGAATTTGTGCTCTGCATTTAACCCAAACCAAGTGCACACACACAGCAGTGAGAAGTGAACAACCACGCGCGCACACACACGCACCGTGAACACACACATTTTCTGAAAATAAAAATATATACTGAAAAAATACAGAGGTGAGTATTAGTGTATGTGCAAAGACAACAAAGGTAAAAGTTCAAGCAACAGAAGAGATGAGAGATGGAGGTTATTTTAGAGGTGGATGAGGAGATGGTGTAGGTGATGGTGAGGAGCACAGGGGATGATGGCAGGATGTGGCGAAGACATGGTGATGGGAGGATGGACATATTCCTTTAATTTTTCTACCAAGATTGACCAAACCACCTCCATGGCCTAATTCATAAATATCCAATAACGTTATTAAACACGAGTTTTACCCGAAGTTACAGTGAGGTTTAAAAATGAGAAAAAAAAGAACACACCGCTAGGCCTTTATTTTCTAATTGTCATCACTCCTTAAGATGCTCCAAAACCTCCAAAAAGACTTCCGTTCATCTTCGAGTAAAGTTTGAGTCTCCGATGAAAGATGATTCACCAAAGATGCTCACGTTTCAAAAGTTAATTGAAAACATAGCCATGTACGTTCACGGCCGGATCAATGCACAGGCTTTATATGGCTTCAGCCTAGGGGTCCCCGCCTCCCAGGGGCTCCCCAATTGGTCAAAAGAAAGAAAAAACCTAATATCCATTGGATTAAAATAAACATTTAAATTAGCGGACGCTGATT